>CM054125.1:137019129-137619129 GCA_028751855.1 Ambrosia trifida
TAGAGACCGTCTGGGCCCATTTCGGCCATTGGGGGGGGGGGGGGGGGGGGGCGTACAGAGTACCCGGCAATACTTAAGTTGATCGTTTAAAAAAAAAAAAAAAAAACAAACCCAAATCACTATGAAAACGCAAGCAACAAACTTGAATAATCTACTACAAGAAGAACATATACCAGAAGGATCAACGAACATCATACCTGAATAGAATCACAACACCAAATTTCTGAATTGAAGCAGGGACACGCGAATCGGCAGAGTTGAATCAGTTTCCTACATGGGTGAATCGGTACCTGAACTTGTTGGATTTAGGGTCGATAGTAAGGAGCAGCGATTAAGGAGAACAAAAAAAAACCCTAGGGAAAAGGGGGAAGAAGCAGCGATTTATGTTTGAATGGGGCAAAAGGTGTTTTCTAGGGCAAAGAGGGAAATAATATCTCTTATTTCAGTCAGATAGGGTTTCAAATCTGACCCATTAAGAGGTTATTCAGAGCCATTTTTCATTCAGACATGCCCCAACCAAACACCCATGTCTGACCGGGTCAGACATATATGTCTGAATGGGGCCATTAAGACCCAACCAAGAGCAAATAAGGCAGCAGTTAGGGTTTCACCACATATGGAGGCAGCGGTGGTACAGAGGGAAGAAGAAGAAGACCATGCGTTATTGTTTGAGTGTTGGTGGTGGTAGGGCGGCAGCGGTGGCCAGCCGCCTTCCGTTAGTTGTGACTTAAGCTTTGATACCAAGTTAAACCTTGAAATATTATATTAGATTGTTGTGAATTGTGAGTATTGAGGCTGCTCGGAGTGAGGCGGGAATGGGGGCACGAAGGGGGGTAACACTGCCGCAAGGTGGCGTGGGAAGGGGCGGGGGCAGCTTCCTTGGGGGGGGGGGGGGGGGGGGGGGGGGGGGCTTGGGTGGCACGTGGAGGGTTTTGGTTGGCTTAATTTTTTTTTTTAACTTTACACACACAATAATAATAATAATAATAATAATAATAATAATAATATTCATTTCCCCCCTTCCACTCCCCACAATTTTCATCCCCTTTACGTGGGACCCAAAAGTGCCACATGGCGCTTCACCCCCCTCTTTCCCGCCCCACCACTCCGAGTAGTCTGAACATACAAATAATCAATCATATTGCAAACCTTTATTTCAGTCCTATAAACAATGATATACGATACTTATATTGAATTATTTGAACAATTTGTATATTTCCACTAACCAAACATAAATCTTTACATAAACTGTTGGTTAACATTCAGCTCACTTTATTTAGATAACAGCACAGATGGAAACACGCGCGCGCGCACTTGTGAAAAAAATTACTCACTTTTCTGCCTGGAATCTTCAGGCGTGTCTTTTGACGTTTGGACAACTTCAACAGGAATAACCGGGATAGAGTCCCACCATCCTTTCAATCGCCGTTTTCCCATTTGATTTTTCTTGTCCCTCCGGTCTCCAGGCTTTAATGTCATTGCGAAGGTCGATAGCACAAGTATCATGATGATGTATTTGAGAGGGATGACTACTAATATTACTGCACATCCAATCATCGCCGTGATCACTGCATCTGTGTGCTGCATAGAGTCATCATATAAGTTCGGATAAAATTGGAGAACAATCAGAAGAGTACGCCTAAAGTTATATTGTAAGGTATTCAAAATATGGCCACAGTAATGATTTTCCAGCAAGTAACAAAGCCAAACTGATACTAGGGCGGTTTGTGAAGTTTTGGTATTTTGGTGGCGTTAGCGTAAGCTTTTATCCAATGACTTTTATAAAAACACATATTAGGACATTTTGGTAACAACATTTTGAAAGTGAAATATGATATACCTTGGGAGCATTTGCAAGCCATATTGACCATATTTTGAGTAGTGAAACGTTGACCAGCTGCAAAACGTCGTATATAGTGTTCATTCCATGTTGCGCTGCTACCATATTATCCACTGTTGTCATATCAGGTGTGGAAACAACAAACTTTGTTCGTTTGCCTACTTTGTCTTTTTTTGCCCTTATCATCTTTAAAACCATCCACAGTAACAATCCTGCTATGGCCTGCCCAACCCACTCTCTGCAAACAAATTACAATTTAATCACTAATGAAATGTGTACGAAAACTATTCAAAGAAAGCTTCTCTTGCATATAGATAAGCTAGATTTACTTACTTGTAGACGATCATTAGCGAACTACCAATCACCATAATGGTATTTGCAGGTCTTTCCCATCCAATAATCTCTCGAAACCATGGCAATGCACTTTTGAATGGCTTCACAAGCTCCTGTATTACATAAAAAAAAATAAGAAGAAAATAGGGTGTCGTAAAAACGATCAGTGTCTTTATAAATACAGAAACAAACTGATGTGAATCAATAGTAAATGTTTGTGAAAAAGAAGCACTACAAAAATTTAGAAGTAATGCATGTGCTAGTAAAACATGATAATGAGGTGCTATGTTCTAAAACAGAATAGATTTTTGTTATAATAATATGTATTAATCATCTACTGAATTTTTTAAGAGATGGCAAAAAGGTCTAAGCGGGTGACCCGATCAACCATTCATGCTATAAGATTTTCAAGCATTGTACCAATAATACAAGAGCACTGTCACCAATCCCATCTTCTTTCACTTCATCTGCAGCAGCTTTAGCAATGTTGATTTCTTTAGCTTCCTCTCTTACTTGTTCGACAGCTGTTTCCAAAGCTGAAAGATTTTCCGGCTGGTTACTTGCAATCTCAGACTGTTTGGGTCCCACTTCTGCCTCAGCGCAAGGGATACAAGCCTGTGCGACGTTCACGTTCCTTAATATCGAGCTAGCACTGCACGGGTGTCCACTTTTCACTGTTTTTAAACTCTCAGCAAGCTCTTCTAACACATTACTTCCTGTAGGCAACTCATCAAACAATGCAAAAATTAGGAAACTTCTGGGATTAGGGGGCGAAATCCTGAGCATTTCTCGGGCTGCATGGAGTCTTATTATCCCTAATATAGTCCTTGCGTGCATCTCCCATGCTTGTAGAGGAGAGTCAACCTTAAACTTTACTAAAAATTTATGTAATAACATAATCTCGTTCACGAGAGCAAGCCAATGGTCTCGTCTTGTTGAGCTAGTCAATTCTGGGAACTCAATTACAAAACCTTCGTCCCTAAAAAATATCCAAAAAATTAAAGTAAATAGAGGATGCCATATTTACAGAGACGTGTGTCAAATAGCAAAAATGCATACAAATGTAACAAACTGTGATCAGATTTCAATTTTAGGCAACACGCTTTTCTAAGACTAAAGAAATATCAAAGATTCAGAATTTTGATTTTAACTACGAAACGTTTAGGTTAAAATATAATCTAATTAAAAAAAATTAAGGGGTCAAAATGACGACATGGTAGCTGACATTGGAAGTATTGTAGGTTTGCCGAAAATAAGATGGCTACCAAATATAGAAATCAGACCACAACCGGTTTACCTTTTTATCCATTAGCCTTTTTAAATACACAAATATGTGGAAAATGCAGTATATCTATATGGGCAAGGCCCATGAAGTAGGGGATTATGTTTTTAGATATTTAAGTATGAGGAATCAGCTATCAGCATACTAGATGTGTCTGGATAATTAAACTGAAATAGTACATGAGGTGGTAGTTAATCTCACAGCTCAGCAGACTCGTAAATAATGGCTTTGTCGAAAAGAGGAGCACCAAATGGGCCTGTGGCTACGGGTTTTATTGACTGTTCGATGTCCTTTGACAAGTCAAGTTTGACTGCATCTTCATATGACAATGAGCCTGATGCCTCAAAGTAGAGCGCATAGTTGGTTAATGTAAGCCTACCTACAAAATTCAGTTACATGAGAATAGTGCTAGTATTATCAGATCACATCTCAATATATTTTGTTTGTGTACAAGAACTGAAGGTGGCAAGATGAGCGGGTTGATATATGGGTCAAAACAACTTAAGAGTGGAAAGTGGTCATGTTTAGTATGGGTAAACGGTCAAGTTGGATTGAGTTGGTTTTGCTTAAACTTTTTTGTCCATTTCTTATATCGTTTACAAACATACCATTTAGAATAATTCAATAATAATTTGAATCTTAGAATTAAATGATTTAGAAGGGTGTATGCACTACGCAGGACTTTCAAGATGTTTGACACATTCCCTTCTGGCTAGAATTTTCAAATCGACCCATCTGACTTGTACAAAACCGAAATCAATCATTCATAATAAATGGGTTTTTACGTCACTTCTAAGAAGAACTAAAAGAGAAAGGATCTAAAAAGAATTTATACAAACCAGGCCAGCTCTGTTTCCCTATATGGCGGATTACTCTTTGTGAACTTGCAGTACCCTCAACGTGCAGAATAAACTCATCATCTGCCATGTCAACATTCCTTGGTGTTGCTTGCTTTTGCAAATGATGTACACATCTGTTAACAACAGCCCTCAAAATTGAAATATCAAATAATAAACTATCATGTCCATTTCAGCATATTTAGTTTACTACGGTACCAGAACATTTTAGATTGCATGTATTATATAAGCCAGAATGTGAGATGAATTACTTCTTAATTTCTTCAAGAAATTTGTCATAGGCAGGAAAGTAAAGACGGTTTTCTGTAGATGCTGTTAGTGTCTCAAAACTAAACCTCCCATTAGTGAAATCGGCCACCAAAGGAACTAATGATCCCAACCACACAAATGCATTTTCTCCAGCACTCGGCTTATTGTTAACCTACTAACACAAAATATGGGATTACAAAAGATACATACCATAAAGCTACAGTGAAGGCATAAGATATATAGTTAACTACAGCACTAGGCTTTGCTTGCTCTTAGTGTTGTACTGTTTGTAAAATAATATGTAAAATGGCATAAACATAAAGTTGAATATTAATATGTGAATGCAAGAAGGTAACTTACTAATAGTGGCATGATGTCTGAATAGAACAGGGGTGTTTCATCTTGTTTGTTAGATGGATTTGAAGTTTTTTTATCTTCTTTCTCCTTGGCCATACATTCCTAGCCGTTAGAAGCAAAAACAACATTGAGAAGCTAATTTTCTATAAATAAAAATGTCTTTAACATGTCTTAAATCCACATACAACACTGAAATACAAATCAAAAGGTCAAATTCAATGTTCTTTTCCTAAGTACCATGTTTTACCATTGGCAGAATTCACTTGCAGAAAAATGAGATGCTGGCATTTAACTTGTAGAAAACTGAGTACTTCAACAACATTGAGAAGGATAAACACACACACAATCACACACATACTGATGGAAAATCTGACCCAAACAAACATCTAAGAACAATTGCAAACAAATAAGTGCAAGAATAAAAAAATAAAAAAAAGAACATATGATTATATGAATATAGCATGGTTCACTCTATATATGTGATTAGGCTATACCCACAGCCAAACTAGAGGCTTCTTATTGATTTTGATTTTGGTACAAGCTTACAATTCCATCTGCTTATATACTAACCGAATTAGGATTAGTTACTTGTTTCCTAAGATTGCATAACCGGTGTGTGGGACCCCAGCCAAGGTGTTGCTTCATTAGACTCTTGAGTCCTATCAACATAGTGGATTCTTGCCATCTTAGTAACCATAGAACTTCATAATTCAATGTATAGTACTAAGCGTGGGTCAACGGGTAAAACCAAGTGGTCAGAAGTATTAATCATGTAAAACAACAATTAAATATTTAGCATTCATTATACTAGCTACAAGATGCAATGGATCACAATGAATAAAGAAAATATATTGAATATTGAAATAGTTCATTGTTCCTTAACCAGTTAACCCTATGTCCCTTTAGTTTCACAGTCTTGATAATGGAAATTGCTAGGGAGAACACAAAGTACTATGTTAAACAAATCCATTGCTACAGCCTACAACAACCTCCTTTGTAGATTCATGTCGAGATTATTCTGTAAAATAAGATTATTCCTCCGTAGAATTCATCCTAGAGATTGAACATTCAGGCATTCACCAATGCATAACCTATTCACAACTGTTTCATAACTGTACAGGTCTTACTTCTATTCATTCAAACGGCCGCTAAAACCTAACCGAAAACCTCATGTAATTCCCCTTCCTCATATCACAATTAGTAATTAATTTATAACTAATCGCGAATCTCTATCAGACTTCAACTTTGGACCTAAATAATCTAACTAGCTAAGTTCAATTTGCATAGTTCTGATATAACATTCGGTTTTCGCTTAACAAACAATAAATAATCAATAACATGTACCGTATGAGATTGTTCATCATCTAATGTAGGCGACTCCCAAGCGATCATCATATCAAACGTCAACGTACTAAACGTTCCTTCTCTAATCGTTTGCTCAACATCCTTACACATTTCATACAATGTTTTGGCTGAACAATACTCCACTAATTTCCTATAATACTCTCCTTTCTCTCCTTTCCAACCGCCTTCAAATTCTTCCACCAATCCGTTAACCGTCGTCTCTAACCTCCTGCAAAATTAATAAAATCATAATCAAAACGTTCGAAGATATATTAATCGATTTTGATACTTACAGGGCGCATCGTTGAAGAACGTCGTTAGTGATTGAAGAGAGACGTGTTGTTGTTTGTGACATTGGAATCGGTTATTGGATATTAGGTTTAGAAACTGGATTTGTTTACATGTGTGTGTGTAAATATATACGTAGAGATGAGATTGTGAAGGATTATTATTATTATTATTATTATTATTATTATAACCGTTTCGTGTTTATGGAACGGCAGTTTGCTGTGAATGAAGATTGAAGATTGGAATGGAGAGTGTTTCGTTGTGTAAAAAAAGGTGACACGTGGTGGACATGCATCATTTTAAGGCTTTCCATTTTTTTTAATTAATTTTAATAAGCTCCATCTTCAAACAAAGGTCGTGTTTGTGGATTATCATTATTATTTTTTTTTTCATGAGGGTGGAGCTATCTTGTGTTAAATAGGTCGTGTTTGTGGATTAGCGGGTCTAACATAATCATAATTTGAAAATTTTAGATGAACCCAAACACGAATATTGTGTCACAAATATGAACCCGCTGTTTTTTAGTATGTGTTCCTGTAGCTTTCAGGACTGCGCCCTATAAGCCACATACGCATATGCGGACACATCTTCCGCCAAACACAGACCCAAGCCCCCCGAGCTGATCGGTAAGGATGTCAATCGCCATTGAAGATCCCCAAAAAATGCCCCCCACAAACAACGATATCCTCAACAGCACCTCGGAGACCTTTGTCAAAAATGGATACTGCCTCCCCAACAAAGGTCAGTTGGCACGTACGAAGCCCAAACAACAGTTTAGCCACACCCATACATGAGCGAAGCAATAAGAGCTCACTTTGGGGGGCCCGTAACTTCTGCAAAACGCCCATCAGGCCAACCGCGCGCTGAGCCCTCTTGACTGCCATTGAGCTAATGTAATCCCCATAACAACTAACAGCCCCCTCTATAAGCTTTACCCCAGTCTGTGGTCTTCCGATCTCCTCAGGAAAAATACTAGACTTCGCTTTCATACCATTGCATGTTGGCCAAAAGATCTCCGACTTCTTAATATTAAGCATAAGCCCAAACTAGGGACCTTATGCTTGGATGATGTCTATGGCTTTAGCTACTTCTTCGGCCCTGCCTATAATCGTGCCATCATCCAAATACCACGCATGAAAGGGTAAGGAATAATGTTCTTCCACCTGTAGCACCAGCGGATGCAAGACAAGGGCAAAAAGAAGTGGTCCCAAAGGATCCCCTTGTTGGACCCCTGTGTAGGCCCCGATGCAAGTATCTCCTACATATAGCCTGGCAGGTTGGGCGTATAAGAACTGAACCCATTGGTAGATAGACGGGCAGCAGACACTGACTTCGCGCAAAAGGATTGTAAGGTCAACCATGTTGAAAGCGTTCGAAAAATCCACAGTGAGCATGGCTAGTGATCCGTCGTCACAGAACGCATTCAAGAATTTATTCGCACTCTGGAGAATAGCCTCTGCGCCATTGGGGACCTCGACCCCATATTGAAAGTCCCCTAAGTAAGCCGACATCTCCTTCCCAATTTTACGCATTGCAACTTTAGAAACCAACCTCCGCCAGATACCCCCGACAGTAATGGGCCGGATTCTGTTATCGGGCTTTAATAAGGGGGTTAGGGGGCAGAGGCAATGAATTCCGCCAGAATTTTCGGGCACAGCCCTCGCAGCCAGATGTTAACCACCTTAGTGATGGCCACAAGAAGAGCAGATGGCGGAGAGGACCCCTGTCCGCACAATGCGTCCAAAATATGTTGTGCTCTCAAGCCATCCCTTCCACAAGAAGTTCCTTTGGGGAAGGAGCAGATATTCTCCAACACACATTCAGCGTTAACCTGAAGAGCATCTTTATTGGGCATGAAACTATTCATGAGCCGTGCTTGACCTTTTGAGAAAAAAAAATGTCAATCAAGTTGAGCCAAAGCTAAGTTTGAGTTTTTGTAAGCTAACCGAGTTATGCTCGAGTTTTTGTAAGTCAAACAAGTTAAGCTCAAGTGTATACAAAAATAAGAATTGGCTCAACTAGACTCATTACAACTCGCCCTTAATGTATAGATGGCCTTATTATGAGATAGTATCTACAACTCATTAGATGCCAATATTCCACTTTTGCTTTACTTTTTGAAAAATATGTGTGTGTTTTCCCTTTATGACATCATTTTGTTAAAAGTTTTAACGTCTGCCAACCACAATTTGCTTGCATGGTTGTTTAAAGTTGTAAGCGATCTTATGACAGAATTTATTTAAATAAAAAATTATCAAAAAAAAAAAAAAACAATGGTAGGTTTCAGTTGCCTCATGAATTCCTAGAGCATGACGTCGTTCTAAACTTTTCTATAATTCCCTGAAACTAAAATATTTTAATTTAATTTAAAATCTATATATATACATATAATAAACCAAAGCTATTTTAATGACATGACATTCAAGGAGGCATTCTCCTCTTTAAGTGTGTCATGTGTCATCCCATGTGGCATTGAGATATTTTAGAAAAAAAAAAATTAAAAACAAAATTGAATTTTTCTCTCTTATCTCTTATGTTTCCTCCCACAATTTTTAAACGTTAATGTCTTTTATATACGAGATTTTTTAATATGTGTTACCCGAAGCTTTCCTGCATGTAACTGTAAAACGCATCATTCTATTTTATATGTAAGATTAATATGTCATATTAGATTTCTCAACCCCGGGAGGTTCGCAGGGTATAATCTAGTACAACTAATATTTGGATTCACTTGATCGACCTCAAGCACACACTAGCTCACTCGCCTTCCTTTGCGATATAATTCGTCTATGTTCCACCGTTGATTTGGTTTTGTCGCACTTGTGAAGCCCGCTGCGCCGCTTATGGTTTTCCCGCGAATCTCCGGCATGGAACTTTGGAAGGTTCAGGTTAATACTATTTTTAGAGATACACAAATTATCAGGAATTACAAAATTTACATACATGAACATTATTCAAACACTTCTTACACATTATATATTCAAGTAAAAAAGTTAACCAACTTGAAAGGTACCTTACAAATATATAATAGAATATTCCCTTCATTATATTATATTTTATTTTATGATCTATTTAAAGAAATACCAAATGGGTCCAAAAAGTGTGGATGCATGGACATAGTCAAGCAACCACAAAGAAAGATACATATTGTTGCAAATGGAGCAAATCCCATATACATTTCCAAAAATGGTTGATACATGTGTCTTTACACTACTTGCTCAATTATAATAAAGTTAATATTTTTCCGTTTCCATTCCTATTATAAAAATATGTCACATGGGATATACCACTAACCATTTCATATTGTTATAATCGTGATTGTGAGAGAGAAGGACAACTACCGAGTCACAAACCATAATACGACTTTTGGCGTTAACAACGAGCCATAATTTCTAAGGGTGTTTACGGTCCAATTTTATGGGTTTTGACGAAAATTATAAGTTATTCCGCTCAGTTGCGGATTTAGGAACCCGCGATTTTTCAATTTCAGTAGGTTTCTTGTGGTATTTGTTTTTTCTTTCAAATTAAACAAGATTATCACTAAGACCATGTGTAGTGGTTAAAAAAATTTCAAGCACCCCACTTGGGCATTTTTTGACAAGTGGCATGTGGATCCCACTAGGCAGTGGCGTAGCATAGTAGGGGCGGGGAGGGGCGGTCGACCCCCCCCCCCCCCCGGATTTTCGCGCAGAAGTTCCGATTATATAGTATTCGTATAGAAAATTTTGAAAATATAGGGTTTCGACCCCCCGAAACTGGTTTTCGACCCCCCGAAACTAGTGACTTCCGACCCCCCGAACCTTCGGGTCAAGCTTCGCCACTGCCATTAGGGGCTTGAAAGAGTTTGAATTTCACAAGAGGTGTAGTGGAGTGGTGCGAGTGTGTATATAAAATTGAATTTTAAAAAAGAAAAAATAAATAAATTATGGTGGGTGGCTTCTGATTGGAGAAAGGGGTGGAGAGCATCACTGATTGGTTGAGCAATTGTGGTCTTTGGCGTGAAATATTTAGCGCCTGCTACCATTAGCGCCCTTTAACAAGGAGGTGGGCGGTGTGCAGGGCACGAATGCGCTTGAAATTTGCCCTTTAACGCCCTTTCACGCTATCACTACATATGGTTTAATTAGTTCCTACTTGGCTACACATGATATATCAAGTTGGGCTCAAACTTATATCCAACATGGTAACTTACCCATTAGGCCATTATGAGTCTTTGAAGTTATACAAATTCGGACGCCTAATAGAACAAGTCAACATTGTACTTAACACCAAAACATGACGTTACATTGTAATAGCCGGCACTCCATATACTTAAACAATAATCTAATCTTTTTCATCAACTTCCAAAGCCAATTTTCAGACCAAAAGATCTATGGACCGGTTGATAAGTTTAGAGCCATCTAATGTGGTCACAATACGTGTCGAACCCGGTGAAAAGTGTTGTGGTAAGCTCACTTTGCGAAACGTTATGTACACCATGCCGGTCGCTTTTCAGCTCAAGCCGGTTAACAAGGTCTCGTACATGGTTCGACCACAAACCGGGATCATTCCTCCATTGACAACGGTTACCGTGGAAATCGCTTATGATCTCCCGCTAAATTCAAATCTCCCGGAATCATACCCGTATTGTGGTGACTCGTTTTTGTTACATAGTGTTGTGGTTCCTGATGCAGCGGTTAAGACCGGTTCCATAAATGGTTCGGTCCCTAGTGAGTGGTTTACCACAAGAAAGAAACAAGTGTTTGTTGATAGTGGTATCAAGGTCATGTTTGTTGGCTCGGTGGTTCTGGCTAAGCTCGTTACCAACGGTTCGATTGATGAGATAAGGGATGTGTTGGAGAAAAGTGACCCGTCTTGGAAGGCGGTTGATTCTGTTGACTTGGAAGGACAGACTTTACTACATTTAGCGGTCAGTCATGGCCGAGCCGATTTAGTTCAAGTGCTATTCGAGTATAAGCCAGATGTAGATGCCCGGTCAACTCGTACAAGATTAGGTTCAACCCCACTTGAGGCTGCAGTCGCCTCGGGTGAAAGCTTGATTGTAGAGCTCCTACTAGCTAACCAGGCGAGCATAGATCGATTAGACCCGTCCACATGGGGTCCGATTCACCTAGCGGCTGGTGGAGGGCATGTTGACATTTTGAGACTACTTTTGGTCAAGGGAGTTGATGTGGACGCGGTTACAAAAGACGGGAACACCGCCTTACACCTAGCTGTGGAGGAACGAAGGCAGGACTGTGCCCGTGTGTTATTAAACTGTGGTGCACGCTTCGATATCTGTAATTCTAGTGCAGGCGAGACGCCATTGCATATAGCTGCAGCTCTTGGGGATGAAAACATGGTTAAGCTTCTAATTCAAAAGGGTGCTAACAAAAACATACAAAACCGAGACAGGAAAACCGCATATGATGTTGCAGTCGAGCATGGACATAGACAGCTATTTGACGTGCTCGGTTTAGCTGATAACTTGTGTGCAGCTACAAGAAAAGGAGATATCAGAACTATTAAAAGTCTTCTTGAACGCGGCGTCACCATCAATGGGCAGGACCAGCATGGATGGACCGTCTTACACCGGGCCTCATTCAAGGGACAGGCTGACATAGTCCAGATGCTTATAAAGAAAGGGGTTGATATCAATGCACGCGATGAAGACGGGTACACTGCTCTACATTGTGCAGTGGAATCTGGACACGCGGATGTGATCGAATTACTTGTAAAAAAAGGTGCAGATGTTGATGCAAGAACTAACAAGGGTGCCACTGCAATGCAAATTGCAAAGTCACTGAATTATACAGGAATCACAAGAGTTCTCGTAGATTCGAGTAAAACTGGAAGCAGATATGGCAATGAGACAGGCTCGATGAAGAAGAGAACGACTAGAGGTCTAGCGATTCGTGGTAGTTTTGACCAATCGGCTGCACCATTGACCGTGAACTAGCCGGTTAAATTCACTCTTTATAAGCTCATGAAACTGTTAATTCTTGTATTACTCACAACACATACATACTGTTATTTTGTAAGATTTTTAACACACCAAAAATGAAGCATTTTAAGCTTATCTTTTGTAAACTCATTTGAAATGAATGTTGCTTTTGTATATACCTAAATCCTTAGCTTGGCTAAATATGTGACACCTTAGGCAAATCCTATGTTGTTCTGTTCTATTCACAAGAGATATTGGCCATAACGAATATCCCGCCTCATATATTACCAACGCGTTTTGAGCGCAACACATGTGGATGAGAGGGGAACACCAACATTTAAGCGGGCTCGAGTGAGAGTAGTACTAGGATGGGTGGCTGAGAAGCGTCCATTCAAGCATACCAAAAACAACAAAGCGGACAATATTGATGGTAAGACTCGCCACGTGTTACAAACCTAAAGTTTCAAACATTATAAGGTCAAGCAAAGTGAAGAAATTAACAGCCAGATGAATGGTGTAGGAGATTTATAACCCAAATGGAGTGATCATCAGACTCAAAGTTGATACAGGTTAATGTCACAGATCTAACCAAAGAAAGATTGTATAATCAATAAAATGACTGATGTTGAAGCCCAAAAGATGCATAGGAGAAACTGAAACGTACCCGAGTATATTACTAAAATTAAAGAGTTTCAACCTATAGTTGAAATTCTATGAGGCATTTTATCGAACAGTTGGTGCGCCGCACAGAATTAACTATGTTTCGTGGGTTTGGAGAGGAGTAGAGGACACGGGTGTTTGGATACGTGCAAGCACGTTAACATGGTTACCGCCGGCATCTTCGCTGGTAGTCTGCCAACGGTACTGTGTCGGTTGTCTTATGTCGGTGTCGGTGTCCGTGTCTGTGTATATGTACAACATAAATTCTTCGATAGTGTAAAGATTTTTCTTAAATGTATAGATCGTTATGTGATTATTTCTAATGGAAACTTTCTATACATAATTTCCGGGTTGAGAAATTTAATATGATACATTAATTTTATATATGAAATAGACTGATGTATAACTCTATTATTAATATCTAACCTAAAACAAATTAACAATGTACAACTCCAATGCTAACACCTAACCTAAAAGAATGTAGAAGTTTAATGTAACTCTAATATTAACACCTATCCTAAAGACTAAACAAATGTACAACTCTAACATACTAATATTGATACCTAACTTAAAACAACGTATAACTCTATTAACCTATTCGGCTCTGATTGAAAAAAAAAATTCATATTTACTGATTTAAACATAATTAGTGACTTGTCTGTACATGATTAATGATTTACCTGAACACTTTGTGTTTTTTTTTTCTGTATGAACAAAACCCCACAAAAAAATTTCTCTGTTTTTTATATAGCACTATGGTACTCGTTGGCAAGATAATAAAACGCTCGTTAATTTGGTGTAATTTTTTTCTTTAAAAAATCTCGTATATTAAAGATATTAACGTTTAAAAATTATGGAAGGAAACATGAGGGTGAAAAATCTAATTTTGTTTTTAAATTATTTTTTTTCCTAAAATATCTCAATGCCACATGGGATGACACATGACACACTCAAGAAAGAGAATGCCTATTTGAGTGACATGTCATTAAAATGGCTTTGGTTTATTATATGTATAGATATGGTTATAAAAATCCTGTCTAGTAATCTATGAGTGGGTTTCGACTATGGCTAAGTACTCGCAACTTATCAGTCAACCAAGTTGACACCGCCTTTCAACTTAGCTAACTTAGGGGCTGTGTTGGTAACTTCTGAATGGTTAAGTGTTGAACCAGTAAAAAGTATGAACCATTAAGTGATGAACTAGTAAGTGGTCTGAACTATTCAGACTCGTTATATGTTTACCCATTCAGAGGCAAATGTCTGACTGATTAAGATATGTGTCCCATTAAGAGCTCATTAAGAGCTGAAACAAACAGCCCCTTAGAAAAACCAGCTACCTAGGTAGTTAAACATTTTGAAGTTGGAGTCAAGTAGTTAAACCAGCAAAATACATAGACTCGAATAATAGTTAACTCTAGTAAGATATATATTTTGTAGGCATGCGTTTAAATACAGAGCCTCCTAAAAATAACATGTCAACATAATTGTATTAAACGACATCCGATTGAACTCATTCTACTGACATTAGAATCATTTCGTTAAACTCTACGATCTTAGATCTTATGTTTTCGCTTTTAGATTTTTAGTTTGTTGATTTTAGATTTTTTTTTTATTCGGCGATTTTAGATTTTTTGTTTCAGATAATCGTGTCTCTTTATTTATCATCGTATTATTTTCCGTCATTATGTCTTTTTTCTTTGACATTATGTTATATTTTACTTGACATTTTGTTATATTTCTACCACTTTAACTTAATTTAATCTTTAGTGGGTGTAGTAAGGTTCACGTTATCCATCTCCTTACTTTTTAGACCTTGTGTGACACTAAAATTTACAACAATAGAAGACAATAAAGTGATAAATAATATTAACTTCATGATCACACATGAAACAATCAAATGTCGTTGGTAGAGTCATTCAACTTTTTATCTTAGCGTCTAATTGGAGCTTTCTCACGACAGCACACGACCATGCTCACCAACCCTCACCAACCTTAACCCTTTTCTAAGTAGGTATTTTTATTTTATTTTTAATTTTAACGAATTCTTGTAGTCGCTTGATTTATTTCACGGTTTGTTATTTTTTTATATATTCTCTTAGCTTGCTAAATTAGTAAAGTTAATATGTCTTACATTTATTACATGTAAGATAATAAAATTTTAAAGAGTAAATTACTATTTGTGTCCCTGTGTTTTGGTGGTTTTAACTAGTTGAATCCAAATTCAAAATGTTTAACTATCTGAGCACTTGATTTTTCAAATTGCAACGATTTGAGTCCAATTAACTAACGTCATCCAATATATCAGTTAAGTACAAGGGCAATAGAGTCATTTACACCTAAGGTATAAGCATTTGATGCATAAAGTACTTAAATAATATTTTCACCTATTTTATTATATATATGTATATTATACACACACCACCATATGAATCTCTCTTCCTCTAAACCATTACACAACCACCTGCCCTTCACCACCAATCCCTATTGCAACCACCGCCACTACACCTCTGACCACCCCCACAGCACCACCAAACCTCCACCCCCACCATCAGCCCCAACCCACCCATGCCTTTGTTTTCTGATGAAAACCCAAAACCCGCACACACCCATAAACACTGCAGTGAGAGAAAATAGGAGCCGGATGGCTCCTGCCACCTCCCACAACGGAGCATAGGCGGGTCAGAGGGGGAGCTCCGACCAACGACAAGATCCCACAATCCACTTCACTCTAATTATATTTCAGAGGAGAGAGAGAACCGAAAGATATAGAGAGAAACCGGAAGAGATAGAGAGATAATGAAAGAAAGGATCGGAGGGGTCGGTTGTGGTCTTTGACCGGCCGGGACGTTGGGTCCAGAGGAAGGAGACGGTGACAGCGAAGGTAGTGATGAGGGTGTTCTGGGAAAACCGGTGATGGGGAAGGTAGTGAGTGTTAATAGTGGTAACCAATTATGATGACGGTTTGGGTTCCAATTTGGGGGTTTAGAATGTTGATGGCAGTAATAGGCTCGAGTTCAGAAAGAAACAGAAGCTGGAGCGATGGAGGCGGTGGTGGTGGTGTTACTGGTGGCGTATTATGGTGGTGTATGGTTTTGGTGGTAGTGATGGGATATATGCGCAATGCCAGCCTAGACAGAAGACTCAGAATACAGGCGTTCACCCTTCCAGATTGCACGTGTTCGTTATTAAAATCTAGAACTTCGACGAGATCTCAAGGTGGTTCAGGCTAAACCTAAGGATTTTGTCCTATTAATCTAATGGTGGATCAGGATTGCAGCAAACGAATAAGAGCAGTCAACTTGTAAAGGCTTAGGGTTGTATAAGGTGTAGGATAGGGATAAGATTAAGGAAGCAATTAGGGTTACACGTAAGAGAAGCAAGTACTGTTTTAAATCCCTAAGGTTATAGTCTAGATTATTTTTCTAATAACCTAATTCCCTATAACCAAGGCTCTGATACCAATCTGTAACACCCCAACCGATGGCGGAAACATCGAGGTGTCACGTAAGAATGAGTATTCAGTAGCACATGGTATTCAAGTTTTAATTGAAATTTATTTAAAGTAAAATATCCAAAATTTGAAAATACATAACAAAGTCTTGAATGAAATTCTGGTACATCAAATAACCAAACAAAGCATAAACTTCAATTATCTCCTCATGCTAGCTCTAGACTTCAAGCATCATTATTTCCTGTTGAGTTTGGAAAAATTGGGGGGGGGGGGTCAACTAGAAGTTGGTGAGAATACATAATCCATGTCAAGCAATTAAGTTTTAGAATAATAAAAGTTTAGCAATTCATATGTCTATCGTAAGTTTAAGTCTGCATGAATAAACATGAAGTATAGTATGCACATAATCAAACCTCCGACAAGTTTAGGTTCATCCCGTCATCCACGGTTCACCTTAATATCACGTTGGAACGATAACAATCACCCGCGCTCCCCATAAAAGATGGTCAACGAATCTAGGTGGGATTGTCAATCCAATAGATCTATCATTGAATATCGCCGGCTTGGCCATAGCTAATGATTATGTAAGTTTAAGTTTAAGTCTAATAGTATTTGTCTAAGTCATGAGGCATTAAAGTTTACAACTAGACATGTATGTAGAATTGCTTAAGTATAAAGTTTCAAGTATAAAGAATTGCATAAACAAGGTTACGTAAACTCACCTTAGCAAAGTGTTAAGTCTCGTGAAATAGAATATGTGTAGCCCAACGTTGCCAAGTATTACCCTATGTTTAAGGTAATAAATAAGTCTAAGTCTTTCTAGTCTACAAGTATTTTCTAGGGTTCCTAATTTGGGGATAAGGATTCGTTTAATTATTAAATAAATTGTTTAATAAATAAAAGAAATTCGAGAAATAAATAAACAAAAGTCTTTTTGTAGGTTTTTGATTAAGGATGTTCACATTATAAGGTTTTAAGTATGGAAATAGTTTTTATAAAATTATATTCTTAAAAATAGAATATTTAGTCTATTTATTTCTATTTTGCCAAAATATAACTTTAATATCTAAAAATATTAAAATTAAAGAACTTTTAAATTAAAATTTGTATTTCTATTCTAAATGGACAGAAATAATTGATATAAAATTTTGGTGCAAAAATATTGAAAAATGAATTTATTATGAATTATTTATGATTAAAATAACAAAAATCAATTAAAAATATTAAATAAATGATTTTTCGAAAATAAAAATCATTTCTGGAATGTTTATTGTTTTATAAACTCAGAATAATTTTTGTGGAATTTTATAAAATCATTTTGATATTTTTATAGAATTTTATAATTATAATAGAATAAACTTGTAATATTTATTATATATAATAAATAAATATTTTTTGGAAATCTAAAAATTGTATGATAAAGTTTTCTATTAGAACATCATAAAATAATTTTTGTAGAATTTATAAAGCAATTTTAGTATTTTAAAATCATTTTTAAAAATAATAGCTAATATATATATAAGTATAAAGGGTTAAAAAAAATGTTTGTATGTGCTAGGGATCGAACCCGGGCCTCTGGCCGGTTCGATGTTTATATCACAAGCCTAGACCATCTGGTCTAGACCCTGAGAACGAATAAATCTTGTTTGAAATAATTATATAGTTATACTGAATCAGTTATATAATCATTTAAAAAAAAGGATGCGTGAAGCGAGACTCGAACCCTGACCTTATGGCCGGTTCGTGTCTTAGCCAACAGAAGCCACACCAACTGATCTACTGATCAGTTGGTGATGAATATTGTTCTGTAATAACTAAATAATGAAGTCTGCAGATAGTTTATCCCCAAATCAAGGCATTCGAACCCTAGCTTTTTCAATAATCAAAATGAGCAAGCAATAACCCGATTATTCATGGGGTTATTGCTGCTCTATGGCCGATAAACAAAACCCATCAAAAAGATTACACTTACGAATTGGTTTCGTGGATGAAAAGCTCGGTCAAACTTAAAGTCAAACGCGAACACAATGGGTATTAGAATAAGGGTTTTTAACAAAAATTGAGAGTAGGGAAAGAGTATTCGGCGATTGTAGCTTGTGAATGAGGGTTCAATTTATAGTGCAATGCTCGTGTGATTCGAATTGGAAGTTTTGACCCGTGGTTAATACAATGACGTGTAATAGGCACGATTTTGGTAAGAATTGATGGTGATTAAGCGTGTATAATACGCGTGTTAGTCAATCAATCACAAAGTTTACCATAACAGGGATTAAATACGCGGATTGATATGTTAATTATGGAAGATTGGTTCGCAGTTGACTTTTCAATAGTCAACTGCACTGCTATTCATAATATAAATATTTAAAAGTCAGAGTTAAATCAAGTTAAAGTTGTAGACCAGCTGGTTATGTCTTGTGTGTGTGTGTGAACCGGCCTTGGGCACGGGTTCGAACCCCGGCCCAGGCATTTATTTTTTTGACATTAAATTCACTACTTTAATAATAATATATAATTATAGCATGGTTCTAGGAGTCCAAACGTGTCACGAAATATTTTTAAAAGGGACGATAAGGATAAAAATTCGACGTTTTATTAATAACTGTCGTAACGTACATAGAATTAAATGCGAAATGTTTCAGCTTGGTTGTTTGGTTGCAAAAATACAAACCTCTTAATTGAATGTTACAGTCTGAATCATACAGACACACACATGCTGAAAAGAAAATTAGACAAAGCTACCCTTCTCCTCTTTACAAAAAAACCCTACACACACTTTCACCCTTTCACCTCTCATCACCCCATTTTACCGTGAAATGCCCAAATGCATCAAGGTATCCCTCAGGTTATCGTGCGAATACGTATACCACGCCATATTTCTTGCAGCATCATTGGACAGAACTGAACACAAAAGAGGAATTTGATGAATGGCTTAGATCATACAGGGAAGAGCGAGATAGGGAACGTAAGGCCATAATCGAGCGTCTAAATAGACCAAGTCCCATAGTTCTAAAGGTTCATTGCTATGATAAAAATGGGAACTTAGTTGGTCATCATGTTGGCTCCGGCCCGTTAATCCCACTTCCCCCAGGAACAAAGCCGCCTCCAGTGGAGACGGAAACAGTTTATCTGCACTCAGTTTGTAGCGCTCCCCCTGAATCACATCTAGCGCCGAAGACGAAAATGGACGTTGAAGTCCCACCTCCGGTGCCACAAGTTACTATATATGATTTCGGGAGTGACTCTGATGAAGAAGAAACGGATGAGGAAGTAGTGATGGCTGAAGATGAGGTAAGTAATGAACCATCACGGGAGGCAGAGTTTGGTGACGAGTTGGGTGATTTGCCGATTCCAGAAGTAGACAGAGATTTTGACCCAGTGAGTGACCTCGACATCTTAGAGGCATTATTGGAAGGGTACCCAACTATGGAAATCAAAGAGTCACCAAAGGAAGTTGAAGAAGAAGTGGTTGAAGACTTGAAGAGGAAGAGCACCACTGCTGGCCCGTGAAGACTTTAGAAGATAGAGTGCCACTTGATCACCCAAAATCACGGGAGAAGGCGAAGAGGCACGTGGACCGACACAGGCTGAGGGCCAGGTGTTGTAGGGACAACAAGTCCCCGCATTACATGCCAAGAATCAAGTTTGGTCCAGGTAAATTTAAATATTGGTGGCCCGACCCATTTAAATTCGACAAAATAATTTTCAATTCCACTAGTATATTTTTGTTAATTAATAAGGACCGTGTGGAACTAAACGGGTTGGATCGGGTCCAGATTAAAGAGAAGCCCCCTGATTAAGTTTAAGTGTGGGGAGGCTTTGTAGAGTTTGTAAATATTTATTTATTTATTTATGAGTTTTTTTTTATTTTTTCTTTGTCGTCGGTTTTTATTTTCGTATTGAGTCGTTTATTTATGTATGAGTCGGTATTATACTCGGGTTTTGTTTGTTTTGTCTTGTGCAGGTTTGGATTGTACCGTCCGTACTCAATCTCCATTCGGGTGATTCCAGAACTGTTCATAATGTTGAAGGCAAGCCCAGAGTATACCATTGTGTCAGAGCCGATCGCAAATGAAATGCTATACAATCGAGCTGGATTGGACTAGTGTTTTGGAGCTTATGAAAAAAAAATTAACCAGCTAAGTCCTTTCCAATTTGCCCTTTTCTTTTTTATTTTAGTCTTTTTATTTTTGTATTCGGAATTTATTTTTTGTTTTAAGTCGTTTTCTATTCCTACATTGAGGGTAATGTAGAATTTAAGTGTGGGAATGAGAAACTGTCGTTTAGTCTGTATACAGAGTCATTTTTTAGTCAAAAAAAAAAAAACAAAAAAAAGAGAAAAAAAAAAGTCTCCGACTTTGAAGTTTGCATTATAAAATATGGGAAATGATAGATAAAATCAAGTGTCTGGTTTTCAAATATTATATGTATTAGAGGAAAATATAATCAAAAGCGTGTTGACTTGGGATGTGTGGGTAGGCCCAGCCGGTAGAAAAGTTTCTTTTGAACTAATACACCTAAATATATTAGGATACCTTGTGGGTTCTCATCTAGGAAAAAATGGGGAAGCTGAAACCGCCAATAATAGTATAAGGAATGCCGTTATAAGTTTAAAACCGTTAGAATTTCTAATCAAAAGTTGAAGAAAAAAAGAGCTGGATATAAAATAAGGGCAAGGCCAATGGTGTCGTTTCTAGGGATAGTGACTCTGGACTCGACTCCCTCTAGGATTGTCTGAAAATAAATATCTAAAAAAGCTCACGAATTAATTAGAAATCAAAGCGAAAATGCTGAAGCTTAAGGTGTCTGGCCACTGGGATAGCGACTTGGATTTGTCACACCCTCTTAGTTAAGTATGCTGAGATGGAAAAAAGAAAAAAAATAGAAAAAAAAACAACAACAAATGATTTTAAATTCTCTCGGTTTTCTACATAAAACAGTTAGGAATAGTCAATTGGTTGTTCCTTTTGTTTCATAAGCTTGAGGTGGATAAAGCGAAACTGTGCCTTCTTTAGTGTAAGACCCTAGGTAGACTAAATGAACCTAAAATTAAACTAACATGATAAGGGGCTTAGAAACCGGCGGTTGGGTTTAAGAGGACAAGTATATCTGCAATCGCAGTTGGCACGTGATTAGATTTTTAAAATTAAAGTAACCTATGTTTTGAGGCCAGATTATTTGATTGTGATTTCATAGCATAATTGTTTTTCAGGGACGAAAAAAAGATAATTGTGGGGATATTTGATGTATTGTAAAATACATCTATTTCCAGTGTAAAGTTTGTACAGTTTTTGAGTCATTTAGATAGTATTTTTATTAGTTTTATGCTTGTACTGGTCTATTTTATTTAGTATGGGTTTTTTATAGAATTTTATTAGTTTTGAGTCAGTTTTAGTGCTTATTTATTTATTTTGTATTTTGGTAGGTGTTCGTGTGAACGCTGGAACGTAAACGAGCAACTTTATTGAAGTCAAAAACACCCGAGTCATGAGCACGGAGTTATAATAATAACTAGCTTATACCCCGGGAGCGTCCCAGGTTGAGAAATCTAAGTAAAGTGAATAAAATTAGAAGTATCTAAACTATAAAAATGACATCTATATAGCAATTACATGTTGGAGAGCGTCCCGGGTTGAAATATCTAATATGACATAATAAAATATCTAATATGACAACATAATTAGTGACTTGCCAATATATGATTAATGATTATTATTATTATTATTATTATTATTATTATTATTATTATTTTAAACAAATCTCTGCCATAAGTTATCATATTCTAATATAAAAACGGTAATTGGGTCGGGTATCACCTAATCCCAGGCCCGACCCAAACCCACAATTTTTTTTAAACTAATTCCAAACCTGACACAATACCTGTCGGGTTACAAAAAATAGTCGTTTTTTTTCTCCATTTTTTATATAGCACTATGGTACTCGTTGGAAAGATAATAAAACGCTCGTTAATTTGGTATAATTTTTTTCTTTAAAAAATCTCGTATATAAAAGATATTAAAGTTTAAAAGTTATGAGAGAAAATAATAAAGTTTTAATATTTAAATTTAGTAGATTAGGTATTTAATAGATTATGTTAAATAATATTTAAACCATATTTATTTCTTTTTTTTTAATTGGTCTAGAGTTGCCATATCACATCTTATGTGGCATCTCTCAAAAGAGAGATTGCATAATATTATGACATGTCATCAAAATGGCTTTGGTTTATTATATGTATAGATAATAATATAACAAAAAAAAGTAAACCGTGACCACGGCCCAAAAGTCAACACAATTTAATAAGGGCTTCATCTTGGAGCATTGGGATTTGATTTTTTTTGTGGAGGATAAGAAGCGGAGCGGCGGACTATTATAAAGAGGGGTTATTATTTTCTAAAAGGGGAGAGATCGCACAACAATTTGGAGTGCAACAGTGGAAAGCAGAATATTATTTCGAAGGAGAGGCGTACAATATTAGTTGGAGGAGCACGACAGCAGCAGGTTGGAAGGAAACATATTTTAGAGTGAAGGGTGAAGCACTGGTGCGAACACGGGTTGTTTCTACTTTAATTATTTATCTATTTAAACCCGTAGTGAACACCATGAATTTAACTGGCTTTTATTGTTTTGATTTTATCATGACTTTTATTGGCTAGACTTTTGTTACTACCTAGGTTTTGATGAATACTTATGATTGAATGATTGTTTTTATGGTTTTTGGAACTTTGACTATGGGTTGATGATTTAGTAAAGACTTTGATTATTTCTGATCTTGTGTATATGCGTACCTAGTTTTGTTCAATTAATAATTATTTACTCCACATGCGTTTTTGTGAATGTCTTTCATGTATAAATGTGTGTTAGGTTGTGGACTGTGCGTTAACAACTAGTTTATGGTAAATTGCTAGTGTTTTCCATAGGAGTGGTTTTACTTAATTGGGTAGTTCTATGTGTTCTTCCAATTCCAATAGCTGTAAGGTGCAGGATTGTCGATATGTCTAGGGTGTTAAATTGCTAGATCTAGATGCTTTGTAAGAAGATCTTCCTAGTTTCCTTACCACTACTTGCGTATCGAGTTAGATCAGGTTTTCTATAGTTACCCCTTGCACTTTTAGTGTAGTGAGGCTTTCGCGTTGTAAGGTAGACTGTCTAGCGGGTACTTTATCATCAGAGCAGGTAAGCCTGTAAGGATAACCTCTCAATCGGTAGTTTAATGGCTTATAGGTAACCTTTAGGTTTTTCCTTGAGAAGGGTCGAGGGTCCTCTAGTTTATCCTGTAAGTTTAGTATCTGAAGATCCCGGTTCCATAGCTAGTTCCATAACCATAGAAGTTCGTCAGTCAAGAGTAGGATTCTAACCTAGGTAGTACCTTCACCATCATTTGAATTCAGTCCAGCTCAGTTCGCGTATTAAGTTCAGTTCAGTTCAATTTATTTTAGTTAATCTTTATTTTCTTGCATTTAGTCTTATTAGCAAAGCCCCCCTTTAAGCAACAAAACATTATTTATTCAGGTTGTAGATAAGTAGTCGAGTCTAGTTTACGTTTTCCATTAGAGTCTCGTGGGTTCGATACTCGGACTTACTTTAGCTGTACGGCACTGACCGGTACACTTGCCGGTTGTGTGGTTTAGGTTTAGAGAGTCTTAGGTTATAAATTTAAAACTTAGAGTGTCTAGTTTAGGTTAATTTAGTAGTTTTAGTAAACCACTTTGAGCACATCAGTATGATTGAGGTGGTTTAAATCCCTAATCTTTAGGAACCAATATCCAAAGAAATGGCGAAAAGGATTAGGATTAATTGGAAGCAAGAAGGTGTTGAAAAAACCTTTCTTGAAGCATGTCTTCATGAAGTAACCGTTAATGGACGTGAAGGAAGTAGTCTTAAACAAGCGTCCTGGAAAACTGTAGCTGAAAAATTGAAAACTCAAAACAATTTCACAGTGGACCAACGTCAAATGAAGAATCACTATGATTTTGTAAAAGGAAAATTTGCAGCTTGGTTAAAGCTTAAAAACAAAACCGGGAATGTCTATGATCCAGTTACAAACACTTTTAACTTGTCAAAAGAAGAGTGGCAAATTGAGATGAAGGTATTTGTTTTATACCAATAATTAGTAGTGGTATATTTCATTAATATTATAGTATTTTAAAATATTTCTTCACACAGTCTAACAAGTATGTAGAAGCTTTGAGAACTGCGCCACTTGCTTACCCCGAGCTTTGTTGTCAATTGTATGAGGGGTCTACTTCAAATGGGTTTGATAGTTGGGGGCTAAGTGCTACGCTTCCTCATCCCTCTGAGGAAGTGTATGAGCAGAATTTGGATGGTATGAATGTCGAATGCACTCAAGTGGATTCCCCAGATAAAGGTGTTAGTCAGGAGTCAAGTATTCGGTCCCCAAAAAAAAAAAAGAAAAATGAGAGAAATGAAAACATAAGGCCACATTAGAGTCAAAGCTCATAGAAGTTGGTGAAGATATTAGCAAGTTGGTTGGAATGATGATTGAGAAACAAGCACTTTCTGATGATATGGATGCATGTTTGGCGAAGTTGGAGACATTGGGTTGGGATGAGTCGGATGCGAAATACGAAACTGCACTTTTGCTTTTTGGTGAGAGTGCCGATCTTAGGAAACTATGGGTACGTCTTAAGCCGCAGAATTGTGAGAAATGGGTTAAGAATGCGGGAGAGAAGTATGGATTGTTTAACTAAGTTTGTGCTTTGATTGCTTTTTTTTTTTTGATGTTATGTTATGGATGTTATGTTTTGGATTTCATGTTATGGATTTCATGTTATGGATGTTATGTTTTGGATGTTATGTCATGGATGTTTTATGTTTTGGATGTTATGTCATGGATGTTTATGTTTTGGATGTATCTTATGGATGTTTATGTGGATGATATAGTTTATTTATGTTATGATAGGTATCTTATGGATTCGGACGATGAGATTATAGTTTTCATTATCTATTGTTGGTATTGGGTCTCATTAGCCTCGAGAATAAATGTTAAAAGGATAAGAGACTTGAATTCGGCATTAACCGGTCATGAATACACGCAAGAATTATTGCATGGTACTTCTACACAATGTCATGAGATGATGCGTCTTTCACGTGATGCATTTATATTGTTGTGCAATCATTTTAAACAAAAAAATTGGTTGCAAAGTAGTAAGTCGATAACCTTGGAAGAAAAGTTGGCTATGTTTTTTATGGTCATTGGACATAGTGAACATTTTCGAATGGTTAAACGAAGGTTCCAACACTCAATAGAAACAATTCATAGATGTTTTCATGAGGTCCTAAAGGCAATGATGAATTTCGCAAAAGAAGTTGTAGTTCCAACATCTTCTAATGTAAGCGCAAATAACTCCGAACGACATAGTAGGCTAAAAGAAATATTTCCTGGAGCAATAGGTGCCTTAGATGGAACGCTTATACATGCGATCGTGCCTGCTGATCAACAGACTCGTTACAGGGGAAGAGGAAAAGGTGAATGCTTTCAAAATGTATTAGCAATTTGTGACTTTGATATGATATTCACATTCGTATGGGCCGGATGGGAGGGAATTGCACATGATTCACGAGTTTTAAAAGAAGTTGCATTCAACCCAAATTCTGGCTTTCCTTTCCCGCCACCAGGTTTTTAACCATTCTTCAATGTTCATTTCATACATTATTTGTTTTTTATATGATAGTTTTGATATTGATACAGACAAGTATTACCTCTGTGACGCTGCGTACACCAACACTCGTGGATTTATGACTCCTTACCGTGGTACGAGGTATTGGTTAGCCGAATTTCGACGACAACGTGCGTTAACTAAGGAAGAAAGATTCAATCATGCTCACGCACAACTCAGAAATGCCATTGAACGTGCATATGGTGTTCTAAAGGCGAGATTCCCAATCCTAAAGCAAATGGCTCCCTATTCTTTTCCAATACAAAGAGACATAGTGATTGCTTGTTTCGCCATCCATAATTTTATAAGGAAATGCAATACTTATGATCAGTTATTTATGGAGTATGATGAGAACACGATGTTTCATGAAATGCAAAGTGAGGAAAATGATGACATGTTAGTTCATGACATAGAGTGGGGTTCACACGGTATTGACTATATGAATTCTTTACGTGACCAGATTGCTAATCAGTTGCTTTCAAATGATTCATCAAATTAAAATTGTATGCAGAGTTGTGTTATTTGTATTTGGATTTCGTATGTTGTGTTATTTTGTATTTGGATTTTCGTATGTTTCCATGGATGTTAAAGGATTTATGTTTAATTTGGATTTTCTATGACGTTTTGTATTTTCCTTTTACAATTTTTCATCAATCTGTACACTATTCAGAACTCTGGCCAAACAGATACATTCATTCAGCACATAATCGTTCAGAGGGGTAAAATAGTCATTCTGCACAGTCATTCAGAGATACAGCCAAACAGCTCTTAATGGTTCAGCACTTACTGGTTCAGAGCCTCTTACCCATTCAGACCTCTTACTGATTCAGCACTTACTGGTTCAGCACCTGCCAAACAGCCCCTTAGAGATTTTGTTTCCCATGAAAAAAATTCTTGAATCCACCGTTAACGGTTAACGGGGTAGCCATCTCGGAGAGGTAGCACACACCCACCAACCTTACTACTCTTTAAGACCATCCACATTCACAAACAAACATTTCAATAAAAAGTACACTCTCTCTCTTCAATCTACACAACCCAACCTTAACACACATTCACAACCCAACTCAACCTAAAAATATTTTTTTTAAAAGAACTCGATTTTTAATAAAATTTATATCGGGATGTTCAGAAAAAAAAAGTTAAGAAATACAGTGTATTTAGTTTTTTTTTTAAACTTAAATATTATAAGTTATTTAAGTAATTAAGTTAGTGGGGTGGTTTATTTGATTGCAAACATGGTTGCCACCACAAACTGTTTAGGGGTTTGTTTGCAAACAATTGAATTTTTTAATATTATTTTCACATGTTTGTTTGCCAATGGGAATGGTCTAAGATATTTCAGAACAAATTGTCTTATTTTAATTTTAAATTTAAACAATATTAATATTAATATTAACCAATCAATCAAAGACGTAAATATCACTTCTCCTCTCCTCTCCTCTCCGATTCGTGTCCTCCATTCTTCTCAGGGGCGGATCTACGCTTAGTTAGGGGGTTCCCAGGAACCCGTTCGGTTCGAAATTTGTAGTGTTATTATATATAGAAAAGTGGGTAGGAACCCCTAAATATTTTATAGAGGAACCTTTAAACATCTCAAAGAGTTGCTCCAATGGTAATTCCCTACCCCTTCTAACATATAGATCTGATGTTCGATTCCCTTCCAGCCCCTTTTTCATTATTTTTTTTTTCTGATTTTTTAATATAAAGTTTAGGTTTTTTTTTTTTTGTCTTGTTCAACTCAAACATCACAGTAGTCAGCCACCATTCACCATTCACCATTTCAAATACCCATAGCCAACCTCCCTCCTCCTCTTCTACAACCCACGCCGCCGCCCCGCCGCCGTCCTCCTCCTCGCCTCCGCCCTCTCCATCGCCGCTGACCTTGGGTTTTCTGTTGCTCCTCCTCCCTCTCAGGTTAATTTTTATTTTATGTTATTGTATAATAATTATTTGCTGTGATTATTGTTAATTAGTGTTAGTTTGTTGCTTTCTAGACCTAATATTAGTGTTTGTGGTTTGGAGTAAAGTGAATTACTGAATGCATTCATAGTTATTATGTGTTTTATTGTTAAGAAGGAAACTTTATTTAATTACTTGTTTTGTGTATTTACTGTTTGTAGGCATTTAATAGCCCTCAAAGAAGCAGTCATGGTGGTGGAGATATTGTGGACAAGGAGCTCATAAATCGTATTTTCTTTTAATTCAAGAACTTGACCAATAGACAAAAACCTGGATGTGGACAAGGAACAGGTGTAGTGACAAAATTTCAGGTAGTTCAGATGTGTATACAATTCTCCATTGATTAATGTGTTTTTTTTTTTTTTTTTTTTTTCTTTTTGAGAAACTTTTTAATATCACCACCAAATACGAAATTTACATCACAACTTCTTGTGTTTTTTTTTTCAAACCTTGATTCAAATCACTTGATTTAACAATTTACTCACCAAAATCTTGATAATTAACCACCAAATCGAACGAAACTTGATGAATTTGACGATTGTAAAAACCCCCAAATGTTACCCGACCCGAACCGTCAAACCGACCTGAATATTTTTATGTTCGTCATATGAAATCGGAGTATCTAAAAAAGTGAACCCTGGAAAAAATTCCTGGATCCGCCACTGATTCTTCTCTCCTCTCTCTCTCTCTCTCTCTCTCTCTCTCTCTCTCTCTCAGGAAGATCCAACCAATCCCTTTATTTATTCGGACCTTCCGTTACTCTCACCTTCTTACAGGTACGCCACTACTTCAACCACTCTTGAATTCCACTTGAATCACTGTTATCAATAATCCAGCTAACTGATGTGTTTATCTGTACTGGCTGAATCTGTTAACATGAGCGTCATCTCCTATATGTCTAGTGACTAGTGACGTGGCGCATAATATTCTTATCGTATTGAAATGTGTGTAGTTTTGTTGCGTTACTTAACTGATCCGTGGGCCCCACCCTTAATTTAGGAGTTTTAATTAGGGTTCAGTAAAATTTTATTAACAGTAAAGTTAGATCTGGCGTTTCTAGGGTTTTAGGAACTGTAGATCTATCTATCTTATTGTCTGAATTAAATCATTAATATTACTTTTAGATCTATTGTTTTTATAATATCCAAATCGGTTTATTGTGGAATGCTTTTGTTTGGTTCTGTTTCATTCTGCTGCTTCACTGTAAAAGACAGAAACTTTAATCTGTTTCAGATTTCTAAACTCAAGTTTTCTATTAGGTATCTTATTATTGTTGTTGCTAGTCATTATCTGTGTATCTTATCATGTATATTTGTTCTATTTGTATTATGTATATCAAGCAACTAGCTTTTGTTGTAAGTGGATTAACAAATAATTTCTAGGGTTAGTGGGTAGGTGGATTTATCTTGCTTGATTATGAAAACCGTTATCTTTTTATATTTTATTTTTATTTTAAATAATTAGTTTCATTTTATCTCCATGTATTGTTAAATCTAGTTATGATCCATATTAACAGCAACTGTTTATTAGATATAAGTTATTTAGATCCAAATCGATCAAGTTTAGATGTATAAGGTTTAGGATAAAATTTGTCAAAAACTTTAAATAATTGTTGAGGGTTTGGATTTTTTTATAAATAATTGTTGGTTTAAATATAGTGAGAGTGTTTGAGAGAATTTTTTATAAAAGTGGTATAAAGATTGTGGTGAAAAAAAGTTTGGATTGTTTGGTTTATATAGTTTTAATAAAACCTTTTTTTTTTATTAATGGTCATATTCCAACGTTCACCACACACTTCCCAAGACAAAATAGGCCCGACTTCAAAGGTAAGAGAGAGCCGGCTATGCCGTTGCCGCGCCAGGGGGCCCGTGTAGCTTGGCCCGGCATGCGGCTGCCGCCCCCACACCTACCAGTCTTAGGGTTAGAATGATAGAATGTGACACCAATGTAGGAGACCGTGACTTTGATCAGAAATGTTTTGATTAAGCTCATACAATGATAAGTCGGTATAAAGCCCGCTTGTTACGTTCTTTAGTTTAGTTGTGTCGTTTATCCCCGGCTCACCACCAAGACTTCTGGTTGAGTGGTAGCCCCATGACTTTTAAATAGGAGGTCATGAGTTAGAGTCTCACCTAAATCAAATTTTGTTGCAGGTTGAGTCATGAGGGTTTCCTAGCTGTGGGTGAATGGGTCGAGTCACCACGTTTTGTTCTTCGGGATGAAAGGTGAATTCATTTGTCAAGGTGATCTCGGGTGTCCAAGCCTTTGCTGTTAAATAAGAAAATAATAGTCGTGGCTGAATTTTGATTTAGGTTAATAGAAAATATAAATATAAATAATTAATTAATTAATTAAAGTATATTTAATATGAAAACCTTGTTAATATATGTCATAAGAACAATCGGCCTTAAAACTTAAAAATTCAATCATTTTGTTTTTCTGCACACCAACCGTTCGACCTTTTGCTCCTAAGAAACATATAAACATTCACTGCCAATCGTCCTCTGCTTCTGGGTATACTTAATATCGGTTCCCACTTATTCAATCAACCAAGATAACCTAGTTCTCAGCAGAACAACAACCATATTTTTATAAAGCACACGTTATTATCATTTTCTTTATGCACACGGCACACCAACTGTTCGACCTTTTGCTCCTACAAAACTTATAAACATTTCCCGCCAATTTTTCATTCTCTGCTTCTTGGTAAACTTTAAATTGTTCCTACTTGTTCAATCAAGCGAGATGATATTGATGTTATTATCACTTTCTTTCTGCACACCAACTGTTTGACGTTTTGCTCGAATGAACTTTGAAACATTTTACTGCCAATTTTCTATTTTGTGAATCTGGGTAAACTTGGAATTGGTTGTTTTTTGATGGTTCAGTTAAGCAAGATGAGTTGGATGTTTATTAGAAGAGCAGTCACAGGTTATCAGTTTCAGTTAGTGAAACCGAGTCTTTTGATGAGTATCTTGAGAGCTGTTCATAATGGAGCTGAAGCAGGTAGTGATTTGGTACCAAAGTCCTCAAATGAATCAGTTTCTTCTTGTTATAATCGCAACATTTGTTGTTCGCCTTTGGTTTCGAGAAATGATTACAAGATTGACATTGTGGATGACGAGACATGGCGAGCTTCAACAGGTTTTGCAGGTTTTCTTAATGATGTCATTACCCCGAATCAGTTACCGGATAATGACAGAGTGGTTAGCCGTGAAACTCGAAAGTTGGATGTCCCGGATTTAGATGACATTGATGATCTGAGAATATGTGGGAAACTGTTTTATAAGCTTGACAAAGACTCGAAGGAGTACGAAGAGTACAATTACGATTTCCACAGGAAGAAGTCTTCGAAAAGCAAGACAAAACCAGTCCAAAATGAAGACAAAAAACCCAGCAAAATCAAAACGAAACAAAACCATGATAAACAGAAATGTAATGAGATCAGACTGGAAAAATCTGTGATTGAGAAGAAGCAACGGGTTCCAACATTCAATCAACTTACAGGACCATACCATGAGCCATTTTGTTTGGATATTTACATCTCAAAGGCGTCTGTGCGTGCGTGCATTGTTCATCGTGCAACAAGCAAGGTTGTGGCTGTGGCGCATTCCATTTCTAAGGACTTGAAGTATGAATTGGATTCAACTAGGAATGTTGCGGCTTGTGATGCTGTGGGGAAGGTATTGGCACAAAGGGCATTGGCTGATGATATTCATAATGTGGTTTACACACCAAGAAAGGGTGAGAAATTGGAGGGAAAGCTTCAAAGTCTGGTTCAGTCTGTGATTGATAATGGTGTATGGGTGAAGATCAAGCTTAAGAAGAAGAAGGTTTGGAAACCCGGGGGGGGGGGGGGGGGGGGGGGGGGGGGGGGGGGTTGAGTTTGTAATTGATAAGCCTAAGTACCCTTCAAGGTGGTGACGTTGTGGTAAGCGTTTGAGTCCTTGTAACAGAGGGCGTGGGTTTGAATGCAACGTCCAGCACAAGATGCGTTTTACCTGATCACATTCTGTCTTACAATATTTGTTGGATTAGGTTTGATAATCATTGTATGTTCCCAATATTTTGTGTTTGCGGTTGAAAGATAAAGTAATAAATTTGGTGAGTCGAAAGATAAATGGATGATTTACAGTTCAAAAAAATAAAAAGAGATGATAGTAACTTGATAACATTGTATATTCCCAGCAACACTTTCTCTTACTATGATCAGGTTCTTGCCACCACCACCATGATTGGTGCCGTCCCACCGAGGTACAACTGGAACGGTGGTGAAATCGGTTTCGACACTTATTTCTCAATGGCTAGAGGAAATGCATCTGTCCCTGCTATGGAAATGACCAAGTGGTTCGACACCAACTAGTAAGTTGGTTTGTGAATCTTTTTGTTTTGCATTGATGATGTTATACTATTAGTTGTATAGTAACTGTTTGTGCTTTGCTGTATAGCCATTACATTGTCCCTGAGTTGGGCCCTGAAGTGAAATTCTCGTATGCTTCCCACAAGGCTGTGAATGAATACAAGGAGGCTAAAGCTGTATGTGTTCTTTATATGCTCTTTATAAGAATTTAGATTTATATGTGCATTAAAGTCTTACGTTGGTTGCTGATTGTTTCCTTTATGCAGCTTGGAGTTGATACCGTCCCAGTTTTTGTTGGTCCAGTCAGCTACTTGTTGCTATCTAAGCCTGCTAAGGGTGTTGAAAAAACTTTTGATCTTCTTTCCCTTCTTGACAAAATCCTTCCAATCTACAAGTATGTTTCCTTTTTTTAATCACTTTTATGCTTTTTACAACAAATTATATTAGATGTGAATGTCGACATGTTTACTAATGATGGGTCTGATTTGAGCTGTGTTTTATATCAACGGGTCAGATTAGAAGTTAGCTAAACGAGGAACGTGTCAAATTTGTCAAAAAAGGTTAAAAGTTGTGCAAAGCCGAATTTTAATGCATACAAACTCCTAAAGTTGTTTTTTTCAGAATTTTAGGTTAATATTTTTTCACTAAAGTATCAAACAGAAAATGTTTGCGTGTCCCTCTGATTCAATCCAGTCAATTTTGACCTTTACTAAACAATGACCCATTTTGTCCCTTTATCCAACTTCCAACCTGTCCATCTTGCAATATCTATGATAAACTCTTGTGCACACCATGACAAAGGGGTATTTGTACAGGGAAGTGATTGCTGAGTTGAAGGCAGCTGGTGCAACATGGATCCAGTTCAATGAAGCTACCCTTGTGAAGGATCTTGAGGCCCACCAATTGCAAGCTTTCACCAAGGCTTACACAGATCTTGAATCAGCTTGCTCTGGTCTTAATGTCCTTATTGCCACCTACTTTGCTGATATTCCTGCTGATGCATTCAAAACCCTTACCACCTTGCCCGGAGTTGATGGTTACACTTTTGATTTGGTCCGTGGTGAAAAGACACTTGATTTAATCAAGACCAGCTTCCCTTCAGGCAAATATCTCTTCGCCGGTGTTGTTGATGGCAGAAACATCTGGGCAAACGATCTTGCTGGATCTCTCAGTGTTCTCGAGTCTCTTGAGGCCATTGTTGGAAAAGGTACTTTTAATTTTCCACTTAATATACAAGTTTGGAGTGGCAAAACGGGCTGGGCTCGTTGGTTGGGTTGACATGCAAGACTTTTTGTCCAACTTTATTGGGTTACTGTGGATTGGGTTTAACTAGGGGTGCAAACGAGCCGAGCCGAGCCCGAGCTCGACCAGGCTCGAACTCGAGCTCGATTAAGTTATAAAAGCTCGAGCTCGAGCTCGGCTCGATTCGAGCTTTGTTTTCAAAGCTCGAGCTCGGCTCGTTTGTAATTTCTCAAGCTCGAGCTCGGCTCGGGCTCGGCTCGTTTAGTATTTATTAGTTAATATGTTAAATAAAAATAATATAATAATAGTTCATTTAGGCTCGTGAGCTCGATAAGTGAAGCTCGAGCTCGGGGCTCGTTTACTAAGCAACTTTAAATGAATGCTAAATATTATTAAATATTCAAAAAACTAATATTATACTAGGCTCGATAAGGCTCGACGAGCCTAACGAGCTTCACATCCTAGGCTCGAGCTCGAGCTCGATAAATAAACGAGCTTTGTTTTAGGCTCAAGCTCGGCTCGAGCTCGAGTAGCTCGCGAGCTGCTCGGCTCGTTTGCACCCCTAGGTTTAACAGAAATACTTCTGATTCTACTTTAGTTTTTAAAAACAATAATGTGTTAAATGTAATTTTTCAAAACTATTGTTACAATATCAATTTTCATTTATTTTGCATAAACGGATTAGGAGGTATGCACTTGAGATGACTTTTGTTTTGACCCATTTTATTGATCCATTAAAAAACACAACCTAGCTTGATTCATATATAAGTAAATGGGTCGAAATTGATCTCTTAACATTACAAGTATATGAGTCAGATAGCTTAATTAATATTAATATAAAATGTGACTTATGCAGATAAACTTGTTGTGTCCACCTCATCATCACTCCAACACACTGCTGTGGATCTTGTGAACGAGACCAAGTTGGACGATGAGATAAAATCTTGGCTCGCATTTGCTGCCCAAAAGGTGATTGAAGTTGGTGCTTTGGCTAAAGCTCTTGCTGGTCAGAAGGATGAGGTAATGGAATTTGTTTTTTGTTTATTGATCCATTTATATATCAAGATACACAGGTCACTGATTTTTCTGATATTGTCTTTTTCAGGCATTCTTTGCTGCTAATGCTGCTGCTCAGGCCTCAAGGAAATGCTCCCCAAGAGTCACCAATGAAGCTGTCCAGAAGGCTGTAAGTGACTTTTAATCATTTCATCCAAATTCTTATGTATATTTATCAAAAAACGCCAACTTTTTCATGTGTGGTTATAAAAAGTGTGCTCATTTTGGTATCTCAGGCCGCAGCTTTGAGGGGTTCTGACCACCGTCGTGCCACTAATGTGAGTGCCAGATTGGATGCCCAGCAGAAGAAGCTTAACCTTCCAATTCTTCCAACCACCACCATTGGTTCTTTCCCTCAAACCATCGAGCTCAGAAGAGTTCGCCGTGAGTACAAAGCTAAAAAGTGAGTAATTCAAAATAACTGATCCATGTTTTATTTTTTTCAATAGTTTAACCATATGTTTATGTTCTCACAATTTCATGGTGTTTATTGTAGGATCTCTGAGGAAGAATATGTTAAAGCCATCAAAGAGGAAATCTTCAAAGTTGTCCAACTGCAAGAAGAACTTGACATTGATGTGCTCGTTCATGGAGAACCCGAGGTACATCATATAAATATCATATTTCCTTTTTCTTTTATTTAGTCTAGAGAAAGTATTGGTTAAAAGTTTTTTTGTTTGTTTGTTGTAGAGGAACGATATGGTTGAGTACTTTGGTGAGCAATTGTCTGGTTTTGCCTTCACTGCTAATGGATGGGTGCAATCTTATGGGTCCCGCTGTGTCAAACCCCCAATCATCTATGGTGATGTCAGCCGCCCCAAGGCCATGACCGTCTTCTGGTCCACCATGGCTCAAGAAATGACCAAACGTCCCATGAAGGGTATGCTCACTGGTCCAGTCACCATTCTCAACTGGTCCTTTGTCCGTAATGACCAGCCCAGGTAAATATATAAAAACATGATCCAGTCCTTCAGAATTAAAACAAGGACACATTATTAATTCTTTTTTTTTTTTTTGGTTCCTTTTAGGTTCGAAACTTGCTACCAGATTGCTTTGGCTATTAAGGACGAAGTTGAGGATCTTGAAAAGGCGGGAATCACAGTCATCCAAATCGATGAAGCTGCTTTAAGAGAAGGATTGCCACTAAGGAAAGCCGAGCATGCTTTCTACTTAGACTGGGCAGTCCACTCTTTCAGAATCACCAACGTCGGCGTTCAAGACACCACCCAGATCCACACACACATGTGCTACTCAAACTTCAACGACATCATCCATTCCATCATCAACATGGATGCTGATGTCATCACCATCGAGAACTCCAGGTCAGATGAGAAGCTTCTCTCCGTGTTCCGCGAGGGAGTCAAGTACGGTGCAGGAATCGGTCCAGGTGTCTATGACATCCACTCCCCAAGAATTCCATCGACAGAGGAAATCCACGACAGAATCAACAAAATGCTTGCAGTTTTGGAAACCAATATCTTGTGGGTGAACCCTGACTGCGGGCTCAAGACCCGTAAGTATACTGAGGTTAAGCCTGCACTCCTGAACATGGTTGCAGCCGCCAAGAAGCTTCGTGCTGTTCTTGCAAAGTGAGGAGATTTGACCCGACAGCGGATGCAAAGTGATGATAATGAGGTGGAAAATATTTTATCATCGTATTATTTTCTGTCATTGTTTCTTTTTTTTTTCTCGACATTATGTTATATTTTTCTTTACATTATGTTATATTTATACCACTTTAACTTAATTTAATCTTTAGTGGGTGTAGTAAGGTTCACGTTATCCATCTCCTTACTTTTTAGACCTTGTGTGACACTAAAATTTACAACAATAGAAGACAATAAAGTGATAAATAATATTAACTTCATGATCACACATGAAACAACCAAATGTCGTTGGTAGAGTCATTCAACTTTTTGTCTTAGCGTCTAATTGGAGCTTTCCCACGACAGCACGACCATGCTCACCAACCCTCACCAACCTTAACCCTTTTCTAAGTAGGTATTTTTATTTTATTTTTAATTTTAACGAATTCTTGTAGTCGCTTGATTTATTTCACGGTTTGTTATTTTTTTTATATATTTTTCCAGTTTGCTAAATTAGTAAAGTTAATATGTCTTACATTTATTACATGTAAGATAATAAAATATTAGGGGGGACGGGGCGCTATCAGAATTGGGCACGTGTACCTCACTACCAGCACGGTAACACCGTCGCCACCCGTGCTGGTAGGGCTCCCGTGGACCTTTTTCTGGTTCTATCTAATGGGCTGGTAGTGTGGGACGGTGCAAACTTTTAGGTAATATTTATTCCTTTTTTGACCGTTTTATGTTTGTTAAATGTGTTTGACTTTCAAACGGTCATATTTTTGTGACCGTTTTTATCTTTAGGTTTATATATATACAATTCATTCTCACGGTTTTGAATCAAAAACATAGAAATCTTAATCAATACTTCTAAAAAATGCCTGATATTGACGTAGAAGATATCTAACTAATCGTTCCCCCGCTTGAGGTCCACCCGATCTTACAATCAAGTGATAGCCTTGAGTTTCTGACGGACCTTGCACGACGGGCAGAGGAAGACATAGCAACATCTAAGAAACGATACGTGTCACGACATTGCCGAAGTACCAAAATACACCGACGCACAGTTTAAACTACGGTATCGCATGTCGAGACGTCTATTTCTGAAAATTGTAGCAGATGTTGAAGCAAACTTCGCATGGTTCAGATAGACCATGGACGGTCGGTTTAGAAAGAGTTTTACGCCCATGCAAAAAGTATCTTCAGCTGTGAAACAACTCGCAACCGGTAATCCTCCAGATGAATACGATAAGTATTTATGTATGTCTGAGAGGACGTCACGCGAATGTTTACAATTTTTTTTGCAATGTCGTCATTAAGTTATACAGGGCAGAGTATTTACGAAGACCAACAAGCCACGACATTGTATGTTTGTATGAGGCACACGACGAAAGACATCACCTTCCCGGCATGTTCGGTAGCATTGACTGCACTCATTTAGTGTGCCGAGCATGTCCTAGGGAATTACGAGGACAGTATATGCGAGGCGATCACCAATACCCTATGATCATGCTAGAAGCTGTTGCTTCGCAAGATCTTTGGTTTTGGCATGGATTCTTTGCCCCCCCGGTTCACTGAACGACATAAATGTCCTCCAACAATCCCCGGTGTTTCTTACCCAACGAAACGGAACGGCGCCACAGTGTCCATTTACTTTAAATGGCCACTTATATAAACGTGGATATTATCTTACCGATGGCATCTACCCAACCTGGTCAACGTTTGTCAAAGCGTTTCAATATCCCACCGACCCTAAGGAAAAGAAATTCGTTAAGGCGCAAGAGTCAGCAAGGAAGGATGTTGAGAGAGCGTTCGGCGTATTAAAGGGGAAATGGGGAATTACCGCACGACCCTTGAGGGCCAAAACCGTTGCTAGGTGTAGCGTCATCGTCTATACGTGCATGATATTGCACAACATGATAATTAAAGACGAGGGGCGTGCGATATCACCGGTCCACATACACGATCCCCCAATCCAACCGTTCTTCGACGAACAAGCACTTGCGGAGTTGACAGAATCCGATACGCATTTCCGACTTCGAAATGATCTCGTGGAACATCTAGACGGACTTGATCTACCGCATCTCGACGAGGAGGACTCCGAATAGTTTTTCTTTTATTTAGTTTATTTTTAATTTATGTGTTTTTGTATTTCTATTTTTATTTCCTCTTAATATTGTAATTTATTTTTTTTAGTTTAATAATATGTTTAATTAATATGTTTAATTAATATATTTAATTAATGTTTCTTTTAAAAAATAATAAAAAAATAAAGATTTCAGTGAAGTGAATCAGTGGAGTGCTGTCTACAAAAAACTGAATCAGTGAAGTAAATCAGTGAAGTGATGTGGCAGTGCAGGATTGGTTGAAATCAGTGAAGGAAAAACAGAACTCTAGTAGCACCCCTTATACCCTTAAATATGTTAGCAGTTAAGTACTGGGCGATTCTTAAGTGCTGGTTGATGATTCTCATGTTCCCTGATGACAAATCTTACCTCGTATGTCGTAAGGCCTGCCTGGATAACAATGTCAGTAAATATGGCCTCAAACCTCGCAAGCTTGGGCAAATATCACACCTCAAAATCTTGACATCTATCAAGACAACTTATCCATGGGGCCAACGCATCACGTCGGATATACCAGTCAAAGAGACAAAAAGGAAAATGAGAAAGCAATGTGTGGCCATTGAAACTCCAAGGAACCTTGCACCCATGATCTCCACTAACAGTTATCGTTGATGAGACAAAAAGGACAAATGATAGGGACATCCAACCAATCACACGTCACGGACACACACCCTCCTCTGAGACCACTAACGGCCAACAGAAGTGGGACTAATAGAATATTCCGATAACAACATCTCAACCAATTTACTCCCCACCACCCTGACTATAAATACCACACCCATTAAGGTAAAACAAATATGAATCTCTGTACTCTCACTTATAATTTACTTTTACATATAAACTATTTATTCTCGTGTCGGAGGGTGACTAAGAGGATAACCCCCTACTTCTCCTCGTAACGAGACTCATAGTATTTGTAAGTGCTTTGCAGATACATCTCGGGGTGAAACTCAAGAAGATTGGATCACACTCCATGTTGAACCTCATCTAGTGGTACTTAGTCGGATTGGTGTTTTTTCAGTGTTATGACAAATATCCAACGTTTACTATGTTTTAGTAAAAATCTTAACATATGTGGGCCGTCCCTGGCTCGTAGAGGCGCGGCCTCACTGCCCCATGTGGTCCAGTGCGTCTCTGTCATCCCTCAATTTGCCGATTGTGATGGGCCCCCATTTCGATTTTTGACAGTTGGGGATTGAAGCTAACGATTATAAAAAAAAGTTTTTTTTTCTAATATATAAACCAATCAACGCCTATCTCTTTAAAAAAAAATTAAACAAATGAATATAGGGATGTGCAACCCCCATCTCTTTCGTCCGTATCATGCCGTTTGCGACGCGTCGTCCCATAAGAAAGCTGTGTTGACGACCCACGACAGGCCTAGTCGTCACGGAGACGCATCACACACCCACCAACCTTACTACTCTTTAAGATATTTCAAAACAAATTGTGTTAGTATTTTAATTTTGAAACAATCTATGTTACCTTATTAAGGAGGAGACATGTCTAGAAAAATAATTTTACACCCATTTTAAGATGGGATATCAAGAGACTCATGCTTTAACATAGATATGTCATGTAAAAGTTCCCCATAATACCCCTTATTGCATTATGCACTTGTACTATAACTATATAATCAATTTAGAGACTTATTAATGTATTTGAATTATCACATTCATTACTATCATGTGAGTTGTTTTGAAGCTCCCCACCCTTATATGATTTCAATTAAAAAGACAAAGTGACCGTCTAGATCAACTGTAAAATGACTATAATATAAATATAAATTCTAAAATCATTATATTATACTAAGAAAGTTAAGCTTGAATGATTGTATGAACAAAATAAACATAAAAACATATGTGGGTTGCAAAAAAAACAACTATGTAATTTTGATTGTTAAATCTTAAATTTGCTTTCAAAAGCCGTCTCTTATGAGAATGAGAGCAAGAAAGAGACATGCTTTACGAAATTTAGCCAAATTAGAATGCAATACGCTGCCATGTTTTTTTAGAATTGTATTTGCACAGCGAAGCGTGCGGGCATAATACTAGTATTAACCAATAAAATCCTGATCATGTGGCCTAGTGGTAAAAGTGTCGGTTCTCTCTTTGGCGGAGCCGGGTTCGATTCCCACAGGAGGCATGTGATGGATACCCCCACCCTTGTGGTGGGGTAGGTGGTTGGGAAGTGATGGAGAGACCCTTGACCCTTGTGGTCATGGGTTCGACTCCTGATCCCTCTAGGTTTTACCGGTTCACTAACGTCGTGCCTTCAGGCGGGTTTGTGGGTCGGGTTTTCCCTGGAACAGGAGACGGGTGGGCCGAAGGGCTCTGTCCGTACGGACTAAAGGTCGTCTGGGGCCCCTTTCAGCCATTGAGGGCCGCGTACAGAGTACCCGGCAATACTTTAGTTGATCGTTAAAAAAAAAAGTATTAACCAATAAATCAAGGACGTAAATCCACGCGATCATGTTAAGTACGTGAGTGGGAGTGTGCGCCCACCAGTATGAATTACGATCAGATCTAACATACACAGTCACCATCTCACCCACCCCCACAACCATCTATTATAAATATCACTTCTCCTCCCCTCTCCAATTCGTGTCCTCCATTCTTCTCTCTCCTCTCTCTCTCTAACTCAGGAAGATCCAACCAAACCAAACCAATCCCTTTATTATTCGGACCTTCCGTTACTCTCACCTTATTACTGGTACGCCACTACTTCAACCACTCTTGAATTACTACTGATTGAATCTGTTAACATCACACTTAGATCTACTGAAAAACGAACCTCATCTCCTACATGTCTAGTGACTAGTGACGTGGCGCATAATATTCTTATCCTATTGAAATGTGTGTGGGCCCCACCGTTAATTTAGGAGGTTTAATTAGGGTTCAGTAAAATTTTATAAACAGTAAAGTTAGATCTGGTGTTTCTAGGGTTTTAGGAACTGTAGATCTATCTTATTGTCTGAATTAAATCATTAATATTACTTTTAGATCTATTGTTTTTATAATATCCAAATCGGTTTATTGTGGAATGCTTTTGTTTGGTTCTCTTTCATTCTGCTGCTTCACTGTAAAAGACAGAAACTTTAATCTGTTTCAGATTTCTAAAGTCAAGTTTTCTATTAGGTATCTTATTATTATTGTTGTTGCTAGTCATTATCTGAGTATCCTATCATGTATATTTGTTCTGTTTGTATATCAAGCTACTAGCTTTTGTTGTTAGTGGATTAACAAATAATTTCAATTTCTAGGGTTGGTGGGTAGGTGGATTTATCTTGCTTGCTTATGAAAACCGTTATCTTTTTATTTTTTATTTTTATTTTAAATAACTAGTTTCATTTTATCTCCATGTATTGTTAAATCTAGTTATGATCCATATTAACAGCAACTGTTTATTAGATATAAGATATTTAGATCCAAATCGATCAAGTTTAGATGTATAAGGTTTAGGATAAAATTTGTCAAAAACTTTAAATATAAAAATTGCTGTTGGCTGAGCAGATCAATGGCGTCTCACATCGTCGGTTATCCTCGTATGGGTCCCAAGAGAGAGCTGAAGTTCGCTCTTGAGTCTTTCTGGGATGGCAAGAGCAGTGCTGAGGATCTGCAGACGGTTGCTGCGGATCTCAGAACATCCATCTGGAAACAAATGGCTGATGCTGGTATCAAGTATATTCCCAGCAATACCTTTTCTTACTATGATCAGGTTCTTGACACAACCACCATGATTGGTGCCGTCCCACCGAGGTACAACTGGAACGGTGGTGAGATCGGTTTCGACACTTATTTCTCAATGGCTAGAGGAAATGCCTCAGTCCCTGCTATGGAAATGACCAAGTGGTTCGACACCAACTAGTAAGTTGGTTTCTGAATCTTTTTGTTTTGCATTGATGATGTTATACTATTAGTTGTATAGTAACTGTTTGTGCTTTGCTGTATAGCCATTACATTGTCCCTGAGTTGGGCCCTGAAGTGAAATTCTCGTATGCTTCCCACAAGGCTGTGAATGAATACAAGGAGGCTAAAGCTGTATGTGTTCTTTATATGCTCTTTATAAGAATTTAGATTTATATGTGCATTAAAGTCTTACGTTGGTTGCTGTTTGTTTCCTTTATGCAGCTTGGAGTTGATACCGTCCCAGTTTTTGTTGGTCCAGTCAGCTACTTGTTGCTATCTAAGCCTGCTAAGGGTGTTGAAAAAACTTTTGATCTTCTTTCCCTTCTTGACAAAATCCTTCCAATCTACAAGTATGTTTCTGTTTTTTTATCATTTTTATGCGTTTTACAACAAATTATATTAGATGTGAATGTCGACATGTTTACTAATGATGGGTCTGATTTGAGCTGTGTTTTATATCAACGGGTCAGATTAGAAGTTAGCTAAACGAGGAACGTGTCAAATTTGTCAAAAAAGGTTAAAAGTTGTGCAAAGCCGAATTTTAATGCATACAAACTCCTAAAGTTGTTTTTGTTCAGAATTTTAGGTTAATCTTTTTTCACTAAAGTATCAAACAGAAAATGTTTGCGTGTCCCTCTGATTCAATCCAGTCAATTTTGACCTTTACTAAACAATGACCCATTTTGTCCCTTTATCCAACTTCCAACCTGTCCTATATCTACGATAAACTCTTGTGCACACCATAACAAAGGGGTATTTTTACAGGGAAGTGATTGCTGAGTTGAAGGCAGCGGGTGCAACATGGATCCAGTTCGATGAAGCTACCCTTGTGAAGGATCTTGAGGGCCACCAATTGCAAGCTTTCACCAAAGCTTACACAGATCTTGAATCAGCTTGCTCTGGTCTTAATGTCCTTGTTGCCACCTACTTTGCTGACATTCCTGCTGATGCATTCAAAACACTTACCACCTTGCCTGGAGTCACGGGTTACACTTTTGATTTGGTCCGTGGTGAAAAGACTCTTGATTTAATCAAGACCAGCTTCCCGTCAGGCAAATACCTCTTCGCTGGTGTTGTTGATGGCAGAAACATCTGGGCAAACGATCTTGCTGGATCTCTTGGTGTTCTTGAGTCTCTTGAGGCCATTGTTGGAAAAGGTATTATACAAGTTTGAAGTGGCTAAATGGGCTGGTTGGGGTTGGGTTTGGTAACAAGTCAAAATGGGTCGGTTGGGTTGGCCTATAAGTCTTTTGTCCAAGTCCAACTTTATTGGGTTGCCCCGAACTACTTCTTATTCAACTTTAGTTTTTAATTTTAATTACAATAATGTATTAAATGTGATTTTTCAAATGTATTGTTATTTGTTACATTATCAATCTTCATTGTTTGCATAAAGCGGTTTAGGAGGTAATTTAATTAGAAATACACTTGAGATGACTTGAGTTTTGACCCATTTGATTGTTCCAACTTAGATGACCTGGTTGGGTTAGCCTAGAAGACTTTTGACCCATTTAACTGATCATATTTAAAAATAACCCAAATTGGCTTGTTAATAAGTAAATACTGCAAATATTACAGGTTTATGTTTATTGTTACTAATTATGTGCCAGCTAGCTTAACATTCCTAATATAAATTGTGATTTATGCAGATAAACTTGTTGTGTCCACCTCATCATCACTCCAACATACTGCTGTGGATCTTGTGAACGAGACCAAGTTGGACGATGAGATAAAATCTTGGCTCGCATTTGCTGCCCAAAAGGTGATTGAAGTTGGTGCTTTGGCTAAAGCTCTTGCTGGTCAGAAGGATGAGGTAATGGAATTTGTTTTTTGTTTATTGATCCATTTATATATCAAGATACACAGGTCACTGATTTTTCTGATATTGTCTTTTTCAGGCATTCTTTGCTGCTAATGCTGCTGCTCAGGCCTCAAGGAAATGCTCCCCAAGAGTCACCAATGAAGCTGTCCAGAAGGCTGTAAGTGACTTTTAATCATTTCATCCAAATTCTTATGTATATTTATCAAAAAACGCCAACGTTTTCATGTGTGGTTATAAAAAGTGTGCTCATTTTGGTATCTCAGGCCGCAGCTTTGAGGGGTTCTGACCACCGTCGTGCCACTAATGTGAGTGCCAGATTGGATGCCCAGCAGAAGAAGCTTAACCTTCCAATTCTTCCAACCACCACCATTGGTTCTTTCCCTCAAACCATCGAGCTCAGAAGAGTTCGCCGTGAGTACAAAGCTAAAAAGTGAGTAATTCAAAATAATTGATACATGTTTTATTTTTTCAATAGTTTAACCATATGTTTATGTTCTCACAAATTCATGGTGTTTATTTGTAGGATCTCTGAGGAAGAATATGTTAAAGCCATCAAAGAGGAAATCTTCAAAGTTGTCCAACTGCAAGAAGAACTTGACATTGATGTGCTCGTTCATGGAGAACCCGAGGTACATCATATAAATATCATATTTCCTTTTTCTTTTATTTAGTCTAGAGAAAGTATTGGTTAAAAGTTTTTTTGTTTGTTTGTTGTAGAGGAACGATATGGTTGAGTACTTTGGTGAGCAATTGTCTGGTTTTGCCTTCACTGCTAATGGATGGGTGCAATCTTATGGGTCCCGCTGTGTCAAACCCCCAATCATCTATGGTGATGTCAGCCGCCCCAAGGCCATGACCGTCTTCTGGTCCACCATGGCTCAAGAAATGACCAAACGTCCCATGAAGGGTATGCTCACTGGTCCAGTCACCATTCTCAACTGGTCCTTTGTCCGTAATGACCAGCCCAGGTATAAATATAAAACATGATCCAGTCCTTCAGAATTAAAACAAGGACACATTATTAATTCTTTTTTTTTTTGGTTCCTTTTAGGTTCGAAACTTGCTACCAGATTGCTTTGGCTATTAAGGACGAAGTTGAGGATCTTGAAAAGGCGGGAATCACAGTCATCCAAATCGATGAAGCTGCTTTAAGAGAAGGATTGCCACTAAGGAAAGCCGAGCATGCTTTCTACTTAGACTGGGCAGTCCACTCTTTCAGAATCACCAACGTCGGTGTCCAAGACACCACCCAGATCCACACACACATGTGCTACTCAAACTTCAACGACATCATCCATTCCATCATCAACATGGATGCTGATGTCATCACCATCGAGAACTCCAGGTCAGATGAGAAGCTGCTATCTGTGTTCCGCGAGGGAGTCAAGTACGGTGCTGGAATTGGTCCAGGTGTCTATGACATCCACTCCCCAAGAATTCCATCGACAGAGGAAATTCACGACAGAATCAACAAAATGCTTGCAGTTTTGGAAACCAATATCTTGTGGGTGAACCCTGACTGCGGGCTCAAGACCCGTAAGTATACTGAGGTTAAGCCTGCACTCCTGAACATGGTTGCAGCCGCCAAGAAGCTTCGTGCTGCTCTTGCAAAGTGAGGAGATTTGACCCGACAGCGGATGCAAAGTGATGATAATGAGGTGGAAAATATTTTATTACAAGCACGAATAACTGCGGTTGGTTTTGAATTCTGTTAATCTTGTTTCTGGGCTTTCTTTTGGTTGTTTATTGTACCTTTTTTTTGGAGGGCTTTTGCATACCCCCAATGAATCGAGTTATAAAGATATATTTTGTTGGTTTTCAAACATTAGAAACTTGCAATAACGTAAGGACAGGTGGAATACATTGGGTCAAAAGCATTTTAAATAAAAGCTGTGGAAAATCAGGCTTCACAAAATGTCTTACCACAATTCACATGTCATTTTGCATTTTAAGGCCCCACCTGTTATATTATAAACTTGTTAAAACTAATTAGACTATCCGATGGAGGCTGCGAGCGAGCCTGGTGGTCACCCCCATTCCCACTCGAACAGCCGTTGCGCGAGCACAAACGATGGTGGTCGCGTGTATTAATGGGAGAAAGTGAGCTTTGGTCGCGCCGGTGCTCACCCCCAACCACAACGGGGTCATGTGACCGGGTTACTTGAGAGTGAAGTCGGTGGCTCGCGCTTGCTCGCTCGCGGCCGACAACGGACAGATTTAGTGTTTGGTTCAAAGAATGGAATGAAATCTTGATAGAATTGAACAACATAAATTAAGGAAATCTATGTTCCATTCCTATTTAGATTCCATTTCATCTTGTTAAACGCATATAAATTCCAAATCAAATTTCAATTTCTGCCCAAATTTCGATTCCTTTACATTCCATGAAACGAAGGTACCTAAGATTTATGCGATTTAATTTGCTATTCGGTTTTATGGAACGATCATGACTGATTGTCTTGAACTTGAAACTTTGAAAAGGAACAATGTAAACCAAATTGATCGCGGTTTCTTAAGATATTAATGTAACTTGAATACATGATGAGTTGTGTGCAATTCAATATGTCACTTAAATAATAAAAATGATGAAAACTGTTGTATTGTATTCGCGAGTCGCATGACGTTTGGCTTTGGCTAGTTGAAATCATTGTTTTCAAATTTATAATAACACAAACGTAAAATATAACAAACAACAACAACCTTACCCAGGAAATCCCACAATTAGCAAACAGCTAAGAGTAAGATCTGGGGAGAGTGAGATGTCGGTAAATCTTACTCCTATTCTTGCGGATAGAGAGGCTGTTTTCAGAAAGACCCCCCGACTCGACAACACACAAATGACAAGCAAACAACGCTAAAAAAACTAGGGGCGGCAATTATTGACACGACCCGAAAACCGACCCGAACCCGACACGAAAAAAAATAGATTTGGGTCAACTAACACGACCCGTTTAAAAAAATGGGTCGGGTTCGGGTTGACACATATATAAAATGGGTTGACCCGTTAACCCGTTTAAGTATTTAGAAAAAAAAATATATTATATTTTTGTTTTTCTTTTTCCATTTCTATGTACATGGTTAGTTATAATTGTGTTATTTTTGGCACACTGTATTATTTATTTGTCACACTTATATACTCAATATTAAACATTTTATTGATAACCCGCTTATAACTCATGAACATGTATTACTCATTTAAAAATATGGGTTAAACGGGTCGTCTTCGGGTTGACCCGGATTTTATGTGGGTTGGGTTAGGGTTGAAATATTTGACACGAATAATAATATGGGTCGGGTTCGGGTTGCACATTTCAACCTATCAACCCGTCAACCCGCCAACCTATCAACCCGACACGATTGACACCCCTAAAAAAAACTAATACAGAGTTGCTGAATTTAGAGAAACATTGAAAGCGTACCCATAAAACACCCAAATACAAGTCACCCTTACAGATCTCCAACCAGTGTAAGAAAAAGTCAAGCTCCTAGAACCACGCTATGATACAACCACACCCTCCCTAATAATCCTTAACCTTAATCTTGTGCCTCCACGAACCCCTATCTTCGACCATGTCCTCAGAGAGGTGCATCTCTACTAAATCATGCCTAATCCGCTCGTCCCAAGTCAATTTGGGTCTTCCTCTACGCCTTTTTCTCTTTACAATGATCTACTCTTTATGGAGTCGTCATTTGCCTCCTCTTCACATGCCTATAACCATCTTAATCTACTCTCATTTATCTTGTCAGATATACTAGCTACCCATAACCTTTCCCTAATAACCTCATTTCTTGTTCAAAAAATACGCCGATACAAGTACGTGTTAAAACTGCTTACGAAACTGAAATATAATTTACTAGCTGATTACCCCGGGAGGGTCCCGGGGTTGAAAAATCTAATTTTACGTGATAACCTATTACAAATGGCTCAAGTTAACTAACCACAAAATCTCTCAATCATTGCATGTTCATAGTATTCTAATCAGTAATAACTCATATTCCCCACAAAATCTAATTTTACGTGATAACATGAACACTTTGTGTGTTTTTTTCTGTATGAACGAAACCCCACAAAAAATAGTCGATTTTTTCTTCGATTTTTATATAGCACTATGGTACTCGTTGGAAAGATAATAAAACGCTCGTTAATTTGGTGTAATTTTTTTCTTTAAAAAATCCCGTATATAAAAGATATAAACGTTTAAAAATTATGGGAGGAAATATGAGAGAGAAAAATTTAAATTTATTTTTAAATTCTTTTTTCCTAAAATAACTCAATTTAATTAAAAAAGGAAACAATTCAAAAACACCAAAAACTCTCCATTATGATGTCACGTGGCACTCTCAAGGAAAGGTTGAGACCTCCATTGCACGCCACGTCAGCATATACGTTTTCTTTTATATATATAGATAGATATTGAAGACGAGTCGGTTTTCAATAATTACAACGGAATATTCATGATTGTTGAAAGTTCATACCGCGAGAACTCCATGCTGTAGAGTCGGCGTGGACCACATACGTGACGTTGTATTACACACGTGGTCATGACTCTACGCGCACGAGACGTGAAAAATTGTTCCCAAACTTCCAGTGTAACACTCAATTTTTAAAACATTTTAAAATATCGTAAAATTTAACCAATTATTATTGTATTCGTTAAAACATCAATTTTTTTTATCAAATACAACAATAATTGGTTTTTTTTTTTTTTTTTTTTTTTCTTTTTTTTTTTTTGTAAAATGAACTTCATTAACAAAAACGCCAACAGGCGGTCCTTAAAACAAGGACCCCCGGGCAAACAACAAAACAACCGATTACATCAAATCCAACGGATAAGTACACAATTTTTTCCAATCAAAAGATTTTAATCTAGCTCTATGCCGAATCCAAAAAAACGACGTCGACTTGATATTTTCCAACAGCTCTATAGGTCTTCGACATTTGCGATTGAAAATCCGGTTGTTACGCTCATTCCAAAACAACAATAATTGGTTAAGGAATTAAAGTTAAACTTTAGGATATTTTACAACGGGTTATGGGATTCATACACCCTGTTACGTCATATTCTGGGGTTGTGACATCACATTTTGGTGTATGTGGCAACATTCTATTGGTATGTGATGTAGGCCAGGATGTATGAATCTTAAATAGGTGGTGTATGAATCCTAATTATCTTTAAAACAAGTGTAATTTTATGTTAGTTTAATAAAAAATAATTGAGCAGACATGTTAAGCGCACACCACTATTAATAAAATTAAAAATAATAACCAGATCTACGTCTAGGCAGTGGTCCCCAGTCACCATCTCACCCACTCCTCCTACCCACTCAACAACTCTATAAATATCGCTCTTCTTCCCACACTCTAATTCGTCTCCACCATCTTCTCCTCTATCTCTCTCTCTCTCTCTCTCTCTCTCTCTCTATCTATCTATCAGGAAGATCCAACCAATCCCTTTATTCGGACCTTCCTTTTTCTCACCTTTTTAAAGGTACGCCACTCAATCACTACTTATATTCCAGCTCTGCTGACTCATGTTAATAATCTATAGATTTAGATTTGCAATAATAATAATAATAATTAGACTCTGTATGTTATGAATCACATCTTCTTCATTTCATATTGATTGATTGAATCTGTTAACCGCACAGTTATTAGATCTACTGTTAAACCTCCGTGATCTGCTAGTGACGTATGGCACGGAAATGTGTGTTGTTTTCTTCCGTTAATTAACTGATCCGTGGGCCCACCGTTAATTTTTGGGGTTTAATAAATAAAATTAGGGCACTTCAGTAAAACAGTAAATAATAATGAAATTGTGTGATAAGGTCACAAGATCTGATGCTTTTAGGGTGTTAGGAACTGCAGATCTACCTTTCATTACTCTCAATTTTAGTTAGTTTGTCTAAATGCTGACTAGTTCTTTGTTGTTGGTGGATTAACAAAACAAATATTGTTTATTTAGGGTTGGTGTGTTAGTTGGTAGGTGGATCTCTCTTCCTTGCTTAAGAAATCCATAATCCTTTTTTTTTTAATTTAAATATATAGTTTCAATGTCTCACCTACCCAAACAATATCATTCCCCTGTATTTTGGTGGCCTTTGCGTGTTATCGCTTGCTTATTCGTCCCGTGTATACGTTCGCACCTATTTCTTGTTTGCTAGCTTTAAAAATTAAAATAGATATTTTTAGTATGCTATATTTTCCTATTGTCTTAGAGTAGCTATGTGCCTAGTTATGTTTCATTTGAATCGATGTGACTTGAAGCAGTCTCTTTATCCCTTGGGATAAAGGTAAGGCTCGCCTGCATCTCACCCTCTCCAGACCCTGCGACCGGCATGTTGCTATGGTTGTTGATATGGTTTCAATCTCTCTCCATGTTTTGTTAAATCTAGCTTTCTTTACTACGTTAAGTCATTTGTATGTAGAGTTTTGTTTTTTTGGATTAGCAAGATCTTAGTAATGGTCCATATTACTAGCATAGCATCAACTATCTGATTAGATCCAAATTGATCAACTGTAGATGTATACGGTTTAGGATCAACTGATCTAGTTTATTAAAGTTTAAAACTTTAGATTTGAATTGCGGTTGGTTGGTATGAAAAATGAATGAATGATTAAGTCATTTTTGAATTGTGATTGAGCAGATCAATGGCGTCTCACATTGTCGGATATCCCCGTATGGGTCCCAAGAGAGAGCTGAAGTTCGCTCTTGAGTCTTTCTGGGATGGCAAGAGCAGTGCTGAGGATCTGCAGACAGTTGCTGCTGATCTCAGATCATCCATCTGGAAACAAATGGCTGATGCTGGCATCAAGTATATTCCTAGCAACACTTTCTCTTACTATGATCAGGTTCTTGACACCACCACCATGATTGGTGCCGTCCCACCGAGGTACAACTGGAACGGTGGTGAGATCGGTTTCGATACTTACTTCTCAATGGCTAGAGGAAATGCCTCTGTCCCTGCTATGGAAATGACCAAGTGGTTCGACACCAACTAGTAAGTTGGTTTCTGAATCTTATAGTTAAATATATAATGACATGGATGATTAGTAACTCTTTGTGCTCTGTTGTACAGCCATTACATTGTCCCCGAGTTGGGCCCTGAAGTGAAATTCTCGTATGCTTCCCACAAGGCTGTGAATGAATACAAAGAGGCTAAAGCTGTAAGTGCTTTTATATGCTCTTTATAAGAATTTAGATTTATATGTGCATTGATGTCTTATGTTGGTTGCTGTTTGTTTTCTTTATGCAGCTTGGAGTTGATACCGTCCCTGTTTTTGTTGGTCCAGTCAGCTACCTGTTGCTATCTAAGCCTGCAAAGGGTGTTGAAAAAACTTTCGATCTTCTTTCCCTTCTTGACAAAATCCTTCCAATCTATAAGTATGTTTCCTTTATATCATTTTTATATCATTCACAACGAATTGTAACTAGATGTGAATTTCAACATGTTTACAAATGAATGGGTCTGATTTGAGCTACGTTTTATCTCAAACGGCTCAGATAAAAAGTAAGTCACACGAGAAACTTTCAAATTGGTCAAGAAAGGTCAAAAGTTTCGCAAAACCGAATTTTAATGCATAAAAATACCTAAGTTGTTTTTTATTCAAAATTTTAGATTGATGTTTTTTCAATAAAGTATCCGGCTGAAGCAGTTTGCGGGTCGTTTTGACCCGATCCAGCCAATTTTGATCTTTTCTAGACAATGACCCATTTAGTCCCTTTATCCACCTGTCCATCTTGCAACATCTAAGATAAACTCTTGTGCACACCATAACAAAGGGGAATTTTTACAGGGAAGTGATTGCTGAGTTGAAGGCAGCTGGTGCAACATGGATCCAGTTCGATGAAGCTACCCTTGTGAAGGATCTTGAGGCCCACCAATTGCAAGCTTTCACCAAGGCTTACACAGATCTTGAATCAGCTTGCTCTGGGCTTAATGTCCTTGTTGCCACCTACTTTGCTGATATTCCTGCTGATGCATTCAAAACCCTTACTACCTTGCCCGGAGTGGCTGGTTACACTTTTGATTTGATCCGTGGTGAAAAGACTCTTGATTTAATCAAGACCAGCTTTCCATCAGGCAAATACCTCTTTGCTGGTGTTGTTGATGGCAGAAACATCTGGGCAAACGATCTTGCAGGATCTCTTAGTGTCCTTGAGTCTCTTGAGGCTATTGTCGGCAAAGGTAGTTACAATGTTCCAATTGAAGTTACAAATTTGCGGTGCCATAATGGGCTGTTTGGGGTTGGGTTTGGGTCAAAATTGGTTGGTTGAGCTGACCCAGAAGACCTTTTGTTCAACATTGTTGGGCTCAGATCAAATTGGTCGGTTGGGTAGACCCATTTAATGGATCCACTTATAAAAATAACCCAAATTGGCTTGTTCATAAATGCAACGGAATTGCAACCTCTAATATTACAAGTTATGTGCCAGATAGCTTAACATTCCTAATATAAATTGTAAATTATGCAGATAAACTTGTTGTGTCCACCTCATCATCACTCCAACACACTGCTGTGGATCTTGTGAACGAAACCAAGTTGGACGATGAGATCAAGTCTTGGCTCGCATTTGCTGCTCAAAAGGTGATTGAAGTTGGTGCTTTGGCCAAAGCTCTTGCTGGTCAGAAGGATGAGGTAATTGAATCTGTTTTTTTGTTGTTAAGTGATTCGCTTATAATCAAGACACAGGTCACTGATTTTCTTGAGTTTTTGTCTTATTCAGGCATTCTTTGCAGCTAATGCCGCTGCTCAGGCCTCAAGGAAGTGCTCCCCAAGAGTCACCAATGAAGCTGTCCAGAAGGCTGTAAGTGACTTTTAATCATTTAATCCAAATTCTTATGTATATTTATCAAAAAACGCCAACTTTTTCATGTGTAGTTATAAAAGTGTGCTTGTTTTGGTTTCTCAGGCAGCAGCTTTGAGGGGTTCTGACCACCGCCGTGCCACCAACGTGAGTGCCAGATTGGATGCCCAACAGAAGAAACTTAACCTTCCAATTCTTCCCACCACCACCATCGGTTCTTTCCCTCAAACCATTGAGCTCAGAAGAGTTCGCCGTGAGTACAAGGCTAAAAAGTGAGTAATTAATCAATCTTTTTTTCTTACAACACTTTAATTATATTCTTATGTTCTCACAAATTCATGGGTTTGTTGTAGGATCTCTGAGGAAGAATATGTCAAAGCCATTAAAGAGGAAATCTTCAAAGTTGTCCAACTTCAAGAAGAACTTGACATTGATGTGCTCGTTCATGGAGAACCCGAGGTACATTATAAATTATCATATTCTTTTCCTTTTTTATTTAGTAAAATACATTGGCTAAAAGTCTTGTTTGTTTGTTTTTTGTAGAGGAATGACATGGTTGAGTACTTTGGTGAGCAATTGTCTGGTTTTGCCTTCACTGCTAATGGATGGGTGCAATCTTATGGATCCCGCTGTGTCAAACCACCAATCATCTATGGTGACGTCAGCCGCCCCAAGGCCATGACCGTCTTCTGGTCCACCATGGCTCAAGAAATGACCAAACGTCCCATGAAGGGTATGCTCACTGGTCCAGTCACCATTCTCAACTGGTCCTTTGTCCGTAATGACCAGCCCAGGTATTAATATAAACCATGATCTAGTTCTGCATAATTAATAAAAAAACACATAACGATACTCATTATTAATTTTTTTTCCTTTAGATTTGAAACTTGCTACCAGATTGCCTTGGCAATTAAGGATGAAGTTGAGGATCTTGAGAAGGCGGGAATCACAGTCATCCAAATCGACGAGGCTGCTTTAAGAGAAGGATTGCCACTAAGGAAAGCCGAGCATGCTTTCTACTTAGACTGGGCAGTCCACTCTTTCAGAATCACCAACGTCGGCGTCCAAGACACCACCCAGATCCACACACACATGTGCTACTCAAACTTCAACGACATCATCCACTCCATCATCAACATGGATGCTGATGTCATCACCATTGAGAACTCCAGGTCTGATGAGAAGCTTCTCTCCGTGTTCCGTGAGGGAGTCAAGTACGGTGCTGGAATCGGTCCAGGTGTCTACGACATCCACTCCCCAAGAATTCCATCGACAGAGGAAATCCACGACAGAATCAACAAAATGCTTGCTGTTTTGGAAACCAATATCTTGTGGGTGAACCCTGACTGCGGGCTCAAGACCCGTAAGTACACAGAGGTTAAGCCCGCACTCCTGAACATGGTTGCAGCCGCCAAGAAGCTCCGTGCTGCTCTTGCCAAGTGAGGAGATTTGACCCGACGGAGGACACACGATGGTGACATGGAAAATATTTTATGTTACAGTGATGGAATAACTGTGGTTGGTGATGGCATGTCTTAGGTTTTGAGTTCTGTTTATCTTCTTTTTTGGGCTTTCTTTTGTTTGTTTATGTACCTTTTCTGGTAAGGCTTTTTCATACCCCCAATGAATCCAATTCTAAAGATGATATTTTGTTGGTTGCACACACTATAAAATTGCAATAAACACAAGTGGAGTAGGTTTAAATGTCTAATTATCGAACCATATAATCTAAAACAAGTTATTTGGTTTGAGGCCTTTGTTTAGTTTTTGGTTCGGTTTTGATGGGTTTGCAACTTTTCGGTCTAGCCAGTTGTTAGACAACTGCTAAAACCAGCCGGTTTGGTCAACTCACAAACCGGCTGGAATGATTTGCTGTCTACCCAACACCCCTAAGTTGTATGGTTTAGGTTTTTAATCTTTAATATTATACAAAGTTAACTACATTTAAAAAACAACATAATGATCGTCGTGAATAACAACCCCTTGTTCTTGCTGTACCTAGCTGGTTGTTGTCTCTTCTATATTTTTATTCTATATATTTATGTTTTGTGGATTTTACAAGAAAGATACAAAAGTGCTATAAATACTATTTAAATTACAAACCATTTTCAATCAAACTCAAGGACGAGCTAAAAAAACATCGGTTTAACCCCATAAATGGCTTTCTTCAACCACATTATGCTGGTTTTAACCTTATTGGTTGTCGCGCTACTTCCGACAACCACCATAGCAATGGAGTGGGTAGTCGGAGATAGTAGCGGATGGACCATCCAATATGATTATCAAGCATGGGCTAAAAATAAAACTTTTAAAGTTGGTGACACACTAGGTAAAACATTTCAACATATGTATGATTTTGTATTGAACATGCCCCTTTATATTATTTTTTGAGTTAGCATTAACGTTATGTGTTATATTACAGTGTTTAATTATCCAAAAGGGTCACATAACGTGTTCAAGGTAAATAGTAGTTCGTATACTGATTGCATTATTCCACCACCAAGTGAAGCTTACACCTCTGGACATGATGTTATTGTACTCGCGGCTAGGGGCAAAGCGTGGTTTCTTTGTGGTGTGGAAGAACATTGTTCTGAATTCAACCAAAAGCTAGCCATAGATGTTAAAGTGTGATTGCAAGTTAGCTAACGAAGGAGCTAATTGTTCATGGTTGCTATTTTTATCCGAATTGATGTTTAGAGTTAGAAGAATTAAAGAATAATGATTTACTCTGCTTCAAATACAAAGTAATGAAAATGTGTGAAGTGTAGGAAGAGATTTCCACCATCTATTTTGATATGGACAATTTTCATGTGGGAGGACATTTTTGTCCTTTTTACTTCTTGACTCATAAACCCACTTTCCCCCATGATTCTTAAACGACTATAACTTTTCATATGATAATATTTAAAAAAAAAAATTTAATTGTATTAACGAGTGTTTCGTTCTCTTTAATTTGAGTAGCCTAGTGCTATAGTTTTCTTAATTTTAAATTTTTTTAAAATTTTTGGTAGAATTCTTTGAGAGGTTACGTAATTTTAGGTGTAGGCCCAACATGTGAATCTGGTACGTGATTTTAACTATAGGGTATATGATACATGATTTTAAGTGTATGGCGAAATGTGGGCATCTGATATGTGATTATGGGTATAGCACGTAATTTTAGTTATAAGACTAATCTTGGCATATGGTACGTGATTCAGGTTGTATAAACAATTATATAACCATATGCGAAGATTAGTCATATAACTAAAATTACGTGCTATACCCATAATCACATATCAGATGCCTACATTTGGCCATACACTTAAAATCATGTATCAAATACCCTATAGCTAAAATCACGTACCATATACAATATATACATAGAAAGGTATATCGTATTTTGTATTTTAAATTCAAGTACATAATAACCACATTAGTCATACACATAGAGATAAAATCACGTATCAGATGCCCATAGTTGGCGATACACCTAATATGGTACGTAATATGGTACGCAACTTCACGTACATAATAACCAATTACGTAATAATTGTATAATGTTACGAGATTATGTACCAGTACGTCATTACATAATATGGTACGTAACTTCACATTAAAGTATTTGGTACATAATTGGTCATACTACTAGAATCAAGAATCATATGCCAAGATTAGTCCTATAACTCAATTACAAACCATACCCAAAATCATGTACAAGATTACATAATACTTAAAATCACGTACCATATACAACATATACATAGAATGGCGTATCATATTCCATATTTTAAAATCACGTACAAAATAACCACATTAGTCATACACATAGAGATAGAATTACGTATCAGATGCCCACATTTAGCCATACACATAAAATCACGTATCAGATACCCTATAGCTAAAATCACGTACCAGATTCCCATAGTTTGGCTTACACTTAAAGTCACGTACCAGATACTTGAATGTGAAATTACGTACCTATTTTTGAAAATTAAGAAAACTATAGTACTAGCCTACTCAAATTAAAGAGAATGAAATGTTCGTTAATACGGAGTAATTTTTTTTAAAAAAAAATATTATCGTATGAAAAGTTATAGCTGTTTAAAAATCATGGGGGAAGTGGATTTTAGAGATAGTTGACGAAAATACCATTCTGTTTCTTTGTATCCTCAATTATATAATCAAAATTGAGATCACATGATTTTTAGTCAAAATCTTCAAAATGGAGGGTGGAGATTTCTTGCTACACTTCGCACACTTTTAATACTTTGTATGATAACCACTCCATATATATATAGGTTCCTGTACAAATGATATTTTTTAAATGTACAAAAAGTCTATGTAATAATTATGTTTTAAATTTTGGCTATGCTATTTTGTGAAGTATTTTCAAACGTTACTGATATTATTTCAAAATGAAAAAAATGATAAAGATATTGAGTCTATATACCATTTTTTTTATCTTTCAAGACTCAAAAATAATATATTGGAAGTTATCTTCCGATGGAGTATTTTTTCCAAACAAACTCTGTCTTATATTTTCATGTTATAAAACATGTATCTTTTATAAAAACTATTAAGTTTTACAAATAATCTAACACGTTTATTTCGTAGAGGCTCTTGTCTCTTAGTGTGAAGTCTTGAGTTCAATCACAAACAAGAGTGTATTATTTGTAAATATAGGAGTTTTAATAGAGTAACATTTACCGTTCAAAAAATATATAAATCCCTATTTATATAATAAGACTTTTGGTGATTCTTAGACCATTACTAGTGGATGAGACATGTGACCTAACTCGCATGCTCTTTTTTTGTCATATTGTTGTCACGTCATATAACCACTCACATGTTAAAAATGTAGTAGTGTCACACGGATAGTGCCATCATTACCTAGTGTAATAAAAAAAAACCCTCAATATTTTACCCAAAAAATGAGTCCAAACCAACATATGGGGTCACGGCCAAAGGCCTCACGAGGATGGGGGTCATGAGGTCTAGGGCGGTGTTGACCATTCACGAGAGTGGGTCACAAGCCTGCTACAAGTAGTCTTACATAAGCTTTAACAATGTTAATGATTTCTGAATGACGTTAAAGTTTAACTTAACCATTTATCACTCATCCTTACATTTATACATGATCCTTGTAACCAAACTATTAAGTTCGGTGAAGGTAACTACCACAATTATCATCAACTTAATGAAAGATCAACTCTAACCGAAATATCAAATTCGATTTAAATAATTAGACTTAATTAAAAACAAAGAATAAAAATGATGAAACAAAAAAAAAAAAAAAAAAAAACTCAGAAATAATTTCGAGGAGTTAATGATATGTTGTTTTTTTTTGGGAAAATGACCAATAAAGCCCGTTGACCGGACATTTTGCACAACTAGCCCTCTCCACCGTCTTTGGAGAGACGGGACACGGCTCCCAACAAGCCTGAACCGTCTCCGAGACGGTTTGGTTTTATAGCCAATTACAAGCCAACACGTGGCGTCTCTGATCCCGAGGCTGTACCGTCTCTCTCTAGACGGGTCAGAGATCTCTCCGAGACGGTTCACGTTTCCCAATGCCGGCTGCCTTCGGTTCAACCGTCTCCCAGACGGTTCACGTCTACCAATGCCGGCTGACCTTTCGGCTGAACCGTCTCAAAAGACGGGTCACATTTCCCAAGACGGCTGGCCCTTCGGTTCAACCGTCTCTCAAGACGGTACACATCTACCAACGCCGGTGAGTCCCGATGAGCGGGCGACGCTTCGGTTGTCTAGCTCAGCCCTATAAATACCCGTCTCCCGTCCCATTCCCGTCATCCAACCCCATCTAAACACTATCCACCACCGTGCAACTCCGTCTAAACACTATCTACAACCCAACGACCACCGTCCAACACCGTCTAAACAATATCTACCACCCCACCACCACCGTCCAAATCATACAAAAATGGCACCTCAAAGATGGACGGAAGAACAAGAGATTGCCTTGATTGCAGCATGGCTTCATGTTGAAGAAAGCACACACCTTAACAACAAATGGTTCCGGATACTGAATGAATACAACCGGCTCGTTGGAGGGTCAGAACGTACCACCGAGTCCCTAAGCCGCAAGTTGAGCGATTTGACGACAAAGTGTCAAATCTTCAACGTGCACCACAACCGGACTCTTTACGACGTACCCTTTAACTTTCCCGAAGACGTGGCAATTAGACACAGTCTAAGGCAGTATAAAAACAGGGAGCGTAAAGAGTTTAAACATGTGTCCGTTTGGCAAATGATAAGACATCGTCTTAATTAATTTGTAATTTATTAACTTTTTATTTAATGCAATTAATGGTTAAATTTTTATTAATATTAATGCAATTTTGTTTTTTTGTTTTTATATTAAGGTAAATATCTCATTAAACAATAAATACTATTACAACAACAATTAAAAAACTACACTATTACAACAAACTTCCCAAGAACTAAGAAGCAACAAGTGAAAACTAAGAAGCAACAAGTAAAAAACTACACTATTACAACAAACTTCCCAAATTTACTTCCAGAACTAAGAACTTTGTTTGAAGTAATAGTAATGTCTAACCAACTATTGAGGACTACATCCTAGTGTTAGATGTTTTGTCCTCCACAGCGGCGGTAGTAGCAGTGGTCTACATAGACGTTGTTTCGAATGGTGTATGTGCTCTACATAGACAAGTCCGAAACGTTTCCTCGTTTTATGTAACAATAGTTCTCAGTGAGCACACGTCGAACATCGAGACATAAATTCGGAAAGCGAACGAACTTGCCTAAAATGTAGACCACCACATCATCGATCCATTACACGGGTTGCAAACCACGCGCAGATGGAACAACAATCCAAGTAGCCGTACGCAGATGAAACAACAATCCAAGTAACCGGGACATATTTTCCGAAGCCGGTAGGCTTCGGCTGGGAAAGTCAAAAAGGCTTCGGCTGGGAAAGTAAAAAAACGTCATTGGATTGGAAGATGAAAGCTTAGAGGAGACGGGTGGGTGCATGGAAGATGAAAGCTTAGAGGAGAGGGGTGGGTGCAAATTTCGTTAAGTGAATTGGGGTATTTATATACACTCGTGAGACGGTTCAGACGGTATCACAAAACGGCTTAAGACGACTTGGGAAATGTGACCCGTCTGGGAGACGGTTGAACCGAAGGGTCAGCCGGCATTGGTAGACGTGAACCGTCTGGGAGACGGTTGAACCGAAGGCAGCCGGCATGGGGGCACGTGAACCGTCTGGGAGAGATCTCTGACCCGTCTGGAGAGAGACGGTACAGCCTCGGGATCAGAGACGCCACGTGTTGGCTTGCGATTGGCTATAAAACCAAACAGTCTCGGAGACGGTTCAGGCTGGTTGGGAGCCGTGTACCGTCTCTCCAAAGACGGTGAAGAGGGCTAGTTGTGCAAAATGTCCGGTCAACGGGCTATATTGGTCATTTTCCTTTTTTTTTTTGTGTACTTTTCCACCTATTTACTTTCTCTGTACCTTTATCATTTTTACGTCTTAATTTATTCCTAAATTTTTTGTTTTCCTAAAGTAACTTTTATTATTTACGTTTTGGTACTTGTCCTTGTATTATCCAGGCATATTCTTCTGGTACAAAAACTAAAGCAAGAAAATGACAACAGACCCAAAATGATTGCGGGAATAACAATCTCATTTCTTCTTGTGGATGTTTCCAATAAATAATAAAAATCATTATAAATACAAACTTTTACAAATTTGTAATCACATTGCCCCGGCCAAAAAGTGGTACATTTTTGGTGTGGTAAGACATTGTGTCGATCTCAACCAGAGGTTGGTCGTAAGCGTACAAGGAGGATGGGCAACCATGTTGGATATTTTAGTGTAATTGGATTGACTGTTTGATCAATATGTTCATAATAATACATCATATAGGTATGGTGGTGCGGAGTGCACGCCTATTTGAATTTATTATGAACTTAGGGGCGAAGCCCTAAGGAACGGGGGCCCGGGGGCAGCGCCCCTAGGAGCAGGGTCCAAGGGGCGGCAGCCCCTGGCAGGGTCCAACGGGCAGAGCCCCTGACTGGGGTCGAGCTGACCTGGTAAAAAATGTCTCCGAAAAATTTTATTTCCATTAAAATTGCTGTGGTAAAAAATGTCTCCGAAAATTAATTTTCAGAAATAGAGGGACTATTTTGGCAACTTTGAAAACCTTGGAAAACTGTCTAAAAGGCAGTTTCTGGCCCATCTGTTTCATTACGAGATTATCTCCTTCTTGATCAATCTCTCTGGTTCTCATAATCTTAAATACAACATACAGAAAATTCTCAATCTCTGATTGTATCCGGTTGAATATTCGATAGAACCGTCGAATTGATTCAATCTGAAAGCGATCACGTGCCTTCAGAGATTTCTGTTATCCGGTTTTGTTCGTTTGTTACGGTTATTCCCCAACAAACCACGCCAAATAGCTAGCGCTACCAAGTATGGACATCATGCTTTCATCGCCGTCGTCGTTTTAGTTTTCTTAGTAATCAACTAATCACCATATTATTTATACATTTTATAATTTGACATTGGTATAGCATATTCACCCCTTTCTTTTATCTTTTACTTTCTTTTATAATAATAAAAGAATGACTCTTTGATATATAGTTCATTACTAAACAAACATTGTTGAATACTAGGTTATTTAATAGTTAGATTCCAGGCCACATCATCATTATACTCAGTTAATCCACCTATAGCAAAGCTAAGGTAGGGTCTGAGAGGGTAAGATGTAGACAGCCTTACCTCTATCCCTAATAGAGAGGCTACTTCCAGTGAGACCCCCGGCTCGATATGGTTTGGTATCAAGCCTTGGACATAAGGGACAGAACACTTAGCAATCGGGACAAACCCGATCGGTGCATGTACCCCTTTGTCTTTTGGCTATCAACGCCACCACATGATGCATGATTAACCCCGTCCGTCATTTTTAACGTTATTTTCACGAAATTAGTAAAGATTCCGGGCCACATATATATCAAAGTAATGAGGTGGGAATGGGATTCCATAGAAATGAAGTTAATTTACTAAACGTACAAATAAGTATAGTAACTATACACTATGAAAATACAGTAGGTTAATAATAATTACTCTAGTTCAAAAACCGTAGAGTAATAATAATTACCAGGGGCGGTTTTGGGCCCGGGCAGCCTGGGCGCCGGCCCGAGGCCCAAATATCCAGAGGGCCCGCTTTTTTCCTAACGTTTATATATATATTATATAACCTATCATACTTTGTTGTTACTGAACCTGTTCCAGTGGTTCTAAGCCTTGTCTTTTGACATAATGGTAGCTGGTTCGAATCTTTTTGTTTGGTTATCTTTTTGTTTTTGTTTTCGGCGGAAAAATATGGTTAAGTATAAAAGAATGATTAACTCTTACAAGAATTGGTCAATTTGTTTGTAGTTGCACTTTTGTTGGTAGTGGGTACGATTCCCTCCTCTACAAGCCCACTTTTTTTTTTTTTTATCACCTAACTATTTAAATTGTTATATTATAATTTCAAATGAGCATTTTTTTTACTTATGAAACTATAAAATTCTATGGTTACTATTTTTTTTAACTATTCTAAAGATTATATAAAAGATTTTTCAAGGATATATAAAATGGATTCCTAATCCAGAATTTTAAAATCAAAGAACATAAATACTTTTTCTCATTTTAAAAAAACGTCCCTTGCATGTTTCTTAACGGCAACTTTTTACAATGGCATAATTTTTTCCTAATTTTCGAGTATACCACCGCATTTTTTTATCTACATTTATTTCTTTTACAATTTGTCCTAGTGTAGTTTTTTTATATATGATTGGTGAGTTTATATTATATGGAGAGGGCCCCGTTTTTTTCTCGCCCAAGGCCCAAAAGTTTTTTACCATTTTCGGAGACGGCTCTGATAATTACTCTAGTTATTTGTATGTTTAACATGATAAATCTATTTGCTTAAATGTTGGCAAACAATATAACTAGGTTATATCTAACCGCGCATAATATATAGCACATAACAAAAAAATCACAAGAGATTTAATCATGAACTGAATCAATATCAGATTTTGTGATCAATGCAAGGATCAAGTCTCTAAAATCCCCAAGTGGAAAGCTCTGCAATATGGCATCTTTGAGATCCATCCCATATATATTCTTGTAATATTTTCGTATTTTATTCATATCAGTCTCACTTTGACTCACAATTATACGTTCCAAGTTTCCCTCATCCTTTGTTCTTCCTTTAATGATTGCTTCTAATGCCTGAATTTAAATGATTTAGAAAATAATAACAAAAATAAGAACAACAACAAATATGGATAGTTGTAATATACTATACAATCATTAAGTAATTTCTCTAAATTTCTTAACGTTATTTTACTAATTTCGTGAAAATAACGTTAAAAACGACGGACGGTTAATCATGCATCATGTGGTGGCGTTGATAGCCAAAAGACAAAGTGGTACATGCACCGATCAGGTTTGTCCCGATTGCTAAGTATTCTGTGCCATATGTCCAAGGCTTGATACCAAACCACATCGAGCCGGGGGTCTCACTAGAAGCAGCCTCTCTATTCTTAGAGGTAGAGGTAAGGTTGTCTACATCTTACCCTTCTCAGACCCTACCTTAGCTTTGCTATAGGTGGGATTAACTGAGTATGATGATGATGATGATTTATTATATTATTAAATAAAATTTGTAGTGTTTTTAAATTAGAGATTAAAAAAGAATATATTGCTTAAAGGTTCATTGAAGTTTAAAGGACTCCTCTTAGAACTCTTTTACTTAAAAAGCAAGAAAATTTGATCACCTTTGCATGATATTTTAGTGGATTGTTAAGGAATTTCACCACACATTTCAATGCATCTTCAAACTCCCCACCATATTCATTTTTCAAAAGCTGAAAGAAAAATAGAAGTCCATCATTTATGAGAAGCTAAAACAATATATAAAAGTTATTATTTATAAGTGAAAGCTTTTAATTAGTTACCTTTGTATAACTATGCCCATAAATATGCTTATAGATTGAGAAAGTAAACTTGAGTTGTGGAATGCTTCTTTTACTTAAAATTTCAAGCACAACTCCTTCATCAATCTTGAATCCCCCACATCCTGCTTCCCCTGTTTGAAATAACCTTTGTGCATCACACTTGCCAATGTGTACACTAACATCCGTACTATGAGCTTTTTGTGATGCACCTAATGCCATTAATATCTGCCCCAAAAAAACCCACCTCTAATCAACCAATTCCCATGTGGGTTTGTACTCATATGCTTAAAAGTTCTACCTTATCATCATGTACAAGTAATTAATGCATACTTTACAACTACCTATGCACAAGAATAGAAAGATCAAGCTATTGGTAAAAGAGTGATTCTTTGAAGTTTGAGACATATATTGGTGAATCTATGAACTTTGGTGATAGGCTAGCATCAGGTTAGCTGTTTGGTTTGAATAAAAGTTTGTTGATCGTTAAAAAAAAAAAAAAAGAAGAAGTTTGAGACATATAAACCAAATGGTTCCTTATAAATAAGTGGTGTAATATAATCAACTTATAATATTTTTATAAATTAGTATGTATCATGTGCACAAGAAAAGAAAGATTTACCTTTTGGTAGGAGTGTGGGGGTTCAATACTCATAATGTCTTGATCCAAGTGCCTTCTAAATTTACTTTGATAAGCTTGTTGGATGAGGAAAAAATGGCTTGATTTCCTACCAACATAAATCTCTATGAGGGCCTTGTAGTTGACACTATCCCTTTCCTTGAAAATGGCATTTTTAGCCACGATGGCGTCTCGTTCATGCGGATTAAGCATCAACAATGACAAGATCGCGCACGTTCTTGACGTGTGACCATAAATCTTGTTTTGTAAGCGATCAGATAAATCTTCTCCGTACATCTCCATGTACTTTTCTCGGGTGTTTTGGCATTGATGTGGCGTTAGTTGACACGCGAAAACCCGAACTAGAAGGCTTGAATTCCCCAAAGAACCATGAATTTGCTTGCAAATATCTTCAATTGAGATTTGGCTTATTGGGTTTGCCATTGTTGTTTATTGTTGTAGAGATGTATGTGCTATATAAAGAAAACTATGGTGACTTGGGAGCCAAGGGTGCATACTCATGGTCCACTAGCATAAGTGACCACTTTTCTTTTTCTTTTTCTTGAGAAAGTTATGTGCTTTCTAATTCAGAAGTTGTTAGGTGGGTCAACTTTTTAATTTATAAATAATTGAGTTCGATTTCGTTTTAGGTTTTAGGTTGTAGGTTATTTTAGTTTTTTATTATTACAAAAGAGGGGGAAAAAAACTAAATATTAAATTAAGTTATATAAAAGTTTTCACGATTTTTAAAAGTATTAATTAAAACTGGAAATGAAAATATGATTACTAATACTGTTTACTTAAGTTGGCTATTGAACAATGGGGTGGTGGTTCATTGGCAAAGACAAATCCTTTAAAACATCTAAGAGGGTGTTTGGGATTGATTATTCAAAACAGATTATGCGTTTTGGAAAAGCAGGAGTGGAGCTGCTTATAGATTATTGCGTTTTGGTAGCCTAAAAAACTGATTATCTGTGTTTTCAAAACGCAATCCAAACACTAAAAGCTGATTATCTGCGTTTTGAAAACGCAATAATCTAAAAATCAGATACAAAACGCAATCTCAAACACCCTCTAAGTTGTGTGAGGTTTTGGGTCCAAGTCTCAATAACCACAAAATTAAAAAAGAAATTAACCTTTAAAAAAAAAACTTAAGTTGGCTATTTGTCACGGGGTTATCTTTCGATCCCCGTGTGGCGTCCCCAATCCCCAGGGACAAGCCAATCCATCCCGCTTCTTTGATTTGGGTCACTGGTTTCGTCCTGCCTTGGACTCATCAGGAGAGCGGCGACAGCTCTCGACCAGTGGTGCGCTCGACACATAGACATGTCTAGACACGACTCGCCTTATTCCGCTGAGACCGTCCCTGATGAAGTCCAGGATTCGGCCAGCGACCCAAGCGTTCAAGCACAGCCCATAGCATTGCGATCTTCAAATATTTGGCCCGTGACACTCTCCCACCACCATTTCATGCACGTCCTCGTGCATGTGCCTGGCAATCCCATACTTGCTTCGGCACGCCGATGAACAATGCATCTTTTCCCCCTTTAATAATTTGGCTTCACTTTGATCTTGTGGCTTCAGGGATGCTCGTCCAAAATTGATCCCAGCGTGCAGCGACCATCTTCACCCTGGATCATCCCGATCCTTCCCTTTGGGCTGGTCCATTACCCTTTCTGGTGATCATATATAGTTCCAGAGATCTCGACCGCTTCAAGTAACCAAAAGATGTTAGGCGAGCCATCCTCGCACTAACGCTGCCGTGGCCTTCCACTGACAGTTATTGCCGGGATTAAGCGCCCGTTTCGCTGCCGGGATTACGCGCCCGTTTCGCCAAAAGCCTTGAATACGATCGCCAATTGATTTTGGTAACTACCGAGCCAACTTCTCCCACCACCTTTAGATAAGCCATCTCATTATGTTCTTTTTGAGAGAGTGAACACGCACCAACCTATCCGAGGATCGAACTGCTCTGATACCAAATGTCACGGGGTTATCTTTCGATCCCCGTGTGGCGTCCCCAATCCCCAGGGACAAGCCAATCCATCCCGCTTCTTTGATTTGGGTCACTGGTTTCGTCCTGCCTTGGACTCATCAGGAGAGCGGCGACAGCTCTCGACCAGTGGTGCGCTCGACACATAGACATGTCTAGACACGACTCGCCTTATTCCGCTGAGACCGTCCCTGATGAAGTCCAGGATTCGGCCAGCGACCCAAGCGTTCAAGCACAGCCCATAGCATTGCGATCTTCAAATATTTGGCCCGTGACATATTGGTTACTAAAAATGTTGTTAATTTTTATTTATAGTATTTTTTTAATGTAAACAAGGCTCGGCTAATTGGATATACGCATAAGCAACATGCCACTTCCCCCTAGCGATCGCAAACATAGCTAATGACCTCGCTTGTCACACACCCTTTAAACCATTCCTAAATAACATCGTTTGCTCATAAATTTTGAGCAAATGGTGCTATTTACCAAAAAAGAACTTTATGAGTCATAATGTTCTTTTTTATAAAACCATGTTTGATACTAATATGGCAAACTAATACATCAAAATAGAAAGCAAACGAGTGATATACTGCGTCACTAACTTTTTTTTGAATGTCAAAACTATGTTTAAAAACTACAGTCACAGATCTAGGGGTCATAACATTACTATTTATGACTCATTGGACTCAACTGAGCAGCTCCACACCTTAGGCGTAAGGAAACCAAAAGTATCAAATGCAAATGGTATACACGTGTTAGTTGTCAAAGCTCGTTTTCTCGTGCTTAGTCACTTTGCATAAAGCATCATGACTCACCGTGTTCTTTTCGTAATGAGACTTGATCCCTTACCACTTTAAGAGATGTACACATTTTGACCACTTTGGTACCACTGATATATATATATATATATATATATATATATATATATATATATATATATATATATATATATATGGATGGTAGTGAACGACTATTAATCTTAGACCGATAGAAGTAACATTTGTCGTCTAAAAAACATAAAAATCCATATGGATATAAATCTTAAACAATAAGTTAATACTTCTATGTCATAAAAAAATATAATTAGTATTATTGAATGCATATTGCACAAGATTAAAAAGAAATCATTTTCACATAATAATGAAATTATTAGAATGAGTGGTTCGAGTCTAAGGTTAATAAAAAAATTAAAAAGTTTCGGACACATGTATCAGGTGAGGACCAAATAACTGAATTTAAAAAATGAGAACCGAAAGGTAAAATTTATAACATATATAGCACATGCATATGCATCATGATTGTCATTTACTCTAAAATAGATATATATGTTAAACATAGATAAAAGGTTTATTGGATTTTAATACTTCTAACTTTCAGAGTTTGGCCGGTAATACTCTAACTACAGAAATGTTTGCCAGCACTCCCAACTTTTAAGGTATTTTCCACTGACACTCCCAAACTAACCCAGTTAGTTTGTTTAGTTAGTTTGCTGACGTGACCATTATTGCTGACGTGGCATGCTGACGTGGATGACACATAAGATGGTGACACATCATCTTCCACAACATGCCACGTCAGCATGCCACGACAGCAAACTAACTGAACCAACTAACTGGGTTAGTTTGGGGAGTGCCAGTGGAAAATACCTTAAAAGTTGGGAGTGCTAGCAAACATTTCTGTAGTTGGGAGTATTGCTGGCCAAGCTCTGAAAGTTGGGAGTATTAAAATCAAATATTCCTAGATAAAACGTACATTTGGATATTTTTGTGTTGAATTCATTACCGACCTAATAAGTAATTACGTAGACACCTTTTTCTCATAGAGAAAAATTAAAGGAAAAAATGAAAAGCTTGTTGTTTTGTTCCTGTCGAGACGAATGGTGTGGTGATGTGTGAGTACTTTCGTCTTGTAATGCTTCATGATGCGTTTGTATTTGAGTGTGATTTAATGGATTTCCTTGTAGACAATGAGTATGATATTGACTAACCCCATTTAGCACTTTTATATATGCTTTGCTTTCATAATACAAAATTCACATATTAAATTAAATTGATGGAGACAGTGGAGAACATAATTTTGTTTGGTTAACAATTTTTTGTTTTTTTACTTTCATAAGGCATGCGTGATTCATTGATGGATGGTGGAGGGTAATGTGGATAAGATCAAAGAGGGTGAAAAAAAAAAAAAAACAAATTAAATAGAACCAGGGATGGATGTATAGTATACTCAACGTCTGTTACCTCTCGATTATCCTGGCGAAGTGGAAAAAAATGGTGTTTTAAGGTATTTTTATAAAATGTTACCCTAAAACAAATTTTTTGTTACCCCTTAAAATAATTTTTATAAAATGTTACCTTTTGTTTTATTTTCTAGATCCGCCACTGAATAGAACTATAAACTAAAACCAACATAACTAGTGATCTATTAAGGTCCATCAGAATAAAGTAAAATAAAAAAGAATCCAAAAATTATAACTAGTTTGACGATTAATTAATTCTAGACAACAAAATGCATCAATTAACTTGATCATAATCACATTGTAATTTCATATTTTTATGATTTTACCACACATTTATGCGATCCAACAAAATGCATCAATTAACTTGAAATGTTGAATTGTTGAGCCAACTCCAACCCACTTTTTATGATTTTACCACACATATGTGCAAGTGTTTATACGGTTTTTGTGAATCACTGCTTAAAGTTGAATTTGTAAGAGCATTCGCATCCCCTCCACCAAATCTCATCCATCAAATTACACTAAAAATCACTACTTCACCTCTAAATCTTCTCTCTCCTAATTAAAATAATAATACTTTTTCATACTTTTATCATTACATTTTCTCTCTCCTCACTCACAACTACTTACAAAAATATTAAAATATATATAGGGGTGACAATAACTTTTCATATTTAGGGTGGAACAGTGCTTCCACCAAATATTCTCTCTCCTCCACTCACAACCACTTACACTCACCCCATATAATTTTGTAGACACACTCACATACATTTGGTGGATGGGATGTGAGTGCTCTAACACCCTAAACATACATTGAACTTTGAAGATACTCTTATTTCTCTTTATCACCAAAAAAATTATAGAATGATGTCTAAGTACTTATGCATTTCTTAAGATCTCTCTGTCAATACAATTTTCAATAAACTTTGTGCTGATGTAATCTCCATCGTTGTTTGTAACACCTGAAAGAATATGTATTCCTTAATAACGATTAATTAATATAATTATTTAACATTATAACTAAATCCGGCCCAATGGAATCGGCCCAATATAGCAAGCCCATCCGATAACAAAAGCCCAAAACATATTAACCTATAATAATTAGACTCCAATTGTAAAGCCCAACATCACCCTTCGGCCCATTTAATATCTTAGCCCAATAAGTTTACCTGGTCCAATACCTTTCAGGCCCAACCCACCAGCCCATTTCCCTGCTGAGAACTCACGCACACTTGATGCATACATATTTTGCACCATCTTCATAATACACATATATGTTAATTAGTAATAATCAAATGGAGAGAGACAAAAAGGTTACTGAGAGAGAGATAGATTTACGTAGAGAGAGATTACGAGAGAGAGGGAGGAAGGATGACCGGAACTGGTCACCTTCTCCGGTTGTCTCCTCCGGCCGAACTCCATCTCCGGCAACCAATACAACCACCATGATCCTCACCATCCACCCTCTCTACGGCTTCTATAACTATCACCATAATCCTTCTATTTGGACAACATAAACAACCACCAGTTATCACTGGTTAACCATTGACCATCTCCGGCTATTCGCCTCCTCGGGTGCCTTCGCCAGCAACAACAACCTACCACCTTTACCCTCCGGTACCGTATGAACCTCCACAACAAAACCGGATTACCTCTGCTACCATTAACCTTCGTTTCATTCCCTTACAGTTGATTATCATCCTCCGGCGATCGATACGAACCAACACCCGATCACTATCTATGTTAATATGGTGTTAAACCCGGTTACCATCCTTTGGTGTTGAGTGGTTCTATTCATATCCTTGACTGGTTCTCGACGTATGCGGACAAGCTAGAACGTATTTATTATCAAATCTTACCACCATCCCTTCATATGGAACCGGTGGAACCAAAACCGATCCGGGTTCAAACTCGTTCAGACAAACCAAGGAGGACGAGAGAGAGTATGTTTTACTACTGTTGTTATATTTATTATTATTGATTATTATTCCATTATTATAGTTATAATATTATTATTATTATTATATAATTATTATAAATGTGTGACGAGTGGGACAATAATATTAACCCGATAATATTTAACTGGATAACTATAAATATATATATATATATATATATATATATATATATATATATATATATATGAGTTAATAGCCATTTTCGTCCCTGAGGTTTGGTCCAGTTTGCCACTCCAGTACAAAAGTTTTTTTTTTTTGCAATCTCTTACCTGTGGTTTGGATTTTTTTGCCAAATTCGTCCTTTTCACTAACCCAGTTAAAAAATCTCGTTAGTGTCAGGGGTAGGGTTGTCTTTTTACCAGTCAGGGACGAATTTGGCATTTAAAATTCAACCTTACCTCAGGGACGAATTTGGCGTTTAACTCTTAATTTAAAATAATTGTTAATTAAATAATTTATTATGAATTTTTAAATATATTTTGTTATGAATTTTTAAATAATTTATTATGAATCGTTAGTGACGAATTTGCTTACCCGTGCTTCCAAGACTGGTATCTTTTTATTATTATTCATTACGTATTTGTGCTGATTAAGTTCTTGGTATATGAATAATACGATTATAGTAACTTAATCACCATGAAATTGAATAGCCTTCCAGTTCCTAAACCAACAAAAACAAACTCATTTGCTGTCCTCTAATGTGACATCCGTCACTTTTTCATTTCATATATATATATATATATATTTTTTTTGTTTTTTTTTTTTTTTAATAATAATAAAAAAAAAAATCAGATTTTATACATTAGTCATCTTAATATACTCCTTCTAACCAAACCACAATCTAACCATAAGCCCAAACCATAAGCCCCCCCCCCCCCCCTTTGTGGATTCAGAGCCCAACCTCTAAGCCCAACAGACCTATACCCGGCCCAAAGCTCCCTTCTTTCCCTTCCCTTAGCTGTTTAAAAAAAAAAAAGAAACAAACTTGCCCCAGACGGGACTCGAACCCGGGCAAGGCAGGAGCACACTCACACACGCAACCACCTGAGCTACGGCTCCTTCTTGGATTAAACCCAACCCTAAATATATTTAACCCCTTTAAACTCGCTGTCACCTTCTTCTTCTTTTCCCTTTCGCTGCTGTGCGCAGGCTTTGGCCATATGATTGGCCTCAAATCATGCAGTAATCACCTATAATTATTTCACTATATTGAACGAAAATTTAAAACGAGTCAACCCTATGCATAATCATCGCGATTGACAAGCTCCAATCCTTCCTAATTGAACAATTTTCACGCGCATACATTTAACCATGGTCAAACCTTGCTAAATCTTTAATCCAACCAATACACTATAAATTAGACATGCTTAGACGGTCACAACTCGCCAATTACACTTCCTACATCTCCAATTTCTGATTAAACACTCTTGAAAGATTCTACTCCTCGCGAGTTGACTTTTCGTTTGACTGAGCATTTTACACAAATTCGTGATTGTAAGTCCAATTTTGTTTATGGGTTTCATTAATCGGCTTTAAAGCAGCAATAACCCCATGTATAATCGGGTTATTGCTTGCTCATTTGAATTATTAAAAAAACTAGGGTTCTTATGTTTATTTGGGGAAGATGACCAAACCAAGTATATAATAAATATTTTAGAAACTGAATCTATTACAAAACTGATGCTCAGACCAGTTGGTTGGAGTGTTTTGCTAAGGGTATTGAACCGGCCAAGGGCCCAGGTTCGAACCCCACAACAAACAACCATATTTTTATTTTTTAACCTTTATAATTATAATCCTTATTCTTTTAAAAATCGTTTTAAAATACTAAAGCTATTTTATAAATTCTACAAAATTTATTTTATGTTATTCCACTGATAAAGTCCATTATCCAATTTTTAGTTTTTCAAAAATAATTTATTTAATATATATTATAAATATTACAAGTTTATTCATTTAAAATTATAAAATTCAATAAAAATATCTAAACGATATTATTAAATCTCAGAAAAATTATCCTAAACTTGTATATTCTTAAACATTTCAGAAAATATTTTTATTTCAGAAAAACCATTTATTTTATATTTTTAATTAATTTTTGTTAGTTTTAATCATAAATAATTCATAATAAATTCATTTTACAATATTTTTGTACCAAAATTTTACATAAATTACTTCTAACTATCTAGAACTGAAATACAATTTTTGATTCAGAAATTCTTTGATTTTAATATTTTTAGATATTAAAGCCATATTTTGACAATTTGAAATAATTAGATTAAATATTCTATTTTCAAGAAAATAATTTTATAAAAAAATTATTTTCATACTCAAAACCTTATGTTATGATTATATTCAACTTAAGATTTTACAAAGAGACTTTTATTTATTTATTTATTAAATTTCCTATATTTAATAAACAATTTGTTTATTAATCAAATAAACGTTTATCCCCAATTCGAAGCCCTAGAAATACATATATCCTAGAGTTATTTCCCTTACGCATTATCGAATACTTTAGGTTGATCATTTGGGAGTAATCTCAATTCATATCTCGTTGTCCAGTTAAATCTCAAACTACTACGTGAACTGTGAGTATTCCTACCCCTTTTTGCATTTATACATTTTTGGGGTGTTACATGTACACTATTACAATTTCAAATACAAGTTTACATTTTTACAATACAATTCTAGTACTATGTGCATTGCTTACAACGTGCTTTATGCTTAGACAATACATGTGGATTACATTTGTACTTAGTGAAATCATTAACATGGTACAAGCCGACCTTAACATTGGATAGCGCTATTTGGATTGACAACCCGCCTAGGTTGATTCTCCCCCTTTTTCATCGGAGAATCCGTGGCCAGTGTTAAGTTATCATCCATTCATTGGTTGAGTACACTACAGTTCATACAGTACATTATACAGTCACAGGGTTGATTTCGCTCATTTGTATGATACATAGTTTACATATTTGCACTGTAGCTTGCACTTGAATTGTATAACTTTTTAACCTACTATATATATCAAATCTAGGAATGCTCACCAACATTTCATATGTTGACCAAACCTATTTTTTGTACATGTTTCAGGTGCAGTTTGATCTAGTGCTTTAGCAAGAGACATTTAGTGCTTTATTTCAATTCAGTTATTTCAATATTTACATTTTATTTAGACAATGTATTTTCCATTTCCATGTAAGACAATTTTGATTATTCAATAATATTTACATTTTAGTACCATGAGCTTTTGAACAATCGTCACTACGTGGCACCTCGATGATTCCGCCATCGGTTGGGGTGTTACATCTAACCAATTAAAACCCTTTGAAATCCCCACGAGAACGTACAAATACAAACAAACTCACTTCAAATCCTTATGTAACACCCCAACCGATGGCGGAATCATCGAGGTGCCACGTAGTGACGATTGTTCAAAAGCTCATGGTACTAAAATGTAAATATTATTGAATAATCAAAATTGTCTTACATGGAAATGGAAATTACATTTGTCTAAATGAAATGTAAATATTGCAATAATTGAATTGAAATAAAGCACTAAATGTCTCTTGCTAAAGCACTAGATCAAACTGCACCTGAAACATGTACAAAAATAGGTTTGGTCAACATATGAAATGTTGGTGAGCATTCCTAGATTTGATATATATAGTAGGTTAAAAAGTTATACAATTCAAGTGCAAGCTACAGTGCAAATATGTAAACCATGTATCAAACAAATGAGCGAAATCAACCCTGTGACTGTATAATGTACTGTATGAACTGTAGTGTACTTATCCAACAAGTGGATAATAACTTAACAATGGCCACGGATTCTCCGATGAAAAAGGGGGAGAATCAATCTAGGCGGGTTGTCAATCCAAATAGCGCTATCCAATGTTAAGGTCGGCTTGTACCATGTTAATGATTTCACTAAGTACAAATGTAATCCACATGTAATGTCTAAGCATAAAGCACGTTGTAAGCAATGCACATAGTACTAGAATTGTATTGTAAAAATGTAAATTTGTATTTGAAATTGTAATAGTGTACATGTAACACCCCAAAAATGTATAAAAGCAAAAAGGGGTAGGAAATACTCACAGTTTACGTAATAACTTGCAATTGAACTTGGACAACGAAATATGAATTGAGATTACTCCCAAATGATCAACCTAAAGTATTCGATAATGTGTAAGAGAAATGACTCTAGGATATATGTATTTCTAGGGCTTCGAATTGGGGATAAACGTTTATATGTTTATTAAACAATTTGTTTATTAATTATAAGAAATTTAATGAATAAATAAACAAAAGTCTTTTCGTAAAATTTTAAGTTGAATATAGTCACAACATAAGGTTTTAAGTATGAAAATAATTTTTATAAAATTATTTTCTTGAAAATAGAATATTTAATCTAATTATTTCAAATTGTCAAAATACGACTTTAATATTTAAAAATATTAAAATCAAAGAATTTCTGAATAAAAAAATTGTATTTCAGTTCTAAATAGTTAGAAATAATTTATGTAAAATTTTGGTGCAAAAATATTAAAAATTGGATTTATTATGAATTAATTATGATTAAAACTAACAAAAATTAATTAAAAATATAAAATAAACGATTTTTCTGAAATAAAAATATTTTCTGGAATGTTTAAGAATATACAAGTTTAGGATTATTTTTGTGAGATTTAATAAAATCGTTTAGATATTTTTATAGAATTTAATAAATATAAATGAATAAACTTGTATTATTAATCATATATATTAAATAAATTATTTTTGAAAAACTAAAAATTGGGTAATGAACTTTTATCTCAGATCAACATGATATAATTTTTGTAGAATTTATAAAAGGGTTTTGGTATTTTAAAATGAATTTTAAATATATAAATGAATATATATATATATATATATATATATATAAGTTAAGCTCTTTAAAAAGAAAAAAAGAATAAGATGATGCTTGTGGGACTCGAACCCTTGCAGTCTGGTTCAAGAGTACCAGGCACAACCACTTGGTCCAGACCAGTGGTTGTGTTTAGTTTTAGTTTGTTAAATATTTATGTTTAAACGTGATTGAATGTTCTTCCCCAAATACATTCATACAAGCCCTAATTTTTAAATTGATCAATCCACACATCAATAACCCAATTAACCTTAGGGCTATTGATGTGTGGATGCCGAAGATAAAAACCCACAACAATAATTAGACTTACAATCTCGTTTTAATACAGAATCGATTGGTCAACCCTCGAAGTCAAAACGCGATCATATGCTAAGAACAGAGGATAAATAAGAAGAATTGAGGATTGAGAAAGATTGAGTAGCGAGTTGAGAAGGTTCACAGATGTTCAATTTATAGTAGTGATGTCTAGGTTGCATAATTGGATAGTTTGACTCGTTTTTGAATGGTCACGCGTAATCATAATTAATCGGGCATGAATTGGTAAGTAATTGATGTGTAATGAACCGAAAATGGTGTTGCCATGTTGATTTAGGTCAACTCGCGTGAAATAAGAAATTTAGAAGTGCTAAAAATGGAAATCCTTTGACTCAATAAGTTGCAGCGCGCCATTTGGGGAAGAAGGAAGGAAGCATTAATTATCAAGGGTTATATATTATTTGGTTTGGTATAAATACAAGAATCAAGTGTGGAGCAGCTGGTATGACGCGCGTGTTGTGTGTGTCTGACTCGGGTTCGATACCCGGGTTAGACATTATTTTGTTTTGTTTTTTGATTAACTCAGACAGGGGAGGGAAGGAACTAGTGGGCTTGGGCCGGGTATTCTGGTGGGCCGAGGCATTCGTGGGCTGTGATCCTTGGGCTGCATGTTACAAAGAGTGAAAAGAGGGTTTGGGCTTGGGATTTGATTGGGTTTAAAGAGAGGGTGGGTTGATTTGTGGGCTTAACAATAATGAACAAATCTTATTATTATTATTATTATTATTATTATTATTATTATTATTATTATTATTATTAAAAAAAAATATATATATATATAATGAAAAAGTGACGGATGTCACAGCATCCCCTACTTTTAGAAACTTCGTCCCGAGGTTATTAGAAACGTAGGATTATGGATGCTTGGGTAAAAATTAAGATAACTGTAGTTTGGAAAATTTGAGTTAAGGCACGACGTAAATTTATGGGTAACGGAGAGAATTGTTTCGAGAGATGTGAGTTAAGGTTTGGATTATGTTCGTCTCGAATAATAAGGAGAATAAGAATCTAGTAATATACTAATTTCAAGTTTTAGGAACCCTAAAATAAATGTACGAGTTGATTGACTATAACAAGACCGAATGAACTAACAAGCAAACAGAGTTTGTTCCTGGTTCGACTTCCAGTCTCACTTTCAATGCATTATTAGTGCTTGTATACAGGGTGTACCGCAGCTAACCCACCACACCTTTGATACCTTGAAAACGTACTGGACGCCTACCAAAAACTCTATTAGAATTTCACACTACCCTAACGTACCTGTAAATTCATGATTACGTTCCGGACCGGAATCATCAATTTACCTTACATTAGGGTTTTGTGTCCTTCTATGACCCCACCGATTGTTGAGCAGGTTTGATAGCCTCCACCAGCCGTGGAGTAGGTTGTAGGGCCTCTCCCGACTGTTTGAAAAAGCATAGTGACCCCTACCAATCGTTGAGTATGTTCGATAGCCTCTACCAGTCGTGGAGCAGGTTGTAGGGCCTCTCCCGACTGTTGAAAAGGCATGATGACTTCTATTAAGTGCAGCAATTATTATTCACATAGATTGCAAATTGATGGCATGTTTATGCAAGCAAGTTTGTAAGTACTACAACCATTAAGTGTAAGTGTTACCATGAATAATTAAATGTTTACGAATAATTAGATGTTCAATGCGTAGTCAACTTAAGGGAAAAATCTAGTTTCATGTAATAACCAATGATGTTTTCTTAGAAAAGCATCTGTAAGATCAAGTATCAAGTCCAAACGTTTCAAATAAATGTAAGGTAGAGTCTTGTATGATTAAAAATAAACGTAATCGATATAATAAATTTCCAATCTGTGTTAATACACAATAATACGCAAGGAAATTTCTAGATGTTGTATGCTAATGAGTATGACATAATTGGGTACAAAATGATAATAAGATCAAGAAAATGAAAACACGAGTATCATGAATAATTAAATGTCCAGTGAATAGTCAAGTTAAGAGGAAATCAAGTTTCACAAACAATGGTGTTTTGGAAAAAATCCTGTAGAATCAAGTATCAGGTTTTTAGTAGTTTGATTAGCATGGGTAACTAGCTCATGTGTGAGAAGGTGAAGGATATGAATTTAGTTCTTGAGAAGATGATGAAAAATCTTGAAGCAGGATCAAGGTTGTGAGAGAATGTGAAGATAGTTGATAAAGAGTTTATTTTATAGTAAGGAGATTATGTAGCAGTGTAAATTTTTGAGGTTTGGATCAAAAGTTATAATCAAGTGTATAAGAAAACATGATTGTGGTATATACCAAATATTGTAAAAATTTGAACAAGTTGAAAATGAGTGAATCTAGAGACTAGATATTATTTCAAAAAAGAATTATTTTCAAAATTGGTTTTGTACATAAGGCAAAAGTTGTTAAATAGTACAAGCTAAGTAGGCTTTGTAATAGTTTTAAAACATTATATAGAAAATCGTTTGTTACGTCAATAAATAATCAATTGAATTTAAGTTCGAGGACATCTTTAAAAAAAAAAAAATATTATGTACTTTGTAAAGGTACTAGGTAATACAACAAGTTTTAGAAATCTTTAGTTTGTGCTAAAGTATGGGGTTATAGTTTTTAAAATAAATAACATGTGGCGAAAAGAAATAATATGATTTGGGTAGGGTGTTGAATATTTAAAAAGTGGCTAAGAGAGTAAGGTGAAGTGTGATTGTGAAATCCATGATAGTATGAACTTGTAAGCAATATATGAAAATCGTGAAATACAAAATATTGTATATGAACCGGGAGAGTATTATTGAAAAAGCTTGCATAAAATGCTTGGAGTGCCCTTGTCTGGCTGTAAAGCCCAACAAGAACGTTGACTTTTCAAAGGAATTGAACCCAATGGTGATCAAAGAAGACGTGCTTTAGCCTATAAGTGGACACTCACTCCAGGAATCCCCAGGTAAGCATAACAGGTCCGTAAATGGATTTATGCGCTATGCTTGCCTATGCCAGAAAACCCAGTGTACAGGCGTCCACCCTTCCAGATTGCACGTGTCCTTATCACACTCATTAAAGTTCAACAACTTTGAAGGAGCAAAATGAGAGTAGGTATTATGTCTAAGAGTGTCTTCATAAAAGGTACTGCTCCCGTTCTATGTTGATGTAAACTTTCCACTCCCTGTAGGATACCATCTCTATGCCCATGATGAAGGATGAAAAGAATGGAGAGAGAGAAAAAGGGAAAGATAGAAGAAGGAAAGTAGAGGGAAATGAGGGTAAGGCAATTCAGAAAATATTATGCATGAAAGTTGAAGTTCGGTTATAGTCTAGGCCTATTTCATCTAGTAACCTAGTTCCCTATAACCATGGCTCTGATACCAATCTGTAACACCCCAACCGATGGCGGAATCATCGAGGTGCCACGTAGTGACGATTGTTCAAAAGCTCATGGTACTAAAATGTAAATATTATTGAATAATCAAAATTGTCTTACATGGAAATGGAAATTACATTTGTCTAAATGAAATGTAAATATTGCAATAATTGAATTGAAATAAAGCACTAAATGTCTCTTGCTAAAGCACTAGATCAAACTGCACCTGAAACATGTACAAAAATAGGTTTGGTCAACATATGAAATGTTGGTGAGCATTCCTAGATTTGATATATATAGTAGGTTAAAAAGTTATACAATTCAAGTGCAAGCTACAGTGCAAATATGTAAACCATGTATCAAACAAATGAGCGAAATCAACCCTGTGACTGTATAATGTACTGTATGAACTGTAGTGTACTTATCCAACAAGTGGATAATAACTTAACAATGGCCACGGATTCTCCGATGAAAAAGGGGGAGAATCAATCTAGGCGGGTTGTCAATCCAAATAGCGCTATCCAATGTTAAGGTCGGCTTGTACCATGTTAATGATTTCACTAAGTACAAATGTAATCCACATGTAATGTCTAAGCATAAAGCACGTTGTAAGCAATGCACATAGTACTAGAATTGTATTGTAAAAATGTAAATTTGTATTTGAAATTGTAATAGTGTACATGTAACACCCCAAAAATGTATAAAAGCAAAAAGGGGTAGGAAATACTCACAGTTTACGTAATAACTTGCAATTGAACTTGGACAACGAAATATGAATTGAGATTACTCCCAAATGATCAACCTAAAGTATTCGATAATGTGTAAGAGAAATGACTCTAGGATATATGTATTTCTAGGGCTTCGAATTGGGGATAAACGTTTATATGTTTATTAAACAATTTGTTTATTAATTATAAGAAATTTAATGAATAAATAAACAAAAGTCTTTTCGTAAAATTTTAAGTTGAATATAGTCACAACATAAGGTTTTAAGTATGAAAATAATTTTTATAAAATTATTTTCTTGAAAATAGAATATTTAATCTAATTATTTCAAATTGTCAAAATACGACTTTAATATTTAAAAATATTAAAATCAAAGAATTTCTGAATAAAAAAATTGTATTTCAGTTCTAAATAGTTAGAAATAATTTATGTAAAATTTTGGTGCAAAAATATTAAAAATTGGATTTATTATGAATTAATTATGATTAAAACTAACAAAAATTAATTAAAAATATAAAATAAACGATTTTTCTGAAATAAAAATATTTTCTGGAATGTTTAAGAATATACAAGTTTAGGATTATTTTTGTGAGATTTAATAAAATCGTTTAGATATTTTTATAGAATTTAATAAATATAAATGAATAAACTTGTATTATTAATCATATATATTAAATAAATTATTTTTGAAAAACTAAAAATTGGGTAATGAACTTTTATCTCAGATCAACATGATATAATTTTTGTAGAATTTATAAAAGGGTTTTGGTATTTTAAAATGAATTTTAAATATATAAATGAATATATATATATATATATATATATATATAAGTTAAGCTCTTTAAAAAGAAAAAAAGAATAAGATGATGCTTGTGGGACTCGAACCCTTGCAGTCTGGTTCAAGAGTACCAGGCACAACCACTTGGTCCAGACCAGTGGTTGTGTTTAGTTTTAGTTTGTTAAATATTTATGTTTAAACGTGATTGAATGTTCTTCCCCAAATACATTCATACAAGCCCTAATTTTTAAATTGATCAATCCACACATCAATAACCCAATTAACCTTAGGGCTATTGATGTGTGGATGCCGAAGATAAAAACCCACAACAATAATTAGACTTACAATCTCGTTTTAATACAGAATCGATTGGTCAACCCTCGAAGTCAAAACGCGATCATATGCTAAGAACAGAGGATAAATAAGAAGAATTGAGGATTGAGAAAGATTGAGTAGCGAGTTGAGAAGGTTCACAGATGTTCAATTTATAGTAGTTATGTCTAGGTTGCATAATTGGATAGTTTGACTCGTTTTTGAATGGTCACGCGTAATCATAATTAATCGGGCATGAATTGGTAAGTAATTGATGTGTAATGAACCGAAAATGGTGTTGCCATGTTGATTTAGGTCAACCCGCGTGAAATAAGAAATTTAGAAGTGCTAAAAATGGAAATCCTTTGACTCAATAAGTTGCAGCGCGCCATTTGGGGAAGAAGGAAGGAAGCATTAATTATCAAGGGTTATATATTATTTGGTTTGGTATAAATACAAGAATCAAGTGTGGAGCAGCTGGTATGACGCGCGTGTTGTGTGTGTCTGACTCGGGTTCGATACCCGGGTTAGACATTATTTTGTTTTGTTTTTTGATTAACTCAGACAGGGGAGGGAAGGAACTAGTGGGCTTGGGCCGGGTATTCTGGTGGGCCGAGGCATTCGTGGGCTGTGATCCTTGGGCTGCATGTTACAAAGAGTGAAAAGAGGGTTTGGGCTTGGGATTTGATTGGGTTTAAAGAGAGGGTGGGTTGATTTGTGGGCTTAACAATAATGAACAAATCTTATTATTATTATTATTATTATTATTATTAAAAAAAATATATATATATATAATGAAAAAGTGACGGATGTCACACCTTAGCAGTAACCCCATACTTCTCCTGAAGCTTTGTAAGCTCCTCCTCTTTCTTCTTCTTATCAAACTTCTTACTCATCTTTAGACTGCGCATTTTAAACCTTAATGAAGGGCCTGCGGCGTCAAAATGCCGCGTGACATACATAAATACTAAGATGACCAAAAAGGAAAAAAAAAAACTCACGCCAGCAATATTTGAAAAATCATCATGGTATGCTACCAGGTGAACAGGTCATTCTACAACTGGCAGACCGTCGGTAAAATTGAACTAGATTGCTATAATCAGTAATAAATGCAAGTTGTTATCTACTTTGGACCTAACATAAAGTTGGCTGCTGAAGGCAAGAAAAAAGTGTAAATTTCACTTTTATTTCGTGCAGATTGCCCACCCTAAATTGAACTCTGTGCCTGAGAATTTTGGTAACATGTTATATAATTTATTTTTGGCACTTACCCGCTCATCACTCATCTTTCTAAAACCCAGTTTCTTGGTCCAAATCGACTCAGCTTCTTCAGCAGCAGGAAGCACAAGGAGTTCAACACCCAATGACAAGAGTAATTCCTCAATACAAAAGAAGAGAGCTTGGAAATATCCCTGCAACCAAAATGCCTAATACGTAATGAATAATAATAAAAAGATACCAGTCTTGGAAGCACGGGTAAGCAAATTCGTCACTAACGATTCATAATAAATTATTTAAAAATTCATAATAAAATATATTTAAAAATTCATAATAAATTATTTAATTAACAATTATTTTAAATTAAGAGTTAAATGCCAAATTCGTCCCTGAGGTAAGGTTGAATTTTAAATGCCAAATTCGTCCCTGACTGGTAAAAAGACAACCCTACCCCTGACACTAACGAGATTTTTTAACTGGGTTAGTGAAAAGGACGAATTTGGCAAAAAAATCCAAACCACGGGTAAGAGATTGCAAAAACAAAAAACTTTTGTACTGGAGTGGCAAACTGGACCAAACCTCAGGGACGAAAATGGCTATTAACTCTATATATATATATACAAGAATATAAAAGAATATAATATTAAAGGATTGTCCCCGGCGTTATCACGTGCACAAGCCCTTACACGCGTTAATGTTATTAAAATATAATAGGTACAATATTTGGATAATATATCGTTAAGAAGTAGACTACAAAATCCGGGAGAATATAATAGAGGTGAGTACATGACCCTTTCCCTTTTAAAGCCTTTGGGCTGATTACATGCTTGTCTAGTCGTTATCAAGTATTTTATATGGTTTATATTATAAAAGTGTTATCGAGTTGTTAATAGAAATAATAGAACTCGGTCGAATAGAAATCACGTAGAATGGATCCATTCGGTATCATAGAGTATAGCCTGGACCAATTAGAGGTTACGGGACCATATATAATCGATCTATACTCACGGGAATATATTCTTCTAAACCAAGTAGAGGTTTAGAACCACAATAAGCATTTGTATGATGCTTCATCGATAATATATTCCACCTTAGAATGACCGAACTATATAGAAAGAGTTGTATGTTCGTTAAACTCGAGTTATTATTATCAGTATGTCTAAATTCGGCATGTCTCACTAGTATGAAAATACTAATGTACTTTAAACATGTGGTCAGGTATTTATACGAAGTATTAAAGAGCAAGCCGAAGCATAGAAGATCTGGATAAGAAGAGGATACCATGGTTACATTTTATGTATTTCATTGATATTGAAATGCAGTTTAATGTAATCATTACAATTAAACCTGTCAATGCTAATCCGCTGCGCTACCTGGTCGTTACAGGTGGTATCAGAGCAACAGGTTTAATTAATAGAAATCCTCTTCTGATCCAGATCAACAAAAAGTATATTAGAAAGAAATTTATGTTAATAGAAATTATAAGAAAGTATAGAAAAATTATCGAGGAAATTACTAGAATAATATTGTGAGGTAAATTGACAATTTTTAATGGCCAGAAAATTGTGAATTTACAGGCACGATTGAATTCTAGAAAATTCTTTGGTAATACTAAAAGATATAAAATAATAGAAATATAAGAAATATGAATAAACAAGAATTATATGAAATATAAATAAGTTATTATAGAAGTATTCTTTCAGTCTCTCGTATTAGTTAGAAAAATATGGGAACAACGTGTTAAGAATAAGAATATAATTCTATATCCTATCGTATGAAAAGTTATCAAATCTTTTATATCTACTTGAAAGATAAGGTAATTAGAAGAATTCAAAATATATCAGAAGAAATTTATGTTTAAAAGTATTCGAAATCAAACATAATTAGAAGAATATATTTGATTAATAAAGAAAATTTATAAATCTGTACAAGTATTGTACTCCCACTTAAGCATTCCTATGATCAAATTTCTAAATAGATATGATTTCCTCGACGGAATTCGTTCTGTTTGCCGCTTATGCGAATTCCCTTCTGATAAAACCAAATGAACATAAATATATTCTATAAAAATATACCCTTTCGTATAACTTATCATTTGAAACCATCAGTGCAAATATTTCCACGAAATATATCCGGAATTATATATAATTCTTTTTAAACGTCGTTCTATCCGCTTTGCAAGATCATTTCTCGAATCTAGAAAAGTATTTTCAACTCAGAAATCTTATAATAAGTCGATAAAAGAATATCAGAATCTAACTCATATTATCAAGAAATAGTATCAGTATCATCTCGATCTGAACGAATCAATAGAAGTGAGATTAAAACTTATATTAAATCGAGACATTTAAGAGATACTTCCATTCCATCCGAAACAAAGTTTAAAAGTCCGGCTCGTTAGACTTGAAATGTCACATGAAGACTTCCTTGGATTACAATTCGAAACTCGAGCGGCATACAACCACTATATAATCACGTTCTTTTTCCAAAAGTTTTGGAATCCCTAGTATGACGAGACACGTACAATTTGAAAGGACGAGCCTATATCCTGAATTTTCTGTCTAAGGTTGACATTCCTTCGAGTTTAGCTCGAGATCAAGTCTCAAAATTCCTTAAATACCTTTTGATTCTATCACAAGTTATTCCCCAACTTTATTCGTAATATAAACTTCACGATTTTGTTTATTACCAAAGTTTAAAAGCTCGTTTATACAACTCTAATTATGATATCAACAACCCATATTATTAAATCATTTTCTTAGAAATCCTAGAAAATACCCCAACCCGTTCAGTTAAACTTTTACCATTCATTCATTAAAGTTTGAAACTCGATCTTAACAACTTTATACCTCGGTTATCAGCACTATTGTCAATCGTTACTCCGAAATCCTAGAAACTATCCCCACCTGATTGTTATCATGTTCTTTACTCAGTGTATTATATTCTTAACTTTATAAAATAATACATATGTCAAATTACCTTCTATTTTTTCAGTAAGATTTTACAATCTACTGAAAATGATTAGTTATTTATCTCCAACTCACGATGCTTTGGTCTTTCTTTAAAAACCAATACTTGAGTTGTAAATTCCAACCAGAATATTAGCCCCACAGATAATCTAACGACATGTTAATTTCTGGAAATTTATAAGTCTCCCTAAGACAAATTAAGTTTTCAAACATGAAGTTGGTTATTTATTCTAAGAATATAAAGAAAAATATGTATATCCTAGAGTATACCTATTTTCTTTGCATCACTCAAATAATATTATTGGAAATCAAGTTCGAAGACTTGAGAACCCAGTAAAATTTTGAGAAAATTCGAAACTGTAATACACCAATAGTATTATCATTATCATCTTTATTTGTTTGAGAAATTTGGAGAAGTTCGTGGACGATTATCCTACTCAGTATCCTTAATCATTGAGTCACGAAACCTGAAACTTGTGACAATGTGATAAGAGAGCTTGATTTATATAAAAAGTGTAATATATCGTAATGATAAACCACCGTCTATAGATCGAGATTCTGTAGAATAAGCACGTCCATGTCAGCCTAGACCTCAAACATCCGAAGCTCTTTATAACCATATTCATCTATATACAGAATTGATTAAAAGCTAGTAATCAAATCAGTATGTAGAATCCAAGATGGCTATATGTCCTCTATGCATTCCCTGGGGTAAAAGAGATCCGGACCCTTATGAGAGGTATATCCGGACGTTTCCACATGATTCTGTGTAGGGACATATGATACTATAAAGGAAAAGACGCACTATCCAATGTTGGAGAGAATTCTTGCACTTTCCAGTACAGATGTTGCTAATACCTTGAGAATAGTATCAAGAGATCTTTTAGTTGGGTCAACATAATATTTATGTTTTATTCGATACAAGAATAGCCTATTCTAAAAGGTACCTTATCGATAGATTGACTTCCTTCGGTCATATTCTGGTCATTTCACATCGATAAGAGAATTCTATCGTTCGCATACATAGAAGATATCCTATACGATAAGGATCATTATATATATATATATATATATATATATATATATATATATATATATATATATATGAGTGTCTCCTAATAGATCTCCTGAGATAGATTATTATCGACATCATGAATTATTATTCTTGGTCTTCATCATCCTAGTTTATTGGGGGATATTTAATATAAGAGTTATTCATTAAGCCAGCTCGATTCAATCACAATCTGACCATTTTCAATGGAAAAATTTATCACGATCATTTCCATGTATAGAAAATAAGTATTAAACCTCTTTCTAGTATGTATATATATATATATATATATATGTATGACATTGACGAAGTATTCCCAGATAGTTCTCTTGACATCATGTAAGTTTCGATGTATTATCTTTAATGATCTTCGTTTTGTAAAGGATCCTGTTTCATAAAATCCCTTGAGAATTCTTTACGTGCTAAATATATTTCCCTCAAATAAAGATGATACTTCTTAATAACCTATTTTATACGGTTATTCATTTGAGTTTTCTGCGAAGCTTAGTCTCAACCCGAATATTTAATATAGCTCGAAAATATCTACAGCTCGTTATTCTTGAAAATAATCGTTTATACTTATTAAACTCAAAAAAGCGGATAGATTATATAAATTAGAAATATCTATACTGTTTTACATAAGCCGATAAATTATAGAAAATAATTTGAGGATTAATAAAATATCATGAGTTATATGATCGTATATATCTACGGCAATCTGATAAGTGACTTTCCAATAATTCATTTTCAGAATATATAAAAGAAGTTTACATTTTGTAGAAAGTAAATATTTCCAAGAATTTAGCCATCCGATTTGGCTATAGAATATTCGTTATTAAAAGTATAGAATATATTTTAAAAATGTATTATATAACAAAATTCTAAGAAAACAAATCTATTATAGAATGTAAAATATTTCAAGATGACGTATACTATCATGAACAACCAGATATAGTTATAAGAAGTATAATACACATAAACTTAGTATTTATCGAGCAATTAATATAAATAGAAAAGGATTAAGATATAACGATATCTTAACACCACCAGAAAATCTATAATTGATGCGGCCAAGGGAGTGGCCAAAGATAAATGATATTACGAGAAACCATCGAGAATAGAAAACCATTTAGAGTTTTATAAGTTTGATTTATAAAACGATAAGAGGAGATTCTAGAATTAAGCATTTAAGATTTTAACCCTATAGAGTTTAGAATTTATTATCAGAAAAATAAATGGGGGACAAATTCTATAGGTTGGGGAGAATCCAATAATAAGTATTATAAAATAAAGATTATCAAAAATAATAACCAAAAGATATTTATTAAACATTATAAGACAAATCGAATCGAATCTCGAGGACAAGATTCCAATAGGTTGGGGAGAATGTAACACCTGAAAGAATATGTATTCCTTAATAACGATTAATTAATATAATTATTTAACATTATAACTAAATCCGGCCCAATGGAATCGGCCCAATATAGCAAGCCCATCCAATAATAAAAGCCCAAAACATATTAACCTATAATAATTAGACTCCAATTGTAAAGCCCAACATCACCCTTCGGCCCATTTAATATCTTAGCCCAATAAGTTTACCTGGTCCAATACCTTTCAGGCCCAACCCACCAGCCCATTTCCCTGCTGAGAACTCACGCACACTTGATGCATACATACTTTGCACCATCTTCATAATACACATATATGTTAATTAGTAATAATCAAATGGAGAGAGACAAAAAGGTTACTGAGAGAGAGAGAGAGATTTACGTAGAGAGAGATTACGAGAGAGAGGGAGGAAGGATGACCGGAACTGGTCACCTTCTCGGATTGTCTCCTCCGGCCGAACTCCATCTCCGGCAACCAATACAACCACCATGATCCTCACCATCCACCCTCTCTACGGCTTCTATAACTATCACCATAATCCTTCTATTTGGACAACATAAACAACCACCAGTTATCACTGGTTAACCATTGACCATCTCCGGCTATTCGCCTCCTCCGGTGCCTTCGCCAGCAACAACAACCTACCACCTTTACTCTCCGGTACCGTATGAACCTCCACAACAAAACCGGATTACCTCTGCTACCATTAACCTTCGTTTCATTCCCTTACAGTTGATTATCATCCTCCGGCGATCGATACGAACCAACACCCGATCACTATCTATGTTAATATGGTGTTAAGCCCGATTACCATCCTTTGGTGTTGAGTGGTTCTGTTCATATCCTTGACTGGTTCTCGACGTATGCGGACAAGCTAGAACGTATTTATTATCAAATCTTACCACCATCCCTTCATATGGAACCGGTGGAACCAAAACCGATCCGGGTTCGAACTCGTTTAGACAAACCAAGGAGGACGAGAGAGAGTATGTTTTACTACTGTTGTTATATTTATTATTATTGATTATTATTCCATTATTATAGTTATAATATTATTATTATTATTATTATTATTATATAATTATTATAAATGTGTGACGAGTGGGACAATAATATTAACCCGATAATATTTAACTGGATAACTATAAATATATATATATATATATATACAAGAATATAAAAGAATATAATATTAAAGGATTGTCCCCGGCGTTATCACGTGCACAAGCCTTACACGCGTTAATGTTATTAAAATATAATAGGTACAATATTTGGAGAATATATCGTTAAGAAGTAGACTACAGAATCCGGGAGAATATAATAGAGGTGAGTACATGACCCTTTCCCTTTTAAAGCCTTTGGGCTGATTACATGCTTGTCTAGTCGTTATCAAGTATTTTATATGGTTTATATTATAAAAGTGTTATCGAGTTGTTAATAGAAATAATAGAACTCGGTCGAATAGAAATCACGTAGAATGGATCCATTCGGTATCATAGAGTATAGCCTGGACCAATTAGAGGTTACGGGACCATATATAATCGATCTATACTCACGGGAATATATTCTTCTAAACCAAGTAGAGGTTTAGAACCACAATAAGCATTTGTATGATGCTTCATCGATAATATATTCCACCATAGAATGACCGAACTATATAGAAAGAGTTGTATGTTCGTTAAACTCGAGTTATTATTATCAGTATGTCTAAATTCGGCATGTCTCACTAGTATGAAAATACTAATGTACTTTAAACATGTGGTCAGGTATTTATACGAAGTATTAAAGAGCAAGCCGAAGCATAGAAGATCTGGATAAGAAGAGGATACCATGGTTACATTTTATGTATTTCATTGATATTGAAATGCAGTTTAATGTAATCATTACAATTAAACCTGTCAATGCTAATCCGCTGCGCCACCTGGTCGTTACATTGTTAGACTTTAAGCTTTTACCTTTAAATCAGTTTTAAATTCAACAGCAGATTTCCATTTCTTAAATTTATCAATAACTTCATATTTATGTTTAAGAAAATAAACATATACATGGTGTGTTGAATCATTGATGAAAGTTAGAAAGTAGTGAGAAGGGCGCCATTGAAGATTCGTGAACACAATAAAGAAGGAAAACCGGAGAAGAAGGGGGCCTACCTGTTTGACTTGTGAGTTATTGTTGTTGTTGTTTGTGATGATTCGTTTTTTTTTTTTTTTTTTTTATATTGTTGAGGAGGAGGAGGGGGGGGGAGGAGGAGGCTTAAAGATAATTTTAGGGTTTAGTTTATGGGTAAATGGGTTGATGATTTGGCTAAAAATGGGCTAAAAAGGATTTTGTATTTCTTGTTTTAAACTATGTTTTTTTATTTTATTAGTAATGTTTAAAATAAAAAAAAAAACAAACTAAATTTAAAAAAAAAGAATAACATTTAAATTAAAAAAAAAATAAATAATGATGTGTGTGTGGGGGGGGGGGGGGGGGGGGGGGGGGGTTGTATTCCATTACATATGTGTTATTGAAAAAAAAGCAATGAAATCATTTTTTGGCGTCATACAAAGGTGGCGCAATAGAACCGCTAGAAGCTTTATTCCATACCATATAACCTAATAAACGAGAAGGAGGTCTCGGGAACAAAGAAAAGTGGGTTGGAGTTGGCCCAACAATTCAACATTTCAGAATTTCATTTAAACACTAGGTTGATGGTGGGGCTAGATGTTCAAAGTTTTTTTAATGGCCCGAAAACAACTAAGTGATCATTGGGATGTTAGTTTACTTGTTTTAAGGAATTAAAATACTGAATAAGCAAGTTGTTTACTCGATTGTGATGTTGGTCGCATGAAATTTGCATGTAATATATAGACAGAGCATTTCGGTATACAAAAATATACTGAAAATATTGATACCGGTTCATTTTTTGTATCAAGTTTTGGTGAATTTCAGTACCGGTTTGAACTAGTATTTTACCTTAAATTACCAGTACCGTACCGTATATTTTCGGTATCGGTATCGGTACCAAGTTTTGGCGAAAATCGGTATCGCTAAATTTGGTATGGGGGCTGATTTGGTACGGTATTGTACCGAGCTCATCCCTAGGTAACGCCACAATGTATAGATGTGTACTCTTTCTATATTTAACTCGTGGATATCTCTGTGCTACGCAGCGGAAACTCGGTCGGTATCCGTTCGATACATTACTGTACCAACATTTGCTATAACAATTGAAACATGAATACAAAAGAAGTCATAACATGCCTAAACGAAAACCATAAAACGAATATTGGTATAATTTTTAGTTTGTCTATGTTCTGACTTAAATTTGGTGTTTGTTTTCGTGCATTATTTTGCATGTTTCGTATGTATGACTCGGTACAATTTAATTAAAACAATTTTTTTTAAAGGCCAAAGCGCCTGGCTTTGGTTAAAGCGAGGCGCTTGGCTTGTTTGATTAGACCACAGGCGCCTCACTTTGACCATAGCCAGACGCTTTGGCCTTTTTCTAAAAAAAAAATTAAGTTGTTTTAATTCATTTCAAATACTTTTTATTGATAAAAAATAATTTTAATTCATTTTAAAGTCTTTTAAGTTGTTTCCAATCCAACATAGTTCGTTTGAGGCGTTTCGGGTCGTTTATTGCTCGTTTGTGTTTTTTGGTAGAAACATCCGAGTTTGTACAGCTTTCATAAATCATTGTACGTGGTGCTCGGACTAACAGTCGATACCCATATTTTTTCAAAATACAATTTTTGCATGTTTAATCGATATGCTGGACTTTCGGACTCTGTTTGGCGCGTTTCACAAAGTTTAATCGATCGTTTGTGGTTTTCAGAAGTCACATCCGATCAATTATTTGGAAGTAAATTAAATCATGTCATAGATTGATTGAATAAATTTTACTAATTTCCGATTCTTGACATAAATTTTACTAATTTCCGATTCTTGAGTAAATTAAATCATCATTATACCCTCAAAACAGAAATAAAATAACAATAATAAATCATTGCTCCAACATAACTTTGCACCAGCTTGAGATATGAGTTTGATTAGCTTAAATATCTCTGATCCATGGTATCCACTAACCGTAGCGACAACGAGATCCATATTTCAAACATGGAGCTAAACGACATCGTAATTTTTTAGACGTTAGGGTTTGATAAACACAAAACTTATTATTAAAAAGCAACACAAAACAAAATTGGAACCTTAAATCGTACCGTGATATAAAGAGAGGCCTATTAGGAGTGCCGTGGACGAAGATCGTAGGTTTGTTGTAGTCGATGATGGCGCAGAGGTTAGCGGGAAGTTGAAATTTTGAATGTTGTTCGTCGGTTTGCTTTCTATATACTAATTCATAACAAAGGTAGGAAAGTATTCATATATAAGGAACATTAAAAAGTCACTATTCAAGGAAATTTATCTACTCACAGTGACATCGAACACTTTATAAAGCAACAATTCAAAACAGAGGTAGGAAAGTAAAGCTTTAGTTGAAAGTGGATACCATGGATCAGAGAGATTTAAGCTAACCAAACTCATATCTCAAGCCGGTGCAAGTTATGTTGGAGCACTGTTCATCTTCTTCTTCAACTTGCTTTCTCTTGATCTTCACACTTGCTTTTGGAGCTCTGATCTTCTTCCTATTATCTTTGTCTATCACAACTTAAAGCTCTGATCATGGGTCACAAGATTGTGTTTATGTTCTTTTATAAGATGAAAATTTGTGCCGATCCGACTGTTGATTTCTTTCCGCAACCAGTACAACGAACTCTGTATGGATGACATCGATCAAACCTTCATAAAACAACCAAACCACTGTTCGAAACCATAACTTATTACATTATTATTATTATTATTATTATTTTATTATATTTGCAACACACACCTTCAACCCATTCCTCATAAATCCCTTACAAGGCACAAGGATGAAGTCTTGGAAAACCCACTAAGAAGCCCTAAAATTTCGGACCCTAACACGCACGAGACGAATGTTGCAACATGAGTTCGACCAAGATGACACGCGGAGCTTTAGACTCCAAGCGGATCCCTTGATTTCCAACTCACCTCCCGTAGAACATAGGCATCTACAAAGTTTGATCAATTCGCCCTTTTCACTTATTTAATGAAAATTTAACGCGCATACCGCATTCGAAGATCAAGGTCTTCACATTTTATTAATGATAGTATAATTAGGGTTAGTAACTTGTTTTAATTTTTTTTAAAATTTTTTTTACAATAATTAAATAAATAAATAATAATGTTTTGTCACTATTTGTATAATTCTTATAATAATGTTTTTGTAGTTAGCTCGTGAAATTAAGTGTAGAGATGGATCGGATTTCACAGCTTCCTGAATCTATTGTTCATCACATACTCTCTTTTATTAATAATACTCATGCAGACCTTTTTCTAAAAGTAGAGAAAACTAGAACAACATTAACAACTAACAAATATTGTAGAACAAAAGAAGAAAGTGTTACTCTCTGTTACCAAGCATGTCAAGAAACGATAATTTTCAAATATTGCAGAGCAAGGTCTTCATTAGTACTTAACGGTGGTGAACAGTTGTTAGGAATTGAATTCTTAGAGATGATAAAGGATAACGAAGATTAATGTTGTATCTTTCCCGGAAGTACTGAATTTTAATTTTAGGGTAGAATCTAGAAAGGTATATTAGAGATGATAAAGGATAACGAAGATTAATGTTGTATCTTTCCCGGAAGTAATGAATAAAAAAAGGGTGGTTATAATAAAACTCCCTGCTTCTATTGTCACTATTTGTATAATTCTTATAATAATGTTTTTGTAGTTAGCCCGTGAAATTAAGTGTAGAGATGGATCGGATTTTACAGCTTCCAGAATCTATTGTTCATCACATCCTCTCTTTTATTAATAATACTCATGTAGACATTGTTTGAATGAGTGTTCTCTAAGACCACCTGTAGTGGGGCTCCATTGGGGCGTGGTTTTTAAAAATAAAGCCCCCCACACCGTAACGGGGGGCTTTATATTGCAAAAATGTGTTTGGGCTTTACTTATATAGCGCCGGATGTTTTCAAGAGAGACCAATCAATGGGTGCCACCTAATACTCTCTCTCTCTCTTTTTTATTATTTTTTTTAATTTAAAAGATATAATAAAATATTAATAGGGGCTTTATAAATAAAGCCCCACCACTACACCCCTTTTTCATTTTATCTCTCCATGCTGACTCAGCTGCCACGTGGACCAATCAGAAAGGGGGGCTTTATATATAAAGCCCCCCACTACGCATGGTCTAAGGCGTGGTTTCGCCTTATCGCGTGTGGGGTGGACACTCAATATCGATATTTTATTAAATAAATTAAAAAAGACAAAAAAAAAACTTCAAAACATCAAAAAACAACCCAAATTAAACCCTTGATCCAAAGTGCCTCGCTTTGGCCATAGCGATGCGCTTTGGATAAAAAATTCAGCCTTTTCTGCCACCTCGTACCCCCTCGTTTGATTTGACCCGAAGCGTCTCGCTTTGGCCAAAGTGAGGCGCTTCTGGGGGGTTGAAATAATAGTAGGTGGGGGTGTGAATAGCTGGAGTCATTTTAAATCTTTGACTATCTTTTGTCTTTTATGGACAAAACTAGAAATCGCTTAAAAATTGACATTTTAATTTGAGGCAAAGTAGAAAAAATGAACATTTTTAAAATGGGACGGAAGGAGTATTAGTTAAAAATTAAGCTCCTATTGTGTTGAAGCATGAAAAGATGTGACCCGAAAACAAGTGTAGACTAACAAAAGCGTGCCTTCACGGTTCTTCTTATGGTGTTTCATTTGCATGTTCATATCATTTTCGCCAATAAATAATATTAATAATAATAATAATAATAATAATCCCGTAACAACCAAAAACACCATCAATCTCTCTAATTCAGCATGAACGACCTCTTATCTGTAAGTTTTTTTAACCATAATAATTCAAGTTTTTTCTATTTGAAGATCTGCTTTTATAATAATTGATACGTCCATTGTTTACAGCTGTGATGTTGCATGATTTTATATTTCACGCACATGTTTTGAATTAATATGTGTTAGATATAGTGTGTGTTAGCATTAATACTGTAGATTGGTCATTAGTCTATGTTAATGTATGTATATATGTTTGTTTATATGATCTTTTTTTTTTTTTTTTTTTTTTTGATGTTTTAGTAGAAAAACAAACATTTTTTGTGCAATTGGTAGATGTCAGAAACAAAATTGGGTTTATAGTGTTACCCAGTGGCGAAGCTTGACCCGAAGGTTCGGGGGGTCGGAAGTCACTAGTTTCGGGGGGTCGAAACCCTATATTTCCAAAATTTTCTATACGAATACTATATAATCGAAACTTCTGCGCGAAAATTCGGGGGGTCGGCCGCCCCAACTAAGCATCGCCCCTGGTGTTACCGCAATCTGAGATTGTGGCAACTGAGTCGACTTTTGGTGCATCGTTGGCATAAACATGTAGGATATACCCGCAATCTCAGATTGCGGATTTAATTATAAAAATCCAATACGCAATCTAAGATTGCGGTTCTCTGTACAAGAATAGTGTAAAAGTTTGCCACATATGATAGACCCGCAATCTTAGATTGCGTGTATAGCCAACTCATCGTCACTTCCAACTAAGCTCGCCAGTCGCCACCTCACCGTGCCACGTCATTGATCATTTGCCACATATGATAAACCCGCAATCTCAGATTGCGGGTACACTATCACAAGGTTTTGTTGAAATGACACAACCCTTTGTGAAATAGTATGTTAGTTGGCGGTTAAAATGATCGACATTTTATCAGCAATACCTTCAGTTAGCGGGAAATCTTTCCGCAGTAACTTGGTTACTCACTTACTGTTGATCGCCCAAGTCGCTGCTGATGCATAGTTAATACTTAATAGTAGCTACCACTGACATCACTAGTTACTGTTGCTGTCATCTGTTACTACTGAGACCGAGTGTATTGGGGAGGTGAATTGGGCAAAAAACGCCCCCACACCGCCTCCAGGGGCGTTTTTGGTCAAAATGGGGTTTGGGCATTTTACTGTTTATTTGATTACTTGTTCTGTGTATTTACTGTCTGTAGACATTTAGTAGCCCTCAAAGAAGCAATCATGGAGGTGGAGATATTGAAACAGGAAAGCGGTCTGCAGAGATAGAGTTGGACGAGTTTTTTAAGAAGGTGCGTTATAACTTTCGTTCTAGCTTGATCATGTTTAGCATAACTCACCGAGCCTATCAACTTCTTCGCTTAATTAGGTTCAACACATCGAGAATGAATTCGAGAAACTTTATAGACTTCTGAAAAAGCTGCAGGTATCTCCTCACTCTATTATTCGCACACAAATCGTGTTCCTGTGATATAACTGATTTCAATAGACAAACTATGTATGCAGGATTCTCATGAAGAATCGAAATCTGTAACCAAGGCTGCTGCAATGAAAGGTAATAAATATATTCGTACATGATCTTACGGATTTTAATGATAATGCAAAATGCGCAGCAAACTTTCATCCTGCATAACAAGATTTTGAGGAAACTTGATTTGCAGCAATAAAGAAACGAATGGAAAACGACGTGGATGAAGTTGGAATGATCGCTCGTATTATCAGAGCAAAAATTGAGGAACTTGATAAAGAGGTTTGTTGATGAATAGTTTTTTTTTTTTTTTTTTTAATTCTAATGGCTTGAATGTTTTTAACTCATAAATACTTTTTTTTTTAATTCAAGAACTTGACCAATAGACGAAAACCTGGATGCGGACAAGGAACTGGTGTAGACAGATCAAGAACAGCAACTACTCTGTAATAGTATATACCATACTTATAATTCTAGAATTTTTAAACTTATTTTTTTTATTGATATTTATCGTTGTTGCCAGTGCGTTGAAAAAGAAATTCAAAGATAAGGTGAAAGAATTTCAGGTAGTTCAGATGTGTATACAGTTCTTCAACTTATGCGTTTCAGTAAACCGTATTACTTTCTAATATTCATAGCAATAATAAATGTTTGTTAGACTCTCAGAGAAAATATACATCAAGAACATCGTGCAGTTGTTGAAAGGCGCGTCTTTACAGGTATTAAACTTGTCTAAACATAACCAGTGCTTTCATACTTTTGCATCTTATCAAAAAGCGTTACGTTTTTGTTTAATTATTGTCAGTAACGGGAACTAGAGCAGATGAAGAGGTAATATATCATTCATTCTCAAATCATCATGAAAAACAGCATTCTGACCTGTTGGGTCCCACTCATATGAGCTGATTATCCCTTATCCTTCACTAGACGATCGATCGACTAATAGAGACAGGGGACAGTGAACAAATTTTCCAAAAGGCGATTCAGGAACAGGGACGAGGCCAGGTTAGTTCATAGTTTTTTCTTTCTTAATATTGGCGTTTTTTCTATAACCACGGTTAGTTTCTTGTGTGAACGTTGTGACTACGTGTTATATAAGATTAATCTTCAGGGTGTAAGCGCAGGTGGTAGATACACTTGCAGAGATCCAAGAACGCCACGATGCAGTAATAGAGGTAGAAAGGAAGCTTCTTGACTTGCAACAGGTATGACCATATTGTGGTTGATTTGAAATATTTGACCCTTAAAATGGGTCAAACTTATATTATTCAGGTAATCCTTTATTCTCTTCTCATGATAATATCCTGCAGATATTTCAAGATTTGGCTATATTAGTAGACGCGCAAGGGGAAATACTAGACAACATAGAGACACATGTAAGTTCAAACCATGAAACTAAACGCAATCAAATTAAAGCAAACCGTTTTTTTTTTTTTTTTTTTTTTTTTTTTTTTTTTTTTTTAATGTAGTTTATGACTTGTGACTGGCATACATAGGTGTCAAGTGCGGTTGATCATGTGCAAAGCGCTAACAACGCCCTTAAAAAGACAAAGAAGCTACAGAAAAACACAAGGAAATGGATTTGTTTTGCTATTATGGTTTTGCTCATAGTTATTTCAGTTGTTCTTGTTGTTGTAGTTAAACCGTGGCAGAGTACCAAAGGCGCTTAAATAGGCTCGGTTCTAGCTTAGCTTTGCAAAACATCATATAATCGTGTACAAAATGAGACCATTTATATGACCTTGTATGTCTGAAGTGCTTCCATTGTCAATTGGTATGTGTATACAAAACTGCATCAAGAATTCAAGTTATTTATTATGAAAAATGATAGTTGTCCATGTGTTAGTTGGTCAAATAAATTAAACGACGAAAGATAAAATTTTGGCTTTGAAGATCATACAAATGAAACTGATACGGGTTTTGTTACAAATTTTATGTGTTATTAAGTTTAGTGTAATTAAACCGAAGTTGAAAATATTTGTCTATGACTATCAAGATCAAGGATGTCACACAAGCTATGGTAGTTATACGGACTTAAATAATCCCAACAAATTTCACATTATCTTCTCCCTTGGCGAGATTAATTTTATCATGTTATCAGAGTTAACCGATTTTATCTAGTTAGTTTTGGGCCCTTTTTCAAAATCAAATAATTTGAGCAAATTTTATCAATCAATTGCAAAAAGAGGCTTCATTGAGTCGGTTCAAGCAACATATGAAAGAGACAAGGGAGCATCGATGAGAAACACCCTAGAATATGTTTAGTTACAACACAAAGTTGTTGCTAGCAAATGAGCAAAGTTGTCCCATTGTGTCCACTAATGAATTCCTACTTGTATTTGTCATAGGTCACTCATGTTCTCCAACAATACCCTTTTCTTAGGGATCAATTTTCATATTTGTTTTTCGTTATTTTGTATGAAATTAAATGTCAGTATCTATGGTTTAGATTGAATGGATATATTAGAAGAGTTTCTTTTCAATTTTGTATTAGTGGGTAAGTTGGTATTAGTGAGTAGTTAACATACAACTTAATTTGTTTTGATACTATAAACTTCATGTATGTTAAAATTGAAAAGAAACTAATTTGTATAGGTGAAAGTGGAGCCGTGGAGGCAAAAGAGGTAGATAGGAGGGTGCTAACTAGGGATGAGCTCGGGACCGAAAATACCGATCCTTAAAACTTTTAAAACCTAATACCGGTACTAAAACCATACGGTACGGTATGGTATCGGTTCGGTACCGGTATGTAGAGGTGTACAAACCAGTTAACCGATTTTAAAAAAACCGTTTTTTTTAAAACCGGTTTTTTTAACCTTTAAAAAATCGGTTTTTTTTAATAACCGAACCGGTTTTAAAACCGGTTTTTAACCCAGATAGCTCAAACCGGTGAAACCGGTTAGGATCGGTTATTAAACCGGTTTAACTTAAAAAACCGGTTATTTTATTTAAAAAACCAGTTTTTTTTAAAAAATCGGTTTTAAAAACCGGCTTCTAACTTGGTGAAGAAAAACTGAAAAAAAAAACCGGTTTTTTTAAAGCGGTTTTTTTCTTAAACCGGTTGTAAAAAAACCGTTTTTTTTTAACCGGTTTCGGTTGTAATATAGGTTTTTTTTTAAAAACCGGTTTTTTTGTACACCTCTACCGGTATGGTATCGGTATTTTACCTTAAAATACCGACACCATACCGATCCCGTACCGATACCGATAATACCGAAACCGAAAACCTCTAAATGTGGGTACCGATACCTATACCGAACACCTTCGGTTCGGTATCGGTTCGATACAGGATCGGGATTGAGACGGGACGGGATCGGTATTCGGCGCTATGTGCTCATCCCTAGTGCTAACATACTTCTCTTTTCTCTTTTTGTACAAAATGTTCTCTCTTCAACAGAAGAACAGAACGGCAAAACTAAATGAAAAAAAAAAGAATTTTCACACAACATCCCGTATATGAAAGTTCATCCACACAACCACATGGGCACCTTCCACCCTTACACCAACAAGTTGTGCGGGTGGTCTAATATAGACATGTTTAATTTGTGACATTTTTATGTTTTCAATGATGTTTTGTTTTTTAAATGCAATTTGTTATGTTTAAATACCACTTAATCTTATATTTGCATGAATGTAAACTCACATAGTTTTTTTCAATGAAGATACACCAGCATAGGGTGCATAGTTGCATACCCCTAGAGTCTAGACTAGTATGTCAACATGTTTTCAACAATGTTTATAGTATAAAATAAAAGCCAATAATCTCCGGATCAAGTGGTTGGTTAGAAGACTTTGGTTCTTCTTAGAAAACTCAAGTTCAACCCCCATTAAACGTAAGACTGAGGTCCGGGGGATTTACAAAAGCCATAATTGCGTGGTTTCTTTCTAAAATTATCTGATGTCTAAACTTCAGCCTACGATATCCATCACGAGGGCAAGGAATGCACCTAGTCCTAAATTGAGGATCTCATGGTTTCGAACCCTGGTCTCTCGTGTACCAATATCGTTACACGAGAGACCAACCGATTAGTCTCTAGCCATAAAAAAAAAGTAAAAAAAAAAAAAATAGGGGTTAAGTCGTCGTCGTTCACTCTAAACTTCGATGGAATACTCATAAACCCTACATCCATTTGCTCTGTAAACGCCACTCTCTCTACAATCAGCAACCTTTCCAACCATCACAATGTTTAGTTACAGAAGCTTATTAAACCAAAAAATCAGAAGAAAAAACAAAAGAAAACACCCCAACAAACTTAACCACAAACAAAACCTTCATTCAACCAAACAACAAGATTCACCTACAGAAGATGGATTCAGCTTAAAGGGAACACACCCATCACAAAACTATGGAGTCCAACCACTGGGCAACTTCTACATCACCTCATCTCCACACAACTCAAGAAACACAGGCTTAGGTAACATCCATACCTTAACAGATGAACTTATTCTTGACATTCTAGCCTTTTTATCAGCTACCCATTTAGGAATATTATCATCTGTTAGCAAATCTTTTTATGTGTTCTGTACCCATGAACCCCTTTGGAGGAATCTTGTGTTGGATGATTGTGATGATGGGTTTGTGTTTAAAGGGTCTTGGAAGTCTACTTATGTTGCTGGTAATTATCCTTCTTTTGATGTGTTAAAGATTGGATCTTTAGGGTTAAAGGTTAAAGATTTTTATTCTGATTATTTGTTTCAAAGTTGGCTTTGTGCTAATCTTGAAATGAAACATGAGTGGTTGGAAAGAGATAATGTTGTTAGAAGAAAAGGGATTTCTGTTGATGAGTTTGTGTCGGGTTTTGAGATGCCGAATAAGCCGGTTTTGTTAGAAGGGTGTTTGGATGACTGGCCTGCTATGAAGAAATGGGATAGGGATTATTTAGTGGAGGTTTGTGGTGATGCGAGGTTTGCGGTCGGACCGACGCATATGAAGTTGAAGGATTACTTTGTGTATTCTGATCAAGCGCAGGAAGAACGGCCGTTGTATCTTTTTGACCCGAAGTTTGCGAATAAAGTTGCTCAATTGGGTCAAGATTATGAAGTTCCTGTGTATTTTAGGGAGGATTTGTTTAGTGTTTTGGGGGATGAGAGACCGGATTATAGGTGGATTATCATTGGACCAGCAGGGTCAGGCTCGTCATTTCACATTGATCCTAATTCGACGTCAGCTTGGAATGCAGTTGTGAAAGGTTCAAAGAAATGGGTTCTGTTTCCACCGGATGTGGTTCCACCTGGGGTGTACCCGAGCTCGGACGGTGCTGAGGTGGCGTGCCCTGTGTCGATAACCGAGTGGTTCATGAACTTCTATGAGTCTACTAAAACATGGAAAAAGAAACCTGTTGAATGTGTGTGCAAAGCTGGTGAAGTGATTTTTGTGCCCAATGGATGGTGGCATTTGGTTATAAACCTTGAAGATTCTATAGCGATTACGCAGAATTTTGTTAGCAGGTCCTTTTTTCATCTGAGTTGATATAAGGGTTTAACTTTTTTATTGTTTAAAAGGCCACTATAGCTTCTTGTTTTTCATGACAAAGTCACTCAACCTAATGTTTATATGGTTAATACATGAAAATGTCAGGAAACTACTTTTGGTATATTAAAATATGAATATCTAAGACCATCCGTAATGCGGCCTTAAAGGGGCGTTAATTGCCCATTAGCGCCCTGAACACCGCTACTTGGGGCCTTAAAGGGCGTTAATCTTGCAAAATTGGCATGAAGCGTTAAATTTTTAACGCCTGAAAATTTAATTCTGACCTCCTTTTTGGTTGAGCCAATCAAATGGTGGGGGAGGGCCGAGGGGCGCTAACATTGTATGCCACTACGTATGGCCTAAACTTGTCTAAAAGGCATGTAGCTATGTATTATTTGTTTTTTTTTATAAATATTTTTAAACTCTTGATAGAGTGTCATTTTATTGACCTTTTTGTGTATTTTTTTACTTGTTGAGAAACTTTAATATACCAAAATTAGGTTGAGAGCCTTTTTCATGGATAATTAAAAAGTATATTGTTTTTTTTTTTTTTTTGTGATATTAACCCTTGATTTAATGTTATAATTTGGTAAAGATTTTTGTTACATCAATATGTTTTTATGTGATCTTGCAGGAGGAATTTGTTAAATGTGTTAGATTTTCTAAAAAAACCAAATGCAAGCACACTTGTGTCAGGAACACGCGACCGAGTGAATCTACATGACAAGTTCAAGAAAGCCATTGAAGTATCTTTCCCTGGGACCATTGATGAGCTAGTGAAGAATGCGGAGAAGAAAAAGGCTGAGCTGGAGAAACCGTCTTTCTGGGATTCAGTAAAAGACTCCAATTCAGGTGGTTTCAAGTTCTCTTTTTAGAGAAACGAGGGAGGTGATGTTTAATATGTAGTCAGGAATATCTTTAGGTGATATGAATTTATCCCATCTTTCTAGCATGTAGGTCGTAGGATCCCCAGTTTGAAAGATACGGTTCCTGATTTTAGAACTCATACCCTCAAACCAAACCGAACACAAAGTTGTCGTTTTAATTTCTACTCCCTGAATCCAAACACCTTATTTGTTGTTTCTTTTTTTACCTATTTTCTTGTTTCATAGATCCTTTTGTAATTCGGTTTCAAGAACAGTTTTTGATTTGTAACATTATGAAATTTTGATAGAAAGATTAATTATTACCTGTGTTTTGTTTTGATGATAATGGATCGTCGTCCATTCATTTTATGAGTTCTACATGATGTAATACTGGTGGTGTTCATAAAGAGTTCAAACTTACCGCAGTTAATTTGGATTGCTGTTTAATTGTCTGGTTGATGGTTTGGAACGGTAGAACTGGCCATTTAATTGCTTTCATATTATGCGTTTCATTTATGGAGTATATGGTTACATACATGGATGTTGATGGTTTGGTTCAACCAGCTTTTGCGTTATTTTTGGACCGAACTTATAAGTTTTTGTAGAAACTAAACCGTAAAACCCAGTTTTTTCAGACAGTAACCTGAACAATATTGCTTCTAACCCAGCCAAACAAGGTGATTTAGCTTGACTTTGGACAGTTCGGTCAGGTTTAACAAATACAACAGATAGACTTTGAAAAGTTAAAATCAGTTAAAACCACCCAAACAAAACCGTCAAACCACAAAAACTTGTATGTTCAACCGACTAACCCATCTAGCCGGTTTAGTTTGTCATTTCCTAAAACCGTAGTTAGCAGTTCAACCTTAAATTTCATTGCAATTGGTAGAACCAGGCTTGGAACAACCTTAAATTGTATATTACTAAGAGAAATTGATGTACAGTCCAAGTTACATTAAATTAGAAAATGTTGATCCAACTGCAAGGTTGGTTAAAACTTAAAACTTAAAAGTTAAGTTTTAAGGAAAGAAAGCATGCACACAATTTTTGCAACGAAATAACTTCAAACCGGGGAGAGGGAAACGGTGTAAGACCCATCAGAGTATTTTAAGCCTTTCAAAGAGCCATGGCTTAGGTGATGAGAAACAACGGTGTTTCTGACACCAAACGGGCAACTTGGGTCATGTAATCCTTCAACCGCTGTGTCTTTAGGCTCGAACTTCTCACCAACCGAATCAAGACCAACGTTCAAACCGACTGACATGGGTTCAGTGACAAAGCTGCATTATAGAACATTTGTATGCCATTTAGTACACACAACATATAAATGTAATAATATTTAAATAAATGTATAGGTTCATATACAAAGGACATTTTAAATAAATAAACTCACCTTGCTTCAAAACTATTTTCACCATTGGACCTTAGTGTATCACAAACACTGCTGGTTAACCATGGAGGAAGATATGCATCCTTGATTTCAATTGTGTAATGGGAAATAGAAGCTGAAACATTGTTAGGATGATTTGTAGTTAAAGCTGATGTATGGTCAATTCTCCTCACCTCCTTGCATTTAACCTGTGCAGTGCACAAACCATGTTTAAAAATGTAAGAGCTTAGTTTAACGATGTTATATGCCAAGAGTTAGGGGTGATCAAAACCCGCTGACACCAACCTAACCACCTAAACCGAAGCAAGCTGGCTGGTTTGAGATCTAAACAGGTAAGTCAAGTTTGAAACTTAGAACAGGTCATGTAAACCAAACCAGCCGATTGAACTTTTTTTATTATCTATATATTTCTTTTCGTTTTAAAATATGTAGTTATGTATATGTATTACAGTCATGAAGCATTTTTATCACTTTAAATACTTCATACATATTTTAATTAAACGGAATTAAAACGTCAATTCAAGCCGCCAAACCATCGAACCACCCAACCAGGCAGGATTGGTTTGTCATTTCCCGAAACTGTAGTTAGCGGTTTGACCCAGAATTTTGTCACATCCAGATTGTGAACACCCCTACTAAGAGTCACAAACAAACCTCTGGTGCAGAAATAGCAGCATTTTCAAATGGTACTGGTGAATAAAGTGAAGGAACGTCTAGAATATTCAGAGATGGTAAGAGAAACCTGCAAACAAAAAACAAAGATTTAACTACTAGAAAAAAAAAGACTAGAAATGATTATAATTTACAAAATTTCATCGTTCCTGACTGAGAAAATGTGCGCACCTATAATTAAGCAGAAAGTCATATAACCCATGTGCATTATTATCACTAAACACCAATAAAGACTCTGGGGTATTATCCACTTCGGATAAAGAAACCGCACGCTTAGTCTGCATAAACATGTAACCGGTCGATTAGTTTAGATTAGTAATTTAGTATGATCATGAGTTGATCAGATAATACCTTTCCCAGGTTGTGCTTTTCAATCTCTGAGAGCTCAAAGAGGTCTTCTGTAGTTACTTGTTCCACTTTAGAATGGCACAGAGGCATAGTAAAAGAGATGTCCTTCAAAAAATTTAGAAAAAAAAAAACAAAAAAAAAACAATTTAGCACAAGAACAAAAAAGTGAACAGACTAATATACATGGTAAGACTTACTTGTTCTTTTAATAGTGACCTGAAGTTTCTTGTTGATTGGGATACATAAGCATTGCAGACGGGTTTACTTTCAGTTGAGGTACTGCTGTTAGTAAACACTGCCACGAACTGTCCTGTGCAGACTGTAAGCTTGCAAGAAAATGTATATATTAGAGAAATGTAACACAGATAAATAATAATTAATATTTTGATTAGAAGATAACTACCATAAAATAAGTTACAAATGTTCTTCCGTAACAGCACATAAAGACTACGAAATGAGGCCTCCCATGCCAGTTGACGTTTGGTCAAGAAGTCAGTTTGACCTACAAGTTTATACAACTATTATTGGTTAAAAACTAACTGGCAAATACTGCATAACTTGGGTATAAACCAAACTTTTTTTGGCTATAATATACCTTCCCCTTTTGAAGCTAAAGTTAATGCAGATATTACGGAAGGAGGTAAAGAGCTCTGTGGGTACACCCAAGAATACAAAGCTTTTGTATTGGAAATCTGGGCAGTTGAGCCATTGAATGTGTGATCATTCATCATCCGATGAAACCTAAATGATTATAAAAAAGTTAAAATCACATGCATGGCAGTTTACATACATATATAGATCTTTAATAAAATTTGTAACTTGGAAGAAATCTTAAAGCTTACCAATTAACAGAGGATGAAGCAACCACACGCATGCTAGTTTTCAATGTGAAATCCAGTGGAATTTTATGGCCAGATATACTAAACTCTGAGCAAAAATTTGGTGATAGGAAATGTGTTTTTCCATCAAAAGATTCAGTTGGTGAAATTGAGACGTTGGTAGGTGGACGAGCTGCAAGCCCTTTAAAGGCCTCATCCTGTAACAGGGTATTCTGATTTAAACATATACACTTTAAAAAAATATAGCAAACAGCAGAAAACTACCATATCCAGAGAAAAGCCAGATGATTTTTCACCCTCTGTTGACAACTCCACAACACTACGAAATTTGCTTATGCTAAACTTTTTGTTTGTGATGTGAGATTGTGCAATTGAAGTTGAAGCATGTGTATCCTTTGGACTGCAAAAACAAGATGAAGCGAGACAAGTAAATGAAACATGCATTGCAGATTAACAAAGATTAGTAAAAAGACTCTACTATACATGAGCAAAAACATACCCTGAACACTGTTGTTGCCTATCAGCAACAAGCTTTGAAGAAAAAGAAGAATTCTTTAAGCAATCAGTGTGATCAGCAGTAATGTTTTCCTGAAATGTTTATGCAATAAGATCAGATTAGAAATCTATAGGTAATTTTATTAAACCATGTTTTACCAAATGCTTGCTTATGATGCAGACCTTGACATTTTCTTTTCCAGATAGCATTTTAAGCCTCAAACTAATTTTCCTACTAGGAAACAGTTCATCCACACGAGTGTCGATGTATCTGGGATTTCTTGATGATATAGGTTTTAAAGGTTCCAATGTTACTACATTAGCATTTCTGTCAAAGATAAAAGTAAGTGTTAGTTGAATACATATAAAAAAATACAACTATTAAACAGATCAAAGGGGTTCAGGTGGTGGGCTTGATACCGCATAGAACCCAGCTCAGGTGCCGGAGACTCATCTGTTAGCTCAACAATGTTCTTACGCCTTAACTGCTCACCCTGCAATTTTATTATAGGTTTAGATTATACTTTGTATTTTCTATCTACACGCTTATAAGTTATAACATTATATAAGTAATGTTGTTTTGTTAAATCACACTAAAAGGATATTACGTACTTTGGTGGGCGCAAGGGTTTAACATGTTTCAAGTGTGTACTGTGTAGGCCAAGTAAACATACACAACAGCTGATTGTGATTTGTTAACTTACAGTAATAAGCAATTATATATATTATAACTGTTTCGAAATATATGTATTCATGACATGAAAATGCTATTAACATTTCTTGTGCTAACGAAAGAAAAGAAGAAGAATTTCTACATCTGTCGTCTAATACTACTAAAAGTTTCTTTGTACAAACTACCAACACTTCCATAATGATGCAGTGCTGTGGCTAATATTTTACTATACAATTTATTAACATCACATGGTACTCAAGTCAAATATTCACTCATCTCGTAAGACGAGGAATGTCTGTCAACCTTGATCCATATGTCTCTACAAAACTACTTCCTTTATCCAATACATATCCAGACATTAACATGCTTAAGAAAATCAAACCACTTCAGTGTCGCGAATATTGTTAACAACAGATCCATAACTGTTCATGAACTCAAACACAACAATCTAACCATCAATTTGTAAAATTAACCCTAATTTCTCATCTCAACTCTGCATCTAACACATAGATCTCAAATTTCACAAATTAAACAAAATCAATTAATCCTACAGTCCTACAGTATCACCTAACAGACTTACTTAACCAAATCCAAACATATTCAATCACAATCACATTACTTTCAGAACATAAACAAACGCACAATAACATAAACAATTACTACTAGTAATACTCACTCTCAACTCAGAAGGCGTCTTCCTTTTAATTCCTTTCGATAAACCGCTACTAGATCCATCGTCCATGCCACCTGGAAACAGAACAGACTTAGACGCCGGTGGCATCATAGACACTCGTGTTGCTACTTTAGCCATCGTTGAATCACTGATCCAAATTAGGATCTAACTATAAACCCTAAGTCTCCGATCTGTTTCCGATCGGTTATTAGGGCAAAAATTGTTAATTGAGATAACTTGAAGCGGTGAAATGGTTGAAATTATTATTATTTTATAAAAGCGTTAGGGATTTGGTTTTTGAATATGTTTTCGTTTCCCTCCATTCGACTGACGCTGTTACTCACGCCGTTTTTAAAGTTCCGTTAGAATGCTTTTTGGGAGAAGTTACATAAATGACCCTTGTGTTTGGAATTAGTTTCACATAATGAAAATATTTTATATTTTTTTACAATCAAGACATGATGATGTTATGCAAGTTATGGACAATGACTTACGGGTGTAAACGAGTAGCTCGAGCTCGGCTCAGTAAAAAGCTCAAAACAAGCCTAGCTTTATCGAGCCTGGGGCCGAGCATGAGCTCGAGCCTGACATGTGAAGCTCGTTAGGCTCGTCGAGCCTAGCTTATCCAGCCTTAGTATAATATTATTTTTATTAATATTTAATATATTTACCTTCTCATTTAAGATTTTTTACTAAACGTGCCCGAGCCGAGCTTCATTTATCGAGCTTCAAGCCTATTATATATTTATTTTTATTTAATATATTAACTAATAGATAGTAAACGAGACGAGCCCGAGCCGAGCTCAAGCTTTGAAAACAAATCTCCAAACGAGCAGAGCTCGAGCTCTCATAAATTTTTCTAGCTCAAGCTCTTCGGCTCGTTTGCAACCCTAACTGAATGATTCACATCACACTGGATCGAGTTTTGTTATATTGTTTTGTATCCGGTCTTGGTTTGTGATGTCATAAAAACCAAAGCCAATTGATCGTATATCTTATTATTTAAATTGCAATATAATATGTGTTTTTTTACTTAATTAATGACGTTTAATTTAAGTACTTATAAAGTAGGTTGGAAAATTATGTAGTAATCGCTTGACCATGTTAAAGTTGGATGCTCTAACAGACTAACACTGATTTTGAAGAATTTTTCAAAATAAGTTGTTGCAACTTGCAAGCATGATATTAATATTATCCCTTGAGTATTTAAGATTTGTAAAATCTTTGTTCGAGAAAAACAATACTTGGACCACTTTCTAAAACCATATATTTATTTATTTTAGAGTTAATTGTCAATTTAGTCCCTGACGTTTGTCAAAAATTGCTATTTTCATCTAAATCTTTTTATTTGGTCAATTTAGTCCCTGTGGTTTCATTTTTTTGTCATTTTAGTCCCTGTGGACTAACAAGATTTGGATGAAAGTGACATTTTTTAACAAACCACAGGGACTAAAATGACAAAAAAATGAAACCACAGGGACTAAATTGACCAATTAAAAAGATTTGGATGAAAGTGACAATTTTTGACAAATCTCAGGGACTAAATTGGCAATTAACTCTTTATTTTAACAATTTAACAATTATGGGAAGAAATAGGTTTGTTAAATGGTTCCTTCAATATAAAACCAGATTTAATAATAAAAAACTGTGAAATCATATAAATAAATGTATCTTTTGGTTTAATTATGATACGTAAGGCACTTAGGTTACGTGTGGTGGTCCATACCTAGGGCGTGGCCAGAGCCGGCTCAATATTTTTGAGACCCATGGCGAAGTAAGAAAACGGGGCACTTTTGCAAATGTCATAGTTATAAAAAATTTAAAACTATCAAGTTTAGTTCCTGAAAATTAATTGTTTATTGTAATTCAATCACATCCTATAGTCTTTTTCTATCACGATTAAACATCCTTGCAACTCTGTATTGTGGATTATATATATTAGCAAAATTAAAACCCTACAAACAGAATTAGAGGAAACCAAACTACCAAAGAACGTGTTTTGTTCAATAAAAAGTATATGCTCCAATGACTCAGCAGATTCAAGAGCTGAAAGATCTCATATCTCCTATTCCAGACCTTTTCAGTGACTCAATTTATATTTTCCAGGATCCTCAAATTTTGGAGGCCCTAGGTTGTTGCCTATGTTTTTTATGGCTATAGAGCCGGCTCTAGGCGCGTGGCCACCATGCCACGTCAGACAAACTGATGCCATGTCAGATCGGAGCTTCAACCTTCCCTTTACGTTGTGGTTAGAACCATGCTCCACCAGGGTGGTGTACGCATTCCCTCCGCACCTAAAACCTACCAAAGCGTTGTCACGTCGTTGTTGAATGGGATTGATCCACTCCCTGGGCGTGGACCACTCATGATGGTCTTATGTAACTGCTTGCCTCGCTTTTTTAACTCCATGTATATTTGCCAAGTGATATATACAATTGTATTATGTGGTTCTCACGATTCCCTACTTAAAATTAATCGTAGATTGATCGTGTTTCTCTTCTTTAATTAAAGTAATATATTTTGGAAAGATATGTACCTATAATCATCTCATATTAAAGTTCAACCATCAGAATCACAAGCTATCGGTGATTGCGACATATCTCAAAATACATTTATGCATTTTGTATATGGAAATCAGGAAATGTTTCAAATGCTTACAAAAAAAAAGTTTCAAGAGAACACATACATCCATGTCATCCTAGATTCATGGTATCCACAACTTTGTAGTTCAATATAGACTAGATATATACTTGATAGTACCATTTGTGGATCATACAAAGGTCAAACTACTAATGGCAACATTAAGACACACACTCATACTAAATGTTTCTAACCCTAGATGAAGGAACTTAAATAGAATACACTAAACAACAATATAAATACATCACAGATCTAATTGATGGGAAGGAGAAGAAGGAGGAGGAGGTTGTTTTCCGGTTAGTCGTTGAACCGTGGTCATGAACTCATGGGGTAGCACATGAACAACCTTTGGTGACTTGAGATAAACTATAACTGGACCGCCTCGATTTACATGCTTATGGCCACTTCTATTATTATTATTCATGTTATGTTTCTTCAGTATCTTGGAGGAGTTCTTGTTTACCATCAAAGGTGTTGGCTTTGGCCCATGCAAACCCTCACCCTGTAAGTGCATAGCATCAACTATGGTGGTGACGGTGGCTGTGGTGGTGGTGTTCATGTCTAAACGATATGTAAGTTAATACTGTAATCTTGAGAGCAATTTATGATTATAGGGAGTTAAAGACTTATGAGATTGAACTACTAAAGCCAACCTGCTCAGCTTTGACTAAGTCTTCAAGTCATAGTATTTTGCATCATAAAATGCCGGCTAGAATACTTAGTTCACCTATATATGCTTATTTGGTCCTTCTCGAATAGGTTATGAATATTATTATGACTTAATAAAAGAGGTAAAAAATACATGAATATTTTTAAAGAAAGACTTAACATATAGTATGGATAAATAATAGTTAGTTACACTAAGAGAAACATATATAAGTTATGATAATTTTCTATCAAATACTTAGACCATGTGTAGTGGGGCGTTATTGGGGTTTGAAATTGAAAAATAGCGCCCAAACACCACTACAGTGGGGCTTTATGGGGCGCTATATTGCTTCAAAATGGAAAAAAATAGGTGTTTGGCGCTATTCTTATAACGCCCCTTTTGTTTTGGTTTGTGTGCAAATTTGTTCCAGCCAATGAAATTGAAGGCAGGGGCGCTGCCCCTTTGTTCCAGTACACACAGTCTTATTATTATATGTAATATAGAATAATCCTATAGTAGATACATGTTTTCACATGCATATACCATCAAATAATATTTTTAAGTAGATAATTGCGAAAATATAGTTTAAAAAGAGAGTGGTAAATAATTACAAAACCGTCTTATTTAACATATGAAGTTCAAGCAAATGCTAATGTAGTTCTCGCATCTTTGTACTTAATTAAATTTGGTTTTATGTATTGAACATGCCATCTATCTAGGGTGTAAACGAGCTGAGGCGAGTCCGAGATGACCTAAAGCTTGAACTTGGCTTGTTTAACTTAAGATAACATACTTGACCTCGAGCTTGCCTCTTTTAACTTAAGAAGCTCAAGCTCGGTTTGACTTGACTCGACCGTTTCACAAGTCGATGTCAAGTAACTCACACTACTAGAAAACAGGGCTAATGCAACCTTTTGAAGGCAACTTTTTCTAAATGTGTTGCATTTGACTCTAATGCAACTTTGTTGGACATAAAGGTTGCATTTAAGGATCTAATGCAACCTTTTTCATAAAAAGTTGCAAAATGATATTGAATTTGCAACCTTTTATTAAAAATGTTGCAAATTTCACTAAAGAATGCAACATTTTTTAAGATGCAAGATTTAATAAATTTGTTTTTGTTCGGTTTTATCTATTAGTTTAGTTATGAGTCGATTAATTTGGTTTTTTGCACACCCCTACGATGTAGTATAGTGTTTTATTGACTTTTCATTTCGAATACTGTACGGTGTCGTACTGAGCACTTTCGATACATGTACCCATGTTAACGATTTTCTAGATCTATTCTTTTGGTACCCTACGATGCGGTACCAAGTTCATACCTAATGGAGTAGGTGAGTTGTAAATCTCTTTTATGATTCCTTTATATTCTATAAATTGTTTTGATAGCCAAACATTTTCCCAAAAGTTTGCATATATACAGAGATAAAATATATATCGTTTTCACAATCAAAATATGTACATCATCATTTTAAATTTAAGCTTCATATATTTTTTTTTACTATATTTTATTTGTAAATTTATGATCAAGTTAAGAAATTATTTCTATTTAAGAAACATTTTATTTCCCCCAAACTTGGTTTTCCCGATCCTTCCATTTCATATTGCCGCCTCTAAAATTTGTATTCATACCCCCTCCAAAACTGAAAACCCTAAATCTATTCACATCCCCAAATTACATCGTTCTTTGACGTTGCTCTCCATTCCCCTCTGTATAGATCACCAGAATCTAGTTCGAGTTTTAGGCGACTTCTCTCTGGTAACAAATTGCTTTTCATTTATGATGTATATGGCTTTCTTCTTAAATTGTTTTGTGAATTAATAGATTTGTAACATCTAAATACCGATTCCCACAATATTCTGTTTCAATTAGTGGTGAGCAGTTCACATTTCACCATCTTCTCGTTTCTAATGAATACACTTCACTAGCATTTTTGCTTCATAGGTTCCCATCGGGTGATTTTTTTTATTTAACAGTTTGATGTTTCTATTTTTCTCTATTAAATTTACAAAGTTTCTTACCTGAACTTGTGTGTTTTTGGCTTTATTGAACAAAACTGAACCTAAATACATTGTATTGGAAGTATGCATAACGGTTACTCGATAAAATGTCTATGCAAAAATTACATGATAAAGGAAAAATGATATGAACTTGTGTATATGATGGACATGTGGATGTGTTTTCAAGCTTCTCATTCAGGTTAGCTATTAGACTTTGAGTCCTTTAATATGACATATAGGATAATCTTCCCAAAATATGATATAAAAATCAAGCCTACTATTGCATTTTTTTTTTCTTGAAGTAGGTCCAATGTCAAACAAGAGCAAAGAAAATCAAAATATACAAGGGGAAGAAAATAAGTATTTGAAAGCTAGGCAATTGAGAGTTGAAGAAAACAAAAAAAGAATGCAAGATATGGGACTGAAGAACATTTCAAATTCTTTGACAAGCTTGGTAGAAAATAAAAAAAAAAAGACTAAGAAAGCGACAGCAACAGACCGTAATGTGAGAGATGCAGACTATATCCCTGGTAATGGTGATGAAAGTGAGGAAGAATACCAAGAAGTTGATACAAATGCTAAAGTACCCAAAAAGGTAATTAGAGATTATTCTTTTCTATTTTATTTTTATAAACACTCGTTTCTAATAAAGATGATATTTTTATAGCAACATTGTTCACGATATATTGCACCATTGGCCTTGAATGAAATTGCTAAATTAGCAAAGCAACATCGAGTGACCGCTCCAAAAGTCGTGGATTCAAACACAGCAAAAGTGAACCATTCTAAAGCAACGCTTAGCATGGGTGAACTAATTTTACGTAATAAAGGGACAAGTCAAATGGATGTATACAAACAAAATTTGGAAAAGCCTACTTATAATAAACGCGGACCAAAAAAGCGTTTGGTTCTGGTTGATGAGGAGGAGGATGATGACGAGGATGATGACATGTTTCAAGGTATCATTTTTGCGATCTTGAAGTTCATCTAATTATTGAATAATAACAAATTCAATCATACTACTTTTTATATTAATGTACTCCTTTATGCTTTTAAATGTTAATGAAGTAGATATGGAACCATCAGGTTTGGAGGAAGATGGAAATGAGGGGTATGTGCTGAGATCTCAAGGTAAATATGTTTAGTGACTAAGTTGATTTTTTTTTTTTTTTAAAAATTTATTTATTAATAGTGTTGTATTTAACAATGACAAGGTTATGTTGACCAAAATGATGAATATGATGACATGGACCTCACGACATTTGCAAATAATGAAGTTGAGATACAAGGGGATGATAGCCATGACGATTTGGATGACAGAGATGATGCATTAGTTCAAGATCAATTACATCGCCCCGAATCAGAAAACGCAATAGGTTTGTTATTACTATTATACCATGTTTTTGGATGGATATTGGTTATATATATAATGTATACTTGATTTCAGAAATATCCAAAACCACTAAAAGAGGACCAACAATGTTGCATCTTGTGCACACACGGAAAGAGCGAGAGGTAATTATATGCAACAAATTTGGACAGCCCGTGGGACCAGCAACAAAGGGGAATGATGTAGTCGGAAAATTTTCTCGATTTTTGGGTACAATAGCTCGTAATTATAGTTATGCACCTTTGACCTATAGTTCATGGCATAAGGTACCAAATAAAGATAAAATGTGGGAGTACGTCTTGGTAAGGTTTTAAGCAATTTTAATTTTTATATTTTATTTCTGATATTATATTTCTTTAAACTAAACTATCATCGTACTCATAAAGGAAAAATACGATGTACCCTATGATGCTAAAACTTGGGTGTTAAAGACTATTGGAAGTGCCTATAAGAGAAATAAATGTAGGTTCAAGAAAAAACACTTCTATAAATATAAGGACAACAAAACAAGATTGATGAACCGACCGAAAAACATCCCGGCTGATCATTTCTCACAATTGTTGAGGTTGTGGAGTAATAAAGATGTAGAGGTAATATCCTAGGCAATTTATCTATTACTAGAATTTGTTTTTTAGAGTTTTCTGTTAGTTGATACATTTATGTCAATTTGTATCCAGAAGCGTTCTTTGCGTGCCAAGGAAATTCGCATGTCACAAAAAAATTTGCACACAGCTGGCCCAAAAAGTTTCGCTAGAATTCGTGAAGAGATGGTAATATGTCTTGGTTTTGCTCGTGATTAGTGTTTTTTAATGTTCAAGATTCTGATTTTTTTTTATATATGTATATTACCATGAATGCAGAGAAACGATGATCCAAACAAGGAATTACCTAGTTTAGCCGAATTGTTCGAACGTACACGGAAAAGGACTGAAGGGCGTACGTATCATGATACATATGATGACACCGCAACGAAAATTGTAAGTTCTTTCTAGTTTTTAAATGACCATTTTGTATGAAGTATCCCATATGTGTTGACTTTTTAAAGTTAGTTGCTTGTTTTATGGTTCAAATAATTATCATGTATAGTTCCATTCTTAAATTTAGTAAGTTTTGGTTCATTTAGGTTTCAAAGACGAGGCATACCTATATTAGATAAAGTACTGGAACAAATATTGTTATTAGTTTTGATGAAATAGTGATGTAAGTAGTTAGATGGGAATGTTGATTGTGTTGTCTTTGTTTGTTCTTTTTATGTGTGTGAAACGGGTCACTGGTCGTTACTTGTTTTAGTTGGTAAACTACCTGCGTGCGATTCACTTTGTGAATAGCTTTCTTTGTATATAGTTGGAAAAATGCTTTCCTTCGCTTAATGTCATGTTTTAGTGCAGTATGTTTTGATGTCTGTAATGTTAGTGTTTTTTGTTTCTGTTTATGGTTTGGCCGAACTTGTTAAGGTGGCTCTTCAAGTGCGAATACTAAAATAACTTCTTATTTCACCCGTCACATGTCACTGATATAAGTAGTACGATATGTTTATTGAAGTGTTTTAGTTTGGAAATTCGTTAGTGCTCTATGTAGTTTATTTGGTATTTGACATGATATTTCTTTCAACAATGGGGGGAAGGGGTGATGTGTAGTTCTTTTAAGTTGTGAATATAAGTTTGCAGACTATTTTAGGTGGTTTGAGGTTTTAGTTTGATACTTGGCTGGACATAAAAAGGAAATAGGTATTAGGTAAGAAAAGAAGTCTGGTTGTGGCCTAGTAAGGTGATTAACATAAGATAAACTATTAAACTATCATACGAATACTACATATTCTAAAGTGATTCATCAAGTTTGACTTTGATTTCCGAAAAACTTATTATAAAAACTATTCTGATTAAGTAAAGTGTATTCAATTTTCTTTGATTTCCGAAAAACTTATTATAAAAACTATCTAATAACCAATGACTTTCAGGAATCAGGACATAGGGTTGTTATACTACGAATTGATAACTCAGATATCAAACGTTTACAACTTCGATACTATACTTATTGGCTGCATTTTTTTTAATACATCAACTTGTAATGTTGATTTATTGGTTGCATTTTTTTAATTATTATTATCATTCTCTTTTGAAGGAGCAAATGAAGAATTACAAACCCCCAGAAGGTGGAAATGTTTTGATTGATCCTTTTACGGCGGTCATGAACAAGGAGCATGATGGCTACCTTCGACTTTATGGTAGAGGCGTTACTAAAAAAATGATAAAAAAGATGGATCATGGTGAGGAACCATACATGTTTCCAGGTGGGCTTATGGAATCATTTAAAGCAGACATTGAAGTCGAAAAAACACAATTGCTTGAAATGCGAAAAGAAATTGAAGAGGAGCACCAAAGGAAAAAAGCCGAGCTAGAAGCCATGCAGAAAGAGAAAAAAAATGAGCTAGAATCTATGCAGAAAAATATTGACAATCAAAGAGCAAACTTTGAAGCCATGATGCGATGTATTTTGGAAAAGCTACCTAATGGAGTGCTTCAAGACCCTAGAGATGAGTAGGAGGTTTTCATTACTTTTTCTCATTGTAACTAGTAACTCTTTATATTACATTGTTATTTTGAGTTTGGACATGAGTTAAATTATGATATTAAATTTCTATTATAGTTACGTTATTATTGTGTTGGTGTAGTTGAGATACTATTGCATAATATATTAGAAGTTTTAGTACCTCAAACAATTATGTTATAAAGTTGCATTTGACCGGAAAAAAGGTTGCATTTGTCATAATTAAAATGTTAAAAAATGTTGCATTTGATGTAAAAAAAGGTTGCATAATTATATTAAAATATATAACAAAGGTTGCATTTGAATCTACAAAAGGTTGCATTTGAGTGTATTAAAAGTTGCATTTGAGTATTAGAAAAGTAAAAAAAAGTTGCATTACCATGTAAAAAATGTTGCATTATAAAAAGGTTGCATTTTCATGGAAAACGCAACCTTTTAAAAAGAGTTGCATTATCTAATAAAAAGGTTGCATTAGGTCTAATGCAACTTCACCTAATGGAGCCCTTGATAAAAGGTTGCATTAGGCCTAACGCAACCTTTTCAAGGCCTAATGCAACTATTTGTCATGGTTGCATTAGCTCCATTTTGTTGTAGTGTCATTTACAACCTCACCTTCTACATGTAATGTATTATTTTTAATTTAATATGATAGTTTTGTAACTTGTAAACCGTAAACACTTTACCTTCGAGACTTTGTCAAATTGGAAACACCAATTTTTACAAATTCACTGAGTGAAAAAAATATATATCAGATAAAATGATGGATTTATACAAATTTCATTTGAAATACGTATCCATTGGTAATTCTTACTTGAAGAAGTTATACACGTATGTTATCTGCAATGTTTGAATTCCAAACAATTTAAAAATCCATATCAGAAGAGAATACATGTTTAGAGATTAAGGATTTTTTATTGAATATAAAGTTTGTTGATTTTTCTTTGAGTATTACTTGTTTGATCTGATATAAGTTTGAAAATTTTATATCCACTTGCAACGTAAGAATTGGTTCAAACTGTATAATAACGGTGATGGTGATTCAAGGATAAGATTTATACAAGACTAGAGTTTTTATAGAACCGTACAATTCTAAAAAGTTGCTGTTTGTTGAATTTTGAGGAGCTACTTCACCTTTTTAAAAAAACTTATTCTTTGGAAAAAGTTGGAATTGCAAACGAGCCAAGTGAGTTATTTATAAGCTACTTGTAATTAGTTTGCTAAAATCCTAAATTAGACCGGGCTTAAACGTGCTCAAGCTTAAGCCACTACTAGAAAAATGGTCATTTGCTATATAAGTTTCCTACGAAAAAAATGTGTCACAAATTTTGGCAAATTTACTACTAATTTGTAACGACAAAACACATCCTTATTTTTTGGACAAATTTGCTACACAATAGTGACCAATACTTTGAAAATTGCGTAAGCAATGCGTAGGCAAATGTGACGCATTTTCAACAAAACCTTGATGTTAGAAAAACCTTCGTCGGAAACCAATTGCTACACATTTGCTACGCAAATTTCAACGTATTTCTTAAGTAAATATGGTGTGGGAAATTTGTGATGCAATTCCTACGCATTTATTACGCAGTTTTCAAAGTATTGGTCGTTATTGTGTAGCAAATGTGTCTAAAAAATAATGGTGTTTTTTGTCGTCACAAATTAGTTGCAATTTTGTCAAAAATTTGTAACACATTTTTTTTCATAAGAAAATTTTGTAAAAAAAGAGTCACTTTTCTAACAGTGAGTTGCCCAATTAATAATAAAGGAGCTTGATCAAGCCTAAATCTCATGTATATGTACAACTGAATTATATGTAAATGAAATAACTAATAAATAAGAAATGAGTCGAATTTGAAAATGTACTCATGATTCGAGTTCCACCTTTGATTTAGCGCTCAAAACGAGTTACCTCAAGTTTAGACGAACTCAAATTTAACTTAGCTCATTTACACTCATAATAAAAGCTCTTTCGAGGAGATGTGATATCAGTGTGGTATCAGAAAACTTTGGCGAATGCCCTTTTTGGTAAAATCGCACAGAGCCTGGATGAAGCTTTTGATTTGTCCCCCCGCCAAAAGGCAGTTATTGAATGCTTGCAAAGCCCCCATGCCCAAGATTTCCTGAATGTTATCCCAATCGAAGGTTTGGGCCAAACCATGTCCGGGGTTGAATATAGGGCAATTCTTAAATATCGTTTGTTGATCCCCATGTACCATGAAGATGAAGTCTGTCCGATTTGCCGTAAGGCATGCTTGGACCAATACGGGGAACACGCGGTTCACTGTAAGGAGTTGCCTGGTTTCAAATATAGGCATGATTAGGTCTGGGACGTTCTTTGGGACATTTTAAGAAGGGCTGGGATCTCAGCCAAGAAGGAGGCTCCTGTGAATTTCCTCTCGGACCCCGTAGAAGGGAGATCCACCCTACGTCCAGCAGACCTGCTTGTCTTTGGGTGGGCCGGGGGGAAACACGCTTGTGTCGACTTAACGGGTGTATCTCCCCTGGTTGGTTTGAGGGATAGTGGGTTTGTTGTAGGGCAAGCAGTGCGGAAAGCAGAGGCGAAGAAAGTTGAGAAGCATGCTAAAGCCTGTGAGGAGAACCAACACGTTTTCGTACCCCTGGCATTTGATACCTTTGGCTCCCTGGCACCGGAAGCCATCCGTTTCCTGACCAGAGTCCAACGGGTTATTCATAGCAGTGTCTCGACTCCGGGGGGCATGGGTTTGTTTTTAGTATGTTAGGGTTTGCAGTCCAGAAAGGGGTTGCGACACAGCTTGTTGCCCGCTTGCCCGCTATCTTGATGTAATTTGTCGCGTTTATGTGTTAATAAAAGTACCGGTATTCACATAAAAAAAATGTTACTTTATAGCACTTTTCGAAACCATATATATATATAACATAAGATATATTTTATCATTTATAATTTAACCCTAACACTTTTTTGGTAACAACTTTAGTCCCTATAGTTTTCATTTTTTATAAATTTTTCGTTTTACATTTCATCTAAATTTAGCGAGTTAACATACCGTAACATGCGTGTGTCGTTCAACCTTTTTAAGTCTACTTTTTCACGTTTAACAGCCCCGTCGTAACGCACATGTTATATTGACTTAGTTATTGTTTTCTATGTTTACGTTTCATATGGCTTTATCGTTTTGTTTTATTTATGTATTTTGTTTTACGAGGTTTTCTTGTGTTGGTGTTCGTCGACGGTGATATGCCATTAGTGTTACATGGCATGGTTTAACGCCCGTAGGGGGCTTACTACCAGTTGTTTTACAAAATATATTACGTTACAACAATTAATTATCAAAACCACATTCAACATATCTTTTGTTTATACTCTTTTTCAACAAATTCACTGAAATCTTAAGCCATGTACTAATAGCTTGATTTAAGCTAAATTCATTTGATCAAGACGTTTTGATTACGACTGTGTATATATAATAACTACGTATAGTATTGCATATACTATAGTAGTCTATAGACATGTCAATTATATATCAGTTGTTCCAAATATTGTAGTCGTAATTACAAGTGATTTTGTCATGATGTTATTGGACGTAGCATGTCGCGAGTGGCGGTAAAATAATTAAATGTAAATAATTATGATTTCATCGTTTGTTTTAGTCAACGAAAGAGTTGTTTGTACAATTGACCATTTCATACCCAACCCAATCGTCATCAACGATGAGCTAGCTTGACTCGGTATTGCTAAGAAAGTAGGGCCCAACTGCCGCAAAACAATTCTCATCCAGATCTTTCTTTCAATCTTTAAATGTAAGATTTTTTTTACAGCCCCTTAATTTACTCTTAAAATCTACATGTTTGATTTATTCTTAAGATCTACATGTTTGTGTAGGACATCCGTTCAGAAAATAATATAAACTAACTTTTTTTTGTTTAACTATATTCATATTACAATACATTGGAGATAAACATAACATATTACAAAAACAAAGGATATAAGAACAAGGGTTAGGATCAAACACACAGTGAAAGAAAAATAGGAAGTTGTAGGAAGGGTATCAAACGGACTCTGATTGAACTCATTCAAGCGGCATTGGAATCGTCTTATCAAACCCTACAACGTTAGTTTTTAGGTTTTCGTTTTTTGGGGTTTTAGCTTGTAGTTTTTAGAATATGTGTTATATCATTGTGTCTTTTTATGTACCATTGTATCTTTTTATTATTTTCATCATTGTGTCATTTTTTCAATTCATTGTGTCTTTTTTCTTCAGCATTGTGTTATATTTTTTGGCACTGTGTTATATTTTGTGGCTCATTGTGTCATATTTCATGATCTATTGTGTTTTTTGTATCATTCTCACCCTTCTCATTTTTTGTAGTCTTTGTAGAATAACTCAACCCATAAAAACAAAGGCTCCCACTATTTGCACAAGGTTAGATTTTATCCACACAACCCTCTACGGCCCGTAGAGGCCTCTAGGGGTCGTAGACCTCATTTTTTACTTCTTCTACGAGCCGTAGAGGCCTCTACGGCTCGTAGATAATCATTACCCATGATTGACAATCATACAATCATTGGTAATGATTACCTACGAGCCGTAGAGGCCTCTACGGCTCGTAGAAGAAGTCTTATTAATTTTGAGAATGAAGAAGGACGAGATGGATGTTTTATGCTGCCTACGGCCCGTAGAGGCCTCTACGGGTCGTAGAATAAAAAAAACAAAAAACGTTTGGGACGAGGTTCGATCTTAGGCACATTATCACACAAACACACACACAAACTCTTATTTCGTATATGGGGACCATCTGGGCTACCAGTTCGCTGGTTTCTTTGTTGGAAAAATTTAATATAACATAAACCAGTATTAGGCACCCTCTACGGCCCGTAGAGGGGGGGGGGGGGTTTAAATCATTTTAATTATGTAATAATTAATCCCGAGCGTGTAAAACATTAACACAAGCATGTAAAACATTAATACAAATTTATAAAATAAATTTTAGTTTTTTAATGTCGTCTCGATAAGCGTGTAAACATAAACACACAAACACACACAAGTCGTCTCGATAAGCGTGTAAAATAAAGATTGTTTAAATAAAACTAAACGTTAACAGAAGCGTTCAAAATAAACTAATCGTTTATATACACAAAAAGATAAAACTAAACGTTAACAGAAGCGTTCAAAATAAAAGATTGTTTAAATACAGAAGATGATCAGAAATAAAACATCGTAGAGTCAGGCGGCGATTCAAAAGAAACGCCAAAACTAATATAGTTTTGGCGTTTCAAAAGAATCGCCAAAACTACCACAACAGCCCACCACCACCACAGCCCACCCACCACCACCACCCCACCACCACAGCCCACCACCACCACACCCCACCCCCACCACCACAGCCCACCCACCACCACCACCACCACAGCCCACCCCACCCCACCACCACAACGATCAAGTATAAACCAAACCGTAGAAAAAATAAACAAAAAGAAAAAAAAACAATCTAAATAAAATTTACCTTTATTAGGGTTTCGTTCGGATCTTGGTGGAGAAGGCAATGGTGGTGGTGGATTAGGGTGGTGGTGGTGGTTGCAGTGGTGGAGAAGGCAGTGGTGGTGGTGGATTAGGGTGGTGGTGGTGGTTTTGGTCGAAGGGGCGTCGAAGGGGTTAGGGTTGGGGAAAGGGGATGGTTTGTTTGTTTGAAAAGTGAAACTGATGAGTTCTCACACACACACATACAAACTTATAGAAACCATGGGGACCATCTCGGCTACCAGTTCGCTGGTATAATAACAAGAAAAATTATATATAACATATAACTCAAAACCCAAATTTTTTTTAAAAAAATCCTCGTCTACGGCCTGTAGAGACCTCTACGGGTCGTAGACTCACAATTTTTTTAAAAAACTACTGCATTTATTTATAAACTTCACAAAGTCTTTAGAAACCAAAATTTTTTTGTCTACGGGTTGTAGAGAATGGCCTCTACGAGCCATAGATGGTCTCTACGACCTTGTTCCAGAAGCCTACGGGTCGTAGAGGTCTCTACGGCCCGTAGCTAAATCCCTTCTACGGCCCATAGAGCCCTCTACGGCCCAGTAGAAGTTTTGTTTTTTTTAAATTTTGTTAGTTTTAATTAGGTGGTATAGGTTTTTTTTTTTTTTTTTTTTTTTTATAAAAGAACGTTTTCATTTCATATTGTATATGTAAAATAATAATAAAAAATAAAAAAATGTACTTAATAAATCATTATACATTATAAAAACAAATTTACACCGAACTATCAGAAGAATCAGGACAACCAGTTAGGTCAAACCACTCTGGATCTGTTTGAGATAGCCTACGCCCCTCATCAAGACGATCCTTGTATAGTGCTAACCATGGGTTGTGATTTACATCTACCCAACCCGTCCATGCTCCACTCGGATAAGGCATCAAAGCGTCGTCTGCTAGCTTAAGCATGATGAAGTGGTTGCCGTTCACGAAGGCTATCGAAATGACCCGATGTTCTGGCACGCTTTCAGGATGACTGTGAATAGGGAAGAATGTGCTCGCTCCAAGAGAACTGAAGAATTGAAGGACCACACCAAATGCCTGAGCAATCAGTAATCCAGTCAAAGGCATCTCCATCCATTTTGAATTGGGTGTATTCCCGACTCCCGTCCAATCTAAGGACGAGTATATGCGGGCGAAACCGTTATCGTCGAATCCGTTCAAAATCTCGTACCAATCCTCATGGTATTGACCCATCATCTCTTCTTTAAGAACGTGGCGGATCAAATCCTAGTCTTCCTCCTCCCTATCCAAAGCCAAAGCTACAGATCGGAACCCACAGTTACCGTCTGGCTGAACATTTTGAATATGCGTGACAAACCGTCGATAAAGGGGATCAATCTGATGCTTAAATTGTCTAAGCACAAATTTATACCTGTCACCGCCAAACATTGGAAAATCATGATTAGGGGATGTATACATATGTATATATGTATGTATGTATATATGTATAAATAGTTATTTATGTACCTGTCCCCTACTAAGAGTGGATACTTTTTGCTACATACTCTCATTGTATCTCTACCTGGGTCTGATGGCCTACGTCTTCTAACAGGTTCGTCTTCCTACAATGGATAACAATAAATTATAATAATAATAATAATAATAATAAATAATAATAATAATAATAATAATAATACTAACATCTTCTTGCGCATCCTCCTGCTGATTTTTTTTCTTTGATTTTGTAGTTGGGCGCCCACGAGTATTTTTTTGTACCTCAGGAGGTTGAGTGTCAGTCATACTTGGATTTACCACCGACTTTATTTTTGACAACATATTTCTTTGAACGCGTGGTGATTGAGACAGTAGTGTCTCTTTGATTATTTCCCACTCACTCGCAAGGTTAGGTTCCCTCCATACTACTTCCGGTTCGTAATTCAGTTGTGTCCAGAAGACGTCTATTTCGGACAGCTGTATTTTTATTCCTGTATTCAATAAAAATAATAATAATAATAATAATAATAATAATAAAGTAATGGTATTACCTTTATTTATATACGAATCTAATCGACACGCACACGGCAACCCAGAACTCGTGAAAAGCTGGTGACCACAAATCATTTTTCGTTTCATCAACTTCTCTATATTTTTTATCTCAGTTATCATCTTCTCGATCGCTGCATGGGAAACTTTACCGAGTAGGTCCTCAAAAATCGGTATGTCATGGTGCACCTTTTTCACAGACAAACTCTCTTCAAACGAGTGGTTTATTGCCCTCTCTTGTGACGTTATCACATCGTCTGCAATCATCACAAGTTTGTGGAGCGAGTTGTTCGGCCCCTTAATCTGCATCTTAAACCGTGAATGCTGGCTCTCAGCTCTGTTGGTCGTATACTGACCAAAGTTGTAGTTTGTGTCTGTCCATGCAGAAACAAACCTTTCTTTGTAGTCACGGAGCCAGACCCGGTCTATATATTCAAAAACATCTATAAAGATAGAACAAAGATATTTGTTAATGTGTGTATGCGTTTTAAACTAAATTAATAAAATATGTACCAGTTCGTTCGTCTTGACATAGTTGTCTGTAGAATCGGTCTAACCAGTGCTCATAAAATGCCGGAGATGAAGATCTACATAATCGCTTAAAAGATTTCACGAATATTTTCCAATCTGCATCTCCAAAGGCTTGTTTGCAGTGCTTCAGTATATTTCGTTGAATGTGCCACCTGAATGCATAATAATAATAAAAATAATAAAAAATAAAAATAATAAATAATAATAATAAAAATAAAAAAATAATAATAATATGTATACCTGCATAACAACTTCGAAGCTGCTGGAAATACAATGTCGCATGCATTCATCAAGGCTTTCTCACAATCAGTTACTATAGCACGGGGCTCCGTACTATCTTCTAGCAACTCTTTAAGCCTTTGTAGAACCCACAGGTAGTTATCCTTTTTTTCACGGGATGCATGGGCGACACAAAACGACTTGGATGTTGATGTCATACCTACAACTTGAACAAACGGAAGTTTATGCTCGTTCGTTTTGTAGGTCGCATCAATCATCAGCACATGCGGGAACGCACGCCATAACCTGTGCGAGGTGGGATGGACAAACAAAATATCCTCGATCGCATTTGTCGAGGCATTCCTCCGGGTGAAGTAAACAAATTTTTTTTTCCACCAATGTGGCTTCGAGTACCTGCATAGCAATAATAATAATTAAAAAATAATAATAAAGAAGTAATAATAATAATAATAATAATAATAAGAGATAATAATACCTGCATTTGAGTCTTGCCGCCGTATAACAAATGCTTAACCTTGGTTATTGTGTTATGTATGTCTCTTAAGATGCAGGGACTATCCGGGTTTTGTTTTCTAACGGCCGAATGTATGTCTACTGGCGTAACATTTTGAAAATAAAGTGTATCCACCAATTTTAACTCGCTCGGACCCAACCTCCTAGCGTACGCGTGACCCTCGATGTGTTGGAAAGGTTTGTGATTATGTGTTTGGTTCTGGACCTCCAAAATATAACCATCGTGGCCGGAGTGGTATCTCCCTATTAGTTCAAACGGGCAATTACATTTTTTACTGCCCGTCTTTCGAACCGTGGCTACACTATGATGTACGCCACTACGGTCACATCGTATCCATGCCGTCGTTACCCTCCTATTCGGCCCCTGCCTTCCGAAACAGTACGTGAGTATACGGTAATGTAACCATTTTTTTTTGCCCTTTGATAAACCCACTCTGTCAGGTCTTTAAGAGACCCGAATACCTGCAAAATTTATTTACGATTTCAAATAGCAACTAATATATACGAGTTCAAATCTCACAAACCCTACGAGTTCAAATAACAACTAATATATACGAGTTCAAATCTCACAAACCCTACGAGTTCAAATAACAACTAATATATACGAGTTCAAATCTCACAAACCCTAAAACAAATTTAGGTACGGGACTAAATATACGAGTCTAAATATACACGGGTCTAAATTATAAACAAGTGCAAATACATAAACACACCTGATTCGTTTCGTACGAAACATCCGGGACAGGTTCCTCGCCACCGTTATCACCTCCCTCGTGCGAATGATAAGTCCCGTATTCGTAGGGCTGGCATAACAGGTTACACGAACCTGTTAAGACACGAACACGAAACTTGTAAACACGAACACGACACGAAATCTAATCGTGTCATTTTTTTCAAACACGAACACGAGCATGTGTATAACAGGTTAACATGATAAGACACGACAAGACACGATAATGAACACCTACTAAAATAAGTTAACACGACAAGACACTATAAGACACGACAAGACACGATAAGACACGATAACACACGACAAGACATGATAAGAAACACGATAAGGCACGACAAGACCTATTAAGACATGTACACGATAAGACACAAACACGAAACAGGTAAACACGAACACGACACGAAAATAAACAGGTCTTAACGTGTCGACCTGTTATAGACACGAAACCTGTTAAGGCCAAACACGAAACCTGTTAAAATCGTGTAGGTTCGTATCAGGTTATCGTGTTCGTGTCTAAATTGCCAGCCCTACGTATTCGTACTGTGGATGACTTGGCGGAGGCAAGTAAAATGACCCCGGTTCTTCTACGTACTCCTGGTTCAAATCGGGCAACAGGTTCAAATCGGGTAGTGCCTTCCCGTCACCACAGCGAACAACGGATCTAACCTCCTCCTCACCATGTTCCACCACGGCTCCGAAAAGGCTTTCCGAGACGTGAGATAGGCTAAACGAATGCTCCCATTCATCCCAAACATTACCGTAGTGACCCGAAGACATCGCGGTAGCTTGGTTTTGGTCGGATTTTTTGTGCACCCGTGTTTTTTATTTTGTTTCGTATACTGAAGAAAGAAGACAAGGCAGAAGAATATATATCTGGACCTCTACGGGCCGTAGAGGCCTATACGGCCCATAGAGGGTTTAATGCTCCCAACAACCAGCTTTTCTATGGGCCGTATAGGTCTCTACGGCCCGTAGAGGGTTTGCTTTTTCAGACTGACACACTGAATGTCTGACTGTTCATTCAATGACCTCGTACCTCGTATGGCCTACGGGCCGTATAGGCCTCTACGACTCGTATAGGGTTTAAATGCACTACACCAAACCACCTCTACGGGCCGTAGAGGGCTTTACGGGCCGTAGAGGGTGTTCGCATTTATTACACTGACACCCTCTACAGCCCGTAGAGCCCTCTACGGGTCGTAGAGGGCTGTGCAAACTTACTTTTTGTTATTGTGTAAATAACATACCTCAAAACAAAACTGAAACAAAATTACACCAAAATAAGCAAAACAAAAGACAGAGATGGTTGAGGATTTCCTCTTAAAAAAACAAATTTCAGATCATCCATATGATCCTGTCATGGTTGCCTCAACCTACTTGGGCCTAAAGTGAATAATAAAATTAAGACCCTTTCTGTTAATAATTTGTTTTTAATATCATGAATCCTATACAATCTTTGAATTTAGTGATCTCAAGAAAGTGAATGCCTACAATGCTAACTTTGTCTCACTTTCCCTTGAGCCAGCCCTAATTCCCGTTACAAATATTTCTATTGGATCTCAAGGCAAGCTCTAATAGTCTTATGCGGACGTAAAATTAGTTATACCTTTAATATATTCAGTGGCTATATTTGGTGCACTACTAGAAAAGTGGCTCTTTTACTATAAAATATTTTTACGGAAAAAAAATGCATTACAAATTTTGACAAAATTGCTACTAATTTGTGACGACAAAAATTGCCCTTATTTTTTAGACAAATTTGCTACACAATAGCGATCAATACTTTGAAAATTGCGTAAGAAATACGCAGGAATTGCATCACAAATTTTCTACATTATATTTTCGTAAGAAACACGTTGAAAATTTCGTAGTAAATGTGTAGTAATTGGTTTCTAATGAGTGTTTTTCTAACATAAGGTTTCGTTGCAAATGAGTAGCAAATTCAAATTTGTGACGCATTTTGTAACGCCCCAAAAATCCGTTTTGCTTAATTACGCCAGTAGGCGTGATTAGCAAAATAATAAAACGGGACTTAGACAATAAGAATGTGGGTTATGTTCTAGTATGGAAATAACCTAGTTGATGTTATTATTTATATAAATGAGTAAATAATATTAGAAACTAACTTGATTAGTTAAGTTTTATAAAAAAAAAATGATAGTGGGATAACTTGAGGGACTATAGTTGCCAACTAGCCAAACCTGAAATGTGTAAATGGTAAAAATGGGGGTGAACACACACACTTGTGTGTGTGGATCGAATTCACATCAGGAGAATGATCTCCTTCACCAACTAAAACCTAAACTCATGAATCTTGCCAAAATCCAAGCCAAATCAAAGGGGAAATCGATGCTATAGCAAGAAACGGGTCATTTAAGGCCTAATACACAACAAGGTACCTTTTATTTGGCTAAATTTGATGTTATGTTCATGCTTGATTATGGTGAAAATCAAGGGTGTTGATAAAAACGTGAATTTATGATGTGTAAGGGTTCCATCATGGTTAGAAACCCTAAAGGAACTTGAATAGATGATATTATGCTAAGTGATGCTTGATTCTTATGTTTAATTGAAACTTGAGGTATGAATGTAGTGGGTTTTGACCCTAGGTATGAACCATACAAGGATGTGGTGAAATCTTGCATAAGTTGTTATTTTTATGCTTTGTAAATGTGTTAGAAATCAAAGTGATCAATTGTTGATGATTAGCTAAACAAATGGTAAAGCTTGAGAAGTCCATAAGGCTTAGAATTCATTTGTAAAAATGGTGCACATAAAGTGTTTGATAAAATGCCTACATGAAACTTGAATTAAATCAAATGGTGTAAAAAAATTGTATGAAATTCGTCACTTTTGACAGCCCTAGATAGTCATCTTGTAAAAGGCATATCTCATTCGTTATTAGGAGTTAGAAGACGATCCTTATATCGTTGAAAAGCTTGTTGCGCATATTACATTTCATATTTAGTCATGAGAAGCTAATTCTGAGTTTTAGTGGGTCAAAACAGCATGTAAAGTTGACATTTCTGTTTTGACAGCAAAGCTGTTTGGTTAGAATTATGTTTCTGACCTGATCTTAAAATATTCATATAAAATCATAGAAAAATCGTTAGAGGTGTCTTTATACGCCTGGAAAGGTCTTTGAATGATGCACATTTTGTATTTGATAATCAAGATCTGATTCCGAGGTTTAGAAGGGGAAAACGACCTTGAACAGCAGCTGCGCAGAAAATCGCTGCACATTTATAATGTAATCTTTAAAAAGAAAAGGTGTAAGAATGTACACGCTTGTAGTAGTCTTGGAGTAAGGATTGTAGGGAAAGAATAGTGTATTATGTGGCATTTAAAAAGTGTCTAAAAACACTTACCAACTAGTTCATGCAAGTATTTTCACTAACGGGTCGAACAGGTAGTGTATGGAAAGACTTATTGAATAGAACTAGTTGTTGAATGTATTGATGTCATGTTTGAATGATGTAGAATGAATACTAATGTTTGAATAGGTAAGTTCCAAATTAGTATTCTAACACGGCATGTTGACTTGAAAGTAAGCTAGGTACAAGAAGCTTAAAAGTCAACGGGTCAAGTGAATATGATCTCGAGCTAGGTGAAAAGCTTGGGACTGTAAGTCAAACGCGTATAAGGCGAAAACACTCCTACGGGCAAAGGTAAGTGACTTAAGATGCAAAATCTTGGTTTAGTAATTGTATATTTATGTATAAATAGAGAATGGGAAACAAGCATGAAACGGTAATTTATAATAAGGTAAGCGAATTGATGTTGTTGGTGAACGGGTATAGTTCTTCATACAACAATGAAAGTAGTTGGGATAAATGGGCAACAAAGATAAATGAAGTGAGGATAATAAAGTATGAAATAAACCCAAGATTTACAAATATGGCATAAGAATGAATGGTAAAATGTACGAATTGATATGTGTGCGTATATATATATAGATGGATACATTTAATCATGTGTGTAACTATTTAGGTTGAATTGTATAGCTATGCAAGGCCACATAAATGGTAAATTGTTTGGTAGATGGATTTATCACGCGTTGGATGCTAGTGTAATAGAATTTGTGCATAGTTGCTTATGCCCAGGAATGAGTGAAAGTGTTTTGTATGTAAAGGTTGGTCATTATGGGTAGATTAAGTATAGGTTCGGAAACATCATGTTTGTCCTTGAGAATACATGAAGGAATAATAGTATGACGGGTCATGATAACTTGTACATGGGATTTGTATATGCGTGTGTATTGTAGTTGTTAGGACAAAAAGGATTGGTGAAACCACTTTTGCAAACCTTAGTCTAATTCACTTTCTGTCAAAATACTCTAAGTATGGTACTGCTGAAGACAAGGAATCAAACTGCTGAAGAAGAGATTCAGAAGTACTGAAGAAGAAGTCATCAGAAGTTCTGAAGTTCAAACCAGACACTTCTACTGAAGAACTACTAAAGACAAACTACTCATCAGTAGTTTGTCATTCATCAGTACTTAAAGAAGATCTTTTCCACCGCCTTTGTATATCAGTAGTTTAATACTTTAGTATTTCTTTTACTTTATGTACAAGTTCCAAGACTGCAACTTGTTTCTGAACTTGCTTTTGGGCAAGGTTCATGTATTTGTAAAGTCTATAAATAGAAGGATTCATCCTTCTGTTTTAGACATTGATTTTAATAGAAGAAATCCTTCAACTCTTATTATTGTTATTTCCATTTCGTGTTTACTGAGAATCTGTCAAAGTATTTCATTCTCATTCAATACTCAGATTCTCAATAAACACTTCTCATTTATTAGTTCTTGATTCCAGGGGGAGTAATAACTCCTGTTGATAAGTGTAGCTATAAAACTTATAAACATTCCGCTGTGCTAACACTCACCAAGAACTTGCTAAACACTTAAGTGTCAACTAGCAAGTTCAACTAAAAGAGCAGCTAATACTGATCCAACAATTGGTATCAGAGCACTGGTTTATCTGATCACATATCAATCTAACAAATTGAGAATCAGACACAGGCTCTTATTGATATTCAATAAAGGATTATAAGCTCACTTTTATCAACATCCATCACTTTAAGAGATATTTGACAAATCAATACTCTTTAAAATGGATCCTCATAATACTGGTTCTGCCACTAAACCTGCCATGCTTGTAAGAAATGAATATAACATATGGCAAAAGAGAATCGCACATACCTTGTCACAAACCAACACAGGTTGTTGGAGATCTGTGATATATGGTCCTCATAAACCAGTAAACATAAATCTTGAAACTAAGGAAGAGATTCCAAAAGAACCAAAAGACTATACTGATGATGATTTCCTAAAACTTGAGCTTGATGCAAAAGCTTTTTCTATGTTGGCAATGGCACTCCCAAATGAAATCTATTATGGCCTATTACATTGTGATAGTGCCAAAGAGCTTTGGGACTGCCTAAAACAACAGTTTGGAGGAACTGAAGAGGTGATTGCCAACACCAGAGAAATCTTGGCTCAACAATATGAAACTTTTGCTCACATTAATGGGGAAACTTTAACTCAGCAATTTGAAAGATTTTCCTCATTAATATCTGAGCTAAAACTAAATGGTCAGACCTATACAACTGTATCTATGCTTCATAGATTTTTAAGGTCTTTACCTGATAAATGGGAAACATACTCAATAGTCTTAAGATCTTCACCAGATTTTAGCTCCCTCACTCTTACAAAACTTCATGGGAGATTACTTACTTTTGAGAGAGAAATTGATCAAAAGAAAAAGTTACAAAATTCTGGTAAAACTGCTGATGACTATCTACCTGGTAGTACAGCACTATTGGGACAAGACTCACCAACTTGTTCAAATAGTTTTGGATCTTTTGACCACATTGACATAACTGCTGGGATCTCATCTGAAAGATCATTCCCAGGTTATGACAATAATGACTTTGGTCAAACTGCCGATAACATGTGTTTTATCATGGATGACTTAAATAGTTTCAGCAGTGATGGCCTTGAAGAAATGGATATTTTGCACCAACTGGCCATGTTAAGTTTAAAAACAAATAAATTTTACAAAAGGCCAGGAAGGAAGTTTCCAGGACTTAACAGTTCTACAAAAATTGGTTTTGACAAATCTAAACTTAGATGTCATAAGTGTCAAAAGTTGGGACACTTTGCTAGATAATGTAGAAGCTCTGGCTTTAACCAATCTCAGTCTGGAAACAATTTTAACCCCAATTATAACAGGAATAATGGAACACAAGGGAGTGCACATTTTGTACAGGCACAAGCTCCACAACACCAATATGTGCCACAAGTACAATATGTACAGATGCCTGCTCAACAGATGCAGAGCCAACAATCAATCCCTCCCTTTCCAGCTGCTCAACAACCTCCACAGCAACAACAACCCTCTCAACAAAGTTTATTTACCTCAGGGTATGTTGACTGGAGCAGTCTTCCTTTTGACACCACAGAGTGCAATCCTGATACAGACAACAAAATGTTTGACATCAACTGGGGAGAGCCTGACAATGGCAGAAAGAACTTTGCCTTGATGGCATTTGAGGGATGCTCCTCAAAATCTGCCTTGTCACAGGTATCAAAAGAATCTTTGACAAAATTATGTTCAAATTCATGCAAAGAATCTTTTGCTCTCATAAGAGAGACAAATGTGCACTTACAAGGAAAAGCTAATGATTCTGAGAGAAAACTCACTCAGATAAAATGTGATTTAGAAAGAAAACTTTCTGCAAAAACAAAAGAAGTTTCTAAATTGACTAACTCTGCTATTGAAACCCAAGCACAAATCAAAATAATGATTAATGACCTAGGAAATGTCAGACAAGAGCTTGCTGACACCAAGGTCACATGTGAAAAATGGGTGGAATCTTGTAAGGGGTACCAACTATTGCTAAACAAACAAAGTGCTTCAAATGTTAGGTTTGGCATAGGGTACAATCACACTGAAACACCAACAGATTTCTCTCCCAAAACTACTGAAGATGGGAGAAAAATTGTTTCAGGTGAAACTTCTGAAGAGGAAGAATGCACATCTTTCCATGAAAACTTTCTAAAATCACACAAAGAAAGTTCTTCAGAAGTATTGATTAAATCTGACTTTAAGTCATCAGCAGTTTCAACTACATCAGGAGTTGAGAACCTGAAAACTACTGATGACCTAAAACCAATCAAAACTGTCAGAGATTTGTCTTTGAAAGAAAAGACAAAAGAATGTGAAATTTGTGGTCTGTTCAACCACAAAACAGAATTTTGCAGATATAGAAAGGGTATTCAGTTTAATAAGAAAAATCAACAACTGGTTGTGGGGGAACAAATCAAAAATGATTATGTAAAAACCTTTTCTCCCAAGAAACAACAACCAGCAAAAACCCTTTCTCAGAAAAAGACAAAATCTCAACAAAAGTCTTTTTCTCAAAATTCTCCTTCAGTAGTTAGACCTAAATCATCAGCAGTTTCACAAACTGCTGAGATTAAAGATCTTATGAACATGGTACAACTACTGATGACCAAAGTTGATGGTGGTCCTCAAAAGGATACCACCATTGTACTTAATGCAAAATCCATTGCCAAAAAGACATGGATTTCTAAACTTGGTCAAGAACAAACTGTAAATGTTCTCAAGAGCAAACCCAAAGCCAAACTGGCTTGGGTTCCTAAATCTAACTAATTTGCTATATTGTGCAGAGAGTTTCCAGAGGCTTGAATAGCATTTGGTATGTAGACAGTGGAGGCTCAATGCACATGACAGGATGCAGATACCTGATAAACAATTTTATCAGTCAAAGAGATGGATCTGTGTCCTTTGGGAACAATGCTAAGGGATATGTGCTAGGACATGGCAATGTCTCCTCTGGCAAAATACAGTTTGACAAGGTCAATCTGGTTGAAAACCTTGAGTACAACTTGCTTAGTGTGTCACAAATGTGTGATAAAGGATATTCTTCCTTTTTCACAAAGACAACATGCAAGATCATATCACCAGAAGGCCAGAAGTTGATAGAGAAGATCATTGAAGATCATACTTTGTTAATTGCCAAAAGATGTGGCAATGTCTATGCAGTGGACATTGAAAAAGACAAAGTACTGAACAACACTGCATGTTTCTTCTCAAGGGCATCAACTTCAGAAACTGATCTCTGGCACAGGAGACTTGGCCATGTGAACTTTAAAACCATAAATAAAGTCACAAAAATGGGCTTGGTCAGAGGTCTACCCTTAAAAGTATACCAGTGTCAAGAACACCGTGTATCCTGTTTAAAGGGTAAACAGCATAAGTCCTCCTATAAGTCTATTGAAGAATCAAAAACAACTGCATGTCTTCAACTACTCCATATGGACTTATTTGGGCCTGTAAAGATCATGAGCCTTGGTAAAAAGAAGTACTGCTTAGTCATCATTGATGACTACTCAAGATTTACATGGGTATTCTTCTTATTTTCCAAGGATGAGGCTGCTGAAATCATCAAGTTCTTCATTCTACAAGTAGAGAAGCAATACTCTCTACCTGTCAAAACCATTAGAAGTGATAATGGGACAGAGTTCAGGAACAAAACTCTGAATGACTTCTGTTTGTCTAAAGGGATTATTAGACAATTCAGTGTTGCCAGAACTCCTGAACAAAATGGTGTGGTAGAAAGGAAGAACAGAACTTTAATAGAAGGAGCAAGAACAATGTTAGCTGATTCTAGCCTACCTTTATACTTCTGGGCAGAAGCAGTTAACACATCATGTTATGTTCAAAATAGAGTTCTTGTTGTCAAGAGACATTCAAAAACTGCCTATGAAGTTCTTCATGGCATGAAGCCCCTTATCTCCTTTTTCAGGGCTTTTGGATGTCAATGTTTCATCTTGAACATCAAGGAATCTATTTCAAAGTTTGCTGCCAAAGTTGACTCAGGTTACTTTCTTGGTTATTCATCAACTAGAAAAGCCTACAAGGTTTTTAACTCAAAAACCAGGATAGTAGAAGAAACACTGAATGTCAAGTTCAATGAGTCAAAACACACTCTCATTCCAGCACATCCTGCTGAACTCTTTGACCTTGACAACTTTCATTTTGAACCTGAAAAGACTGTCACTTCATCCAAACCTACTTATTATGGTGATCAAAGGTTTGATGATGAGGATCCAGCACCATGGACTCCTCAAGCAGTCATCAAGTCAACTTCAAAACCATCAGAAGTTTCACAAACTTCTGATTCAACAAATGCTGAAGGCCAAACTCAAACATCTGCTTCAGCACCTGCAACTACTGAAGACACTGAAACTGCTGAACCAGATATAATAGACCTCAGTAGTTTGTTTGAAGAACATGAGCCACCAACACCTGTCAGTGGTTTACAACAACTGATCGAATACAAAGATCATCCACTTGATCAAATCATGGGTGATATTGCATCAGGTGTTCTTACAAGAAACCAGCTTTCCAACTTTTGTCTATTCTCAGCATTTATTTCACAGTTGGAACCAAAGAAGTACCAGGAAGCTCTCAAAGACAACAATTGGGTGCAGGCAATGCAAGATGAATTGCTTCAATTCAACAAGCAACAGGTTTGGGAAATCTGTCCCTTACCACCAAACAAGCAACCAATTGGCACAAGATGGGTTTTCAGGAACAAACAAGATGAAGCTGATATTATAATAAAGAACAAGGCAAGACTGGTAGTACAAGGTTACTCTCAAGAAGAAGGCATTGACTATGATGAAACCTTTGCTCCAGTTGCAAGGCTTGAAGCCATCAGGTTATTTCTGGCCTATGCCATTTCCAACAAAATAAAAGTTTATCAAATGGATGTCAAGAGTGCATTTTTGTATGGAAAGATAAAAGAGGAAGTGTATGTTTGTCAGCCACCTGGGTTTGAGGATCCTTCTCATCCTGAGTGGGTGTACAAACTAGACAAAGCTCTTTATGGGCTCAAACAGGCTCCTAGAGCCTGGTATGATACACTTTCAACCTTTTTACTCAAAAATAACTTCACAAGAGGTGCCATTGATAAAACACTTTTCATAAAACATGTTGGAAATCATGTCTTACTTGTTCAAATATATGTTGATGATATCATTTTTGGTTCAACAAACACAAAATTGTGTGATGATTTTAAGAAACTCATGCAATCAAAATTTGAGATGAGTACAATGGGAGAACTGCAGTACTTTTTGGGACTGCAAATTAAACAACAAACAAATGGAACTTTTATACATCAATCAAAATATGTTAAAGAATTAGTAAACAAATTTTCTTTACAAGACTGTAAATCATGTTCCACTCCCATGACACCAACCACACAAGTTGAACCAGATGATCAAGGAAAACAGGTTGATCAAACCATGTATAGATGTATGATAGGTTCCCTTTTATATCTAACTGCTTCTAGACCAGATATTATGTTTTCAACATGTGTCTGTGCTAGATATCAATCAGCTCCTAGGGAATCACACCTTATTGCAGTCAAAAGAATTTTCAGATATCTGAAAGGAACTCCCACACTTGGAATTTGGTATCCTGCTTCAAGCAATACCAAGTTATCAGCTTTTTCAGATAGTGACTATGCAGGGTGTAAAATGTCAAGAAAATCAACATCTGGTGGTTGTCAATTCTTGGGAAACTGTCTAGTGTCCTGGCAATCAAAGAAGCAAACATCTGTTGCAACTTCAACTGCTGAAGCTGAATACATTGCAGCTGCAAGTTGTACATCACAGATACAATGGCTCCAATATCAACTTCTTGATTATGGAATCAAAGAAACCAAGACACCATTGCTTGTAGACAGCAAATCTGCCATTAGCATCATTCAAAATCCTGTTCAGTTTTCAAAAACTAAACACATTGAAATCAGGTATCATTTCATAAGAGATTGCTATGAAAAAGGCAAGATTGAAGTGAAACATGTAGCAACAGCTAATCAAATAGCTGACATTTTCACTAAACCCCTTGACACATCAACATTTCAGAAGTTAGTATCCATGCTAGGGATGCTAAATTTGTAAGTGTTTCTATTTATTTTTCTGCACATTTTTTTGTTTTTCACTTACATCTGTTTTCAAACACTTGAAAAACTTCTGAAAAGAGAGAAACTACTGATGAACAAAACATCAGTATGGGGACAATTTCTGAAAAGTGATTAACTTCTGATAAAATAACCTTCAGAAGTTATGAATAAAAGTATTTATAAAGTATTTCTCATCAGCTGTTAAAACTACTGAAGAGAAAATGGGAACTACTGATGAAGATAATCCTTCATCAGCAGTTTAGTCAAAAAGGGCAAATCTGACTTTTCCCATCATCAGAAGTTTGACCTAGTCGGTTTAAAATTTCTGATAAAGAGATTTTTAACCTAGGCGGTTTAAAAACTTCTAATAAAGAAGATCCAAGCGGTTAAAAACTTCTGATAAATATCTTTTTTCAACACTTATCCTTTCAAACACAAAAATTCCCTCCTTCTCTCTTAAGAAAGCTTTCAAACCCCTGAACCTGCAACACAAAATCACTGTTCGATTCATCAACACACACAAACCACATGGCTTTAGTTCTCAAACAGGGACACAATCTCAGAGCCTACTTAGAAAAACAAGAAGGCTGGTCCTAATACGATGAGATCATTGATCTTGTCGTCAAATCCCAATATTTCACCGCTCTCACCATAGACCCACCAATTCATCCTGAAACTCTAAATGAGTTCTGGGCTAATGCTGAGACAGTGATGGTGGATGATGAAGTTATCTCCCTCAACTCAACAATTAAAGGGAGACAAATGGCCATAACACCGGCCATACTCTTAAACAGACTGGGGTTGAATGATGTGAATGCCCCTGAAAAGTTTGACAACTCTGCTATCCACCTAACCATGACTGAGTGTGGTTATCAAGGTACTCTCTCACAAGCTACAATCTTTAAAAAGTATTTTGAACCAAAATATAAACTTTTGTTTCATTATATTATTATGTGCTTGAGTCCTAAAACTGGGTCTTATGACCAGATGCCCTCAACCTTTCAACCAATCTTTCATTCTATTGTGAATGAAACAAATTTCAGGGCATCAAAACTTTTCTTTAATGAGTTGGTGTTACATCACAATAACACTAAGAAAAAGTTTTTGTTATATCCAAGGTTCATTATGCAGTGCATAATATCTGAACTGGGTAATGAGGTGCTTGTGGGTAAAATTGAAATTTTAAAACCCTTAACCTCTCAAGCATACTCAAGGCACAACAAACAGGCTGCCTGGCCAGAAGATGACCAAGGGGAACAAGCACCAGTCCCCATGGAACCCTCATCTTCCAAACCTACTCCTCCAAAGGCCAAGAAACCCAAGATAACAAAACAAAAACCCACCAAACCCAAAAGAAAAGCTGTTCAGGAGGTTGAGATACCTGAACAAACTACTGTGCAATCTGCACTTCTTAAAGATGTGACTGAAACATCCTCTCAGTCTCATCCATCTCAAACCCCACCAAGAGCACCAATAACTATCCTTTTCAAAAGAAAAAGACTTAGAAAAACTATTCCAATAGATTCTTCTTTTGAAACTGCTGAACCCACTGCCCAAACTACTGAACCAGCACCCCAAATTTCTGAACCAGACATCGAAATAGCCAAACTTCTCTCCGGGCTAAAAGAGAAAGTTCCATCAACACATGTCAGTCCCCATCAACCACATCAAATAGGGGACATAGACTTAGACAGTGACATGGATGTGGACACTCATAGCCCTAACCAAAGAGATGAGGATGAACCAGGGTCTCTAAGCCCAAACTTAGAAACCTTTGGTACTTTTGAGGCTGCTACTACTCATTTACCACCCAGTGGTGGACCTGAGGACAGAAGTAAAATAGCTAAGACCTCAACTGTGGCAACTACTGATGAAGGCTTAATGCCTGAGGTAGGAAATCCTCTTAACCAAGAACAAGAGGTACATGAGACAACTGAGTTGGGCTCAGCTCATGATGTAACTGATACAGTCCTCATTGAGGATGTAATCAGGGATTCAGATGATTCCATTAATTTGGATGATGTTTCAAAACTCAAAACTACTGAATTGACGGCTACAAGTGAAGGTCCTGCACCTGGTGTCTCTAAGCTCAAGAAGCTAGTCACACCATCTCAGGTTAAAGCCCACTCAATCCATGATTCCCCTAGAGTGGCATCTCCTGTACAACAAGGAGATCAACCAAAAACACACCCCTCACTACAAATGCCTACCCAATTCCCTGGGCAATCAAGCATAGACCTGAACCAACTATGCAGCCCAGATGGTCCCTTGTATCACATGATGAACACCCTCATCAAAAATCACATCCAAACATACACAGCTGACTTGGAGCTGTCCATAAAGAACCAATTTGGAGTGATACAGACGAAGATGAATGATCTGTCCAACAAGATTGATCACAACAGCAAACAGATTGCTCATCTTCAAGGTCATTTCTCCCAAGCTTCAACTTCCAAAGGTGATAAAGCCAAAAAGGGGGAGAAAATCAAGGTACCTATGGATACACTTGAAGCCAGAAGAAAGGCAAGAGTGGCTATCCTAGTTAGAGATCAACAAGATCAGGCCAGAAAAGAGAAACTGACACAACAGTTTGGTGTCTCTATTCAAGAAATAGAAGATGCTGAAAAGGCTGATGAATCCCAAGGGCATAATGAAGAAACCTTTGATGGCCAAAGTTCTGATGAAGAATCAGAAAGTACTGAAGACAATCCTTCAGTAGTTGACAAACCTTCAGAAGTTGTCAACCCATCAGAAGTTAACACTTCCAAGACTCAAACTGCTGACCCTTCCAGATCAACTGCTCCTATTCAACCAACATCTGCTCCTATCAGGCCTACTAAAACAGTTACAACAATGACTGTGCTAAACCCTTCTCCAATATCTCAATCAGCTGAATTACTTGAGAAGAGTTTAGTTGCAGCCCAAAAGAAGGCCAGAGAAGATCTGATTTGGAAAAATCTGGAAGAAAGGGATGACTTAGACCTAAGCCATGAAGAAAAACTTCAGGCTTATGAAGCTGAACTACAAAGGCAGGCTAGCCTAGATGAGATTGCTGAACAAGACAAAAGACATCAACTGATGTCTTACATTATGAAGAACAGCAAAGTCAAAGCCCACACATTTAAGAGACTCTCTGTGGAAGAGCTAAAAAGAAGAGCTCAACTTATTGCAGATAAACTTGCAACAAGTAAAGACACAAAGGCCAAGAGAGCTCAGATGATAGAAGAACTGGTAGCCAATGGTTATGGTTCAAAAGCCTCAGTGTCCAAGTGGAAAGAAGAAAGATTGGTGGACACATACAGAAAATACAAGGCTGCAAGGGCTGCTAATCCAGAGAAGTTTCAAACTGCTGAAGTTTCAACTTCAGTAGTTAGAACTTCTGGTGTTCAAAGAAGACCAGCTACCCAAAGAAAGAAGACAGAGGAAAAAGTAAAGACTGATTTCAGAATGGTACTACTAGAAGGTAGTACAGTAGTACATTCTGATTTTGGCATAGAAGAGAAGCCTCTGCTAACACAATTCAGGGATCCTTCCACCTTTGCATATCAAATTCAGAAGACCATCACAGACAAACTGCACACCAAGGTAGTAACTGAACATCACTTGCCAACATTTCAGATACCTAATGTGATGGAACAACAGCAGGGAAGTGAATCCCACCTGAGAGTCACTGAAGTTGAAAACATTCAACACTCAGGAGAAACCCAGGGTACCACCATGGTTCCCTACACTGCAGACTTTGACAAGTCTAAAGTACCAGTCATCAGATGGTCCTTTACTGATAACAACTCAGTACTTGTGACAAGAAGAGATCAAACAAGCAGGGAATATAGGTCGATGAATGAACTGAAGAAACTGTCAACCAAAGACCTGCTTACAATCCAACACTTGGAACCAAGAAAAGGGTCTCTTACTGATGATCAACTCAACCAGCTCAAGAATTCCATGTTCAAAGGAATATGGAAAATTGTGAAGGACAGAAATGAACAATAAGGAATTAGTAAGGTTTTGGCTTCATCAATCCAGTGGGAGATTGTTAGGACAAAAAGGATTGGTGAAACCACTTTTGCAAACCTTAGTCTAATTCACTTTCTGTCAAAATACTCTAAGTATGGAACTGCTGAAGACAAGGAATCAAACTGCTGAAGAAGAGATTCAGAAGTACTGAAGAAGAAGTCATCAGAAGTTCTGAAGTTCAAACCAGACACTTCTACTGAAGAACTACTGAAGACAAACTACTCATCAGTAGTTTGTCATTCATCAGTACTTAAAGAAGATCTTTTCCACCGCCTTTGTATATCAGTAGTTTAATACTTTAGTATTTCTTTTTGCTTTATGTACAAGTTCCAAGACTGCAACTTGTTGCAACTTGTTTCTGAACTTGCTTTTTGGCAAGGTTCATGTATTTGTAAAGTCTATAAATAGAAGGATTCATCCTTCTGTTTTAGACATTGATTTTAATAGAAGAAATCCTTCAACTCTTATTATTGTTATTTCCATTTCGTGTTTACTGAGAATCTGTCAAAGTATTTCATTCTCATTCAATACTCAGATTCTCAATAAACACTTCTCATTTATTAGTTCTTGATTCCAGGGGGAGTAATAACTCCTGTTGATAAGTGTAGCTATAAAACTTATAAACATTCCGCTGTGCTAACACTCACCAAGAACTTGCTAAACACTTAAGTGTCAACTAGCAAGTTCAACTAAAAGAGCAGCTAATACTGATCCAACAGTAGTGTTATTAATCTTTTATTATGAGGATGGTAATAAAGATGCAGATATCTAGGTATGAATGCATGGAAATTGGAGGATAGGATCCGGAGACCGGATCCAAACTTACAAAAAGGCGTTTGGATATGACCATTGAGTATTGTTGATGTTATTTCCATATTGTGAATATTTGCATGAAGTCACTTAATGAACTAACGAAATGGTTATGTGGTAGTTGCAGGTTGTCTAGTCAAGCTCACGAAGCAAGAAATGGTTGGAGGTCGAGTGAGGATGCGGATTGTACGGGGTTGCGGTCACGTAAACTAATAAAGATGAATTGTATTTGATGTAATAAGAAAAAATAAAAGATGAAACACCTATAATATCTTGTAGCTGTGAGTTCCAAACATAAGAGAATGTTTTTATAAAGCAAGAAATTTTTTGGGTCGTATTTCCGCTGCGAATTTTCAGTTAAAAAGGTTCGAGGGTGTTTCACATTTTCAACAAAACCTTAATGTTAGAAAAACCCTCGTTGGAAACCAATTACTACACATTTACTATGCAATTTTCAACGTATTTATTACGAAAATATGGTGGAGGAAATTTGTGATGCAATTCCTACGCATTTCTTACGCAATTTTCAAAGTATTGGTCGCTGTTGTGTAACAAATTTGTCCAAAAAATGGTGTTTTTTGTCGTCACAAATTAGTAGCAAATTTATCAAAATTTGTGACGCATTTTTTTCGTAGGAAACTCATGTAGCAAATGACCACTTTTCTAGTTGTTTTGTATTTCAAGTGATTTATTATTTAGACTATCCGTTGTAGCCCGCGAGCAGCCTGCCGCGAACCACAATATTTTCCTCGTGGATCGCTCGGCCCATAACAACTCCAAGTGACCGTTGGCGCGAGCGAGGCCAAGCGAGCTAGCTCGCGTGAGCTGGCGAGGCCACATTCAAAAAACGAGTCGTTGGCTGCCACCAACGATCGAATGTTGTTTTAATATATATATATATATATATATATATATATATATATATATATATATAGGGTAGGGATCCTAAGAGAACCAACCCCTATTTGAGAACTGAGAGAACCATTCTGAGCCACACATTTCATATAAAGGCAAAAAAAAAAAAAAAAAATTTTTTTTTTTTTTTTTTTTACTTTAATCGCACTTTTTTATGCAAGGAAAAAATTTTTTTTTATTTTTTTTGAATTTTTTTTTCATTTATACATATGTGTATATGACAATTATACATATGTGTATATAGCAATTATACATATATGTATATAGCATTTTTCAGCTATACATATGTGTATATTTCAGTTATACATATGTGTATATAGCATTATACATATGTGTATAATGCAATTATACACATGTGTATACTGAAAAAAAAAATACAAAAAAAATAAAAAAAAAAATTTCCTTACATATAAAGCAGCGATTTTTGCAAAAAAAAAAACAAAAAAAAAAAAAAAAAAAAAAAAAAATTTGCCTTAGAGAAATGTGTGGCCCAGAATGGTTCTCTAGTTCTCAATTTGGGAAAAGGTTCTCATTTGAACCAAATCCTATATATATATATATATGGTGCAAGTTGATCAAAAAAAATTATCTATCAATTTTTTTTATCTTCAACTTGATCAAAAATGGCAAACCAAAACCCAAATCCAAATCCAATCTTGCCCCCACTAAACCGTGTGCGACCACCAATGTGGATCATGGAGGAAGAACTCGCCTTGGTCAATGGTTATATTGGTATTCAAGAGCAAGGAGGATTGGTGCGATCTAGAACTTTTTGGAATGCGGTTGTCACAAGATTCAATGACCAAATGGGTGAAAACAATCGTTTAACTGACGCGATATATGGAAAATATTGTTCTTTAAAGGCGAAGTGCACCATATTTGAGCATTTCTACTTAAATGCGGTGAACGAGAATCCGGGTTTAAATAATGATGAGTTGATTGAAGTGGCTCGTAACCAATACCAAACCATACACAATGATAACTACCCGAGGGTTGAGGTTTGGAGAGTTATGAGAGGACGATTTCTAATATAGTCGTCTTTCTACTATTTACTTAAGTTTTTAAATAACGGTTTGATGTTATGAAACGTGATGTTATTTTATGGTTTTTATGTAGCCTTTATTTTAAATTTTATGCAATGTAGTGTTTTATAAAAAAAAAAAAAACATGATAAAGTTCTCACTCACCTTGAGTCACAACAGGATCAAGTGAGCAGGAATGACAATTTAGCCAGTGCCATATTAGCGCTCAGTTGTCCTGTTTTAATTGGATAAAGTCTTCGCTCACCTTAAGCGACAATGGATATTCGCAATATTTATATTTGCCACTCAAGAATTACCATGTCATTTCCCTCTTCGAAAGGAGATGATTGTTTTCATGGGTTTAATAAAACATGCAACACCAATGATGTAGTTTATTTTATCACTAGCTTATACCCCGGGAGCGTCCCGGGTTGAGAAATCTAAGTAAAGTGAATAAAGTTATAAGTATCTAAACTACAAAAATGACATCTATGTATCAACTTACATTAGATACTTTAAAAAAAATACCAAAAGATCATTTCACCTTACAACATCAACACCTAAAACAGAATATTAAGATCCCAAGCACTTCAAGGGGACATAGATTGTTTAGCACCAATACATTCAGTCAAAGGTCTTTAACTGCATACAATAAGATTTGAGCTATTTCAGAATATGGTAGAAAAAGAAAACATAGCAATTACCTGTTGGAGAACGTCCCGGGTTGAAATATCTAATATGTCATAATAAAATATCTAATATGACAACATAATTAATGACTTGCCAATATATGATTAATGAATATTATTATTATTATTATTTTAAACAAATCTCTGTCATAAGTTATCATATTCTAATATAAAAAAAGGGTAATTGGGTCGGGTATCTCCTAATCCCAGGCCCGACCCAAACCCAAATTTTTTTTTAAACTAATTGCAAACCTAACACAATACCTGTCGGGTTACAAAAAATAGTCGGTTTTTTTCTCCGTTTTTTATATAGCATTATGGTACTCGTTGGAAAGATAATAAAACGCTCGTTAATTTGGTGTAATTTTTTTATTTAAAAAATCTCGTGTATAAAAGATATTAACGTTTAAAAGTTATGGGAGAAAACATTAGAGATAAAAATCAAATTTTGTTTTTAAATTTTAAATTATTATTTTCTTAAAATAAAGGTCTTGCCACATGGGATGACACATGGCACACTCAATAAAGAGAATACTCTCTTTGAATGCCCCATGTCATTAAAATGGCTTTGGTTTATTATATGTATAGATGTTCTTTTATTGGTTTGTACGATTATTTATCGGCTTTAACATATATTTGAAAGTTTTGTATAATATCTATAATACATTATAAAGGAGGAGTGATGTACTATATTGAAATTTTGACATGGGTACAATTTTTAAAGCAATAAGTATAAGAGAATAAAGCTTATTTGCTAAGGGTATTATAGGAATGTTAGTGTCAATTAAGACACTTTAAAGGCTAATCTAGACATTTCACCCTCCTCATCCTTTATAATATCAAAACAAATTTACAATGCTACCCTTCATATTCCATCCATGCCCTTAATGATTCATTTCAATGGTATTGACATTGAATATTGCAGTCGATGTATGTAGCCAGTTCCACCTCTTCACTTTCTGCCATCATTCCATTAATTTCCATTAACCCAGCAATTGAATGTGAGAATCAGTCATTGTTGCTTCAATTTCCCTTCACTCGAATCGTTCTTATCATTATGATGTTATAAAGTAGATTTATCTACAAAGTTTCAACACACACAATACACCTTTCATTCGAACTCTCCGGAATACTTATGCCACCTTCGTTTATTGACCGGAATAGGCTGAAACCCTAGGTTCTGGTATGTTGTACGATTCATTTGGGTTGAGTTCAATTTTCTTGTGGTTAGGTGTGTGTGTCTTGTGTGATTATTCTATATAATATTTAATTTAATTCATATGTTATCTAATGGTGTTTATGAATCAACACTGCATTGAGTCATTAACAACTCCCCAAAATTCAGATTTTGCGTGGCGTACTTCTACGAGGTCGGTCTTTTTTGTTCTCTGTTTTCATGTGTATTGTGTTGTATTTTTTTCCTTATGTTGATCCTCAATTGCCTAAATTCATATTATGAGCAGACAAATGTTGATGTTGTTGCAAGTCTCTTGGATATGTGCCTAAAGAAGACTGGTAAAAGCGTAGCAAAAACGGCACGGGTAAAGCCGTAACCTTGATGCTCCCCAGTCACAGTTAAGGGCTTCATTAGTTAGCAGGTCAAATGCGAACCTTGATGCCCACAGGGCACAGTAGTTATCGAAGCAATCCTCCTGAATTTTTAAATTGTGGTACATTTTTTTTATTCACCAATGAGAGTTTTAAAAGAACTAGAGTATGGTGTATATCCATGCTTCAAAGCGTTTGGGTTCCAAAAGCCAAGGCATGAGGCGAGGGGCGCGAGGCGAGAGTTTCACATTTGTGAGGAGCCCAAGGTAAAATATTTGAAATATTTATACAAGTCAATACGACATTATCCTTGTGCACTGGCACAAGCACGGGTGGCAATGTAGTAATGGGCTGGTGGCTGGTTAGCTTTGATGAGTACATCAGTTGTTTGACCCGTTCCAAGCATGAGGACATTGGTGGTGAAGGCTTTGACATAGGATGCATCGGCACTGACAACGGTGAGTTTGTGGTTAGCAATAGTGAAGAAAAGCTGTTGATTTAAAGCTGAATTGATCACCCGAATGAGGTTTGTCTCGCCTGAATCTATTGGAACTATAACAGTATCTACATTATACAAACAACCAATCATGTTAATAGCTTATAAGATTATATAAGTATATAACAGAATTTTGTGCCAGTTTATATGATATTACACCATGCCTAAAGAAATATTAATATTATTAACATCAATGAAATGATTAATCATATCAGAGATGACAAGTTTCACTCATATACTTATAATTTGCTAATCTGTGCAATCTAAGTTGTTTTATTTGAAAGTTCATATTATTGTCTTAATGATGTTGTATTTATTATTTTACTTGTAGAATTTAGAAATATCCATGTAGGCACAGTTTTCTCAAATGCGCGCAATGGCAACGACACCTGCTGGAGCTCCTCGCATGCCAATGTTCCCTCCTGGTGGTCCTGGTCTAGGTCAACAAATGTTTTATGGTCAAGCTCAACCTACCTTCATTCCTCCTAAAGTAATAATCCCAATTCTATCATTCGTCAACACTTTGAAAATGACTTTGGATTTATCCTTGAGGTTTCTTATTTACTTATATATGATTTTTAGTTATACAAGGATAGCCTGGTTTTGGGTACCAGCAGCAACTTGTTCCAGGTGGAGGCCCAATGCCAAACTTTTTCATGCCAATGGTTCCGCCAGGTCAGTAGGGACAGCGTTCAGGTGGAAGGCGTGTTGGTGTTCCTGGTCAGCAAAATCAACAACAGCTGGTTCCGTTTATGCAGCCGCATGTTTGTTGTACTTAAGAACCATTGCTCAGGATGAAGCTCATGGTCAAGACTCTCATTACACTCGTTGAGATCACAGCACAAGCCTACATCATAGCGAGAATGGAATTCTTGATCAGGTACGTGGTCGTTTTCTTTCTAAGCCAAAACCTGACATGTCCTTTTTTAACCTGTTACGTGACCCACCCTTTTTTCCACTTATAGGTATTGTCGACTACCAATGCTGACGGGTTAAGGTTTGTGAAAGTGCAAGTCAGATCCGTAAGAATACCCCAAATCGGAGATAAGTATAGTAGTAGACACGCTAAAAAGGGAACTGTGGGTATGACTTTCACACAAGAAGACATGCCATGGGCCGTTGAAGGCATCATCCAGATACTATAGTCAACCCACATGCTATCCCGTCCCATATGACGATTGTCAACTTGTTGACTGTATTATGGGGAAAGTTGCTGCTCATATGGGCAAAGGATATGCCACTCCCTTCACAGATCTTACGGTAAGTAGCCGTATTATTAATACGATAATAAAAAATTATTTGATTCTAATTAAAAAATTAATGACGTGACAGGCAAATAATATTAGGAGGGTGCTACACAAATGTGGTTACCAAATGTGTGTGTTTGAGACCATCTACAACAGTTATATATTGGCGCTTCCAACTATGATATTCATGGGGGCAGCTTACTATCAAAGATTAAAACATATGGTAGATGACAAGATCCATTCACGTGGGCGGGGTTCGGTTCAGATCTTGTCTCAACAGCCGGCTAAGGGTCAGTCACGTGACGATGGGCTTAGATTTGGTGAGAATGGACGGGACTGCATGATGGCCGTGTGGCTTTACTTATGCTCATCATATACTTGCCAACAAAAATCCTCATCATATTTATAAATGTTAGGATTAAGGAGATGAAAAGGAAGTTTTATGTTTGGGAACAATGTATAAATTTGTTGGGCAGATGACGGCCGTGTATGGTAGAATAAGCACCCGCGGCAACGCGCGGGCATTCCTACAAGTGTTTTCAAGTAAAAAGAATGCATTTCATGTTTCAAGCATCTATCTATATCTATCTATCTATATCTATACATATAATAAACCAAAGCCATTTTAATGACATGTCACTCAAAAAGACATTCTCTTCTTTGAATGTGCCATGTGTCATCCCATGTGACATTGAGATATTTTGGAAAAAAAATAATTTAAAAACAAAATTGGATTTTTCACCCTCATGTTTCCTCCCATAATTTTTAAACATTAATATCTTTAATATACGAGATTTTTTAAAGAAAAAAATTACACCAAATTAACGAGCGTTTTATTATCTTTCCAACGAGTACCATAGTGCTATATAAAAAACGGAGAATTTTTTTGTTGGGTTTTGTTCTTACACGAAAAAAAAAAACAAAGTGTTTATGTAAATCATTAATCATGTATAGGCAAGTCACTAATTATATTCAAATCAGTAAATATGATTTTTTTTTTCAACCAGAGCCTAATAGGTTAATAGAGTTATACGTTGTTTTAAGTTAGGTATCAATATTAGTATGTTAGAGTTGTACATTGTTTAGTTTTTAGGATATGTGTTAATATTATAGTTATATTAAAGTTTTACATTCTTTTATGTTAGGTGTTAGCATTGGAGTTGTACATTGTTAATTTATTTTATTTTAGGTTAAATATTAATATTAAAGTTATACATCAGTCTATTTCATATGTAAAATTGATGTATCATATTAAATTTCTCAACCCGGGACGCTTCCTGCGCATACATAATCTAGTAGGTTTATAATTTACAAACTTATTTACGTCACATTCTAGAGAATGTATTGTTTGTTATTTTTAAGTTTAGCCTTATATCTTCTACGATCTAGAAAGCTGATTTTTTCTTCTGGACCAAATAAATATTTATTGGACCGTAATATTAGAAAATGATTATTGGACCGTATTTATTAGACTAGGGTGTATTAATATTATCCTACGGTTCAGTTAGGTTTCTAGCCATCTAGGTTCCTTACAATCTTTAAGGGGAAGGGGCACTGCTACATAAGTTTTTTCTTTAACTGATTTTAACTAATCATGCACTGACACATCACTTCACTGATTACTTCATTGAATCACTTTTTTGGAGGCAACACTTAACTGATTCACTTGACTGAAATCTTTATTTTTTAGTTTTCTTTTTTGTTAATTACCGTTTTTTTTAAATGACCGTTTGAATAAAAAGAACCGTTTGTAAAACTTTAAAAAAATAAACCATTCCATTAAAATTTAAAAAAAAAATATTACAAGAAACATCATCCTACTCGTCGCCTTCATCATCCTTGTCGCCTTCAACCCAATAACGATCACATTCGTATTTCGCCGCGATTTCTTCTTTACATTTCAAAACCAACTCCAATGATTTACCTTTGAGGTGGTCATGCGGTTTTGAATACATATTCAACTCGTGGTCATATTGCCTTTGTCTCAACAAATCGCGGGGTTCCTATAAAAACGCTAAAGTTTTTTCGCCTTGTTGAGATTGTAGGGTGACCAATTGGTTTAGTTTCTCTTCTTTCATCGCTCGGTATGACCCAAATTCGTCAACCCACGACGTTTTGCTTGAAGACTCGGCGGCGGGGGCTTTCTTATTTTTTTCGTTTGGGCCTCGTTGGGTTGGTATCTTCATTAAGATCTGGCATGTGGCTAGTGGGGGTGGTATCGTCCGGTGTGGAAAAGACAGTCGCCTGATAGTTTCCGCTTTCCGAGGACTTCCGTCTCTTGTCGGACGGATCTTCACCCATCAACACTTGTTTTTTCCACTTGTCGTGGTCTTTTACAATCTCCCATGCCGCTTGATGATTAAAACCGGAAGGATGACTTTTCCTGTAATCATTCAACGCCGTTTGCAAGACGTTTAGATCATTACATCCACTCCCACGTAGGCGCTCCTATATAATTAAATAAAACCGTAAATTAAATATAATTTAGAGAAATAATTTGTATAAGTAAATGAAATGGTCAGTTTAATATATCATAGTCGTTATCGCTTGTTGAAGAAGGCTATTGAACGCATTCATTTGTGTGTTCATGGCGGTCCATTTAGAAGTAATTTGATCAATTGTTTGGGTGAATCCGCCCAACAGTGACGCGTAATGTTTTTGGACCGTTTTCCAAAAACTTCCCTTGCTTCTTTGGTTACTCTTCTCTCTGTTCTCCTACACATAGCACCAAGCTTTTGCCAAAGCAACCTCTCGTGTCGTATTCCACTTCACAGCTTTTGTTCGCTTTGCATATTTCTTTTTCCCCTACATCAACTTCTTCAACTTCAAGTTCAAGTGCCTCCTCCACTTCATCGTCTAATTGTTCATCTCCATGTTGCTCGAACTGTGTCTCTGGCACAGTTTCTTCCACGTCATCGTCCCCGTCTTCTAGGTTGAGCTCGAAGTCGTCTAGTTGGGAAGTTGTTAATTGAGGCGGCGTAAAATATTGTGGATATAAAATGGGTTGTTGGGTTTGTGGGAATTGTTGGAATGGTGGGTATTGTGAGAAAAATGGTTGTTGTTGGGGTTGGGATTGTGGAAAATTGATCACGGGCCTATATCCTTCAACCGTAGCCAATCTTGAACCCGCACCTCTGCCTCGACTACTAGAACCCCTAGATTTCGAGGTTCCCCGCCCACCATTCGAAACACTCTTTAATTTCCTTGGATCCATTTGGTTTGTTTGTGCTTTAGTTTGTTAATCTAGTAGTTTGTGGTGATTTTTTTAGGTACAAATTATTGTTGGCCAACGTGGCAAAGTCTATGTTCAATAGTCTAAATATGTATGTGATTAGGGCCATTCAAAAAGCTCGCGGCTCGCTCGAAGTTCTTTAAAAAAAACTTAAAAAAAGTTTGATTGTAAATGAGCTTGGCTCGGCTCAATTTGTAAACGAGCTGAGCCCGTGCTAAGGTGCATTCGACTCGTGGTTCGCACATTAGTTGGCTCGTTTAAATTAAATCCTAAATATACAATGAGTCAAATATCCAAATAACTCATTTTTATGAATGATTTTTTATTTTCCAATGGAGAAACAAGTAGAAAAATATAAAAATGGTTATACTATTTATTTCTTATTATTGTTCAAGTGATTTAAAATAAGCAAATACAAAAATAAAGTATCAATTTCTTATATAATATATATGATGAATATTTATAAAAAAAATTAGCTGGCTAGTGGGCAGGCTCGTCTCGACTCGGTTTTAAACGAGCCGAGCCCAAGCCCAACATTGATGCTCGGTAAAATAAATGAGCTCGGCTTGATTTATGAATGAGCCTAGCTCGAGCCCCCTAGTTCAGCTTGACTCGACTCATTTACAGAGCTATATATCTTAAGCTTGTTACCTCAATATGTAATTCAAATTTAGGTGTCACTCTCCATTTGGTATATTTGATGGAGGTGCAATGTGTGTGTGTATATATATATATATATATATATATATATTAACATGAAACAACCTCTAATTAGTGATTTTAAGGGTGTGTATAAGGAATCAAACTAGTATGGTGCCCGCGCGTTGCGGCAGAGACCACAACACTCTAATTAGTGATTTTAAGGGTGTGTATAAGCTGTTGTTCGGTTCACTTCGGTTTTGAGCCATAACCAATACCAAAACTTGCGATTAAGATATTTCAAAAACCGATTGTTTCAATTATTCATTTGTTCCTGTTTGGCTAATCGGTTATGAACATCGGTCCGAATGGTTCTCAATAATCTTTAGATCAGATTAGCCATATGTAGTAATTAAAAAACACGACTTTCTTCATTGGCGCCATCCGTCGGTTAGAACAGCTTTTTTCACCCATCTTTTAACCCACCCATGGCTGAACTCAACCCCAACACCTCCGGCGTGCACCGAGCCGGAGAAGATGACCTCCAACAACCGGAGGACCAAACCACACCCAACACCGTCGTCAAACAAACGACTTCACGACTCGACAGGCCAGCTGTTGAGGTCCGTAACGTCGAGTCAGACGACGACAGCCAAGATCTCGCGGAGGAGGACCCGGACCAATGGCTCCTCCGTCAGAACGCCAAGAGTGCTGCAATCTACCAACGGAAGCTCTTGCAGCAAGCTAAGAAGAAGGGCAAGACCCTTGCTTTTGACACACCGTCAAAAGCAAGGTACAAAAAGAAAGACACGGCCGATCACGGTGATGGTCGTAGCGGGGAGCTCGGCGGAAACGTCAGAGCTCGGGGCTACGCCAAATCACGTGACGAGCCAGATGGCTATGAATCATCAAGTAGCGACTCAGGCTACAAAGGAAAGAAACACGCTCACACGTCGCGAGACAGTGAGATGGATGATGACCTGGTCAAACCATTCCGACCAAAGGCTTTTGCCGAGAAGTCCAAGTTTGTCACCCGCATAGCGGCTGCCAAAATCCCAAGAAAGGCCAAGCTCCCAAGCAGCATCGGTAGATACGATGGCCTGCGTGACCCAGACGACCATGTGCATGACTTTGAGTGCGCAGGTATGTCTGTGGACTGGCCCGTCCAAGTATGGTGCCACCTTTTTGCTCAAACCCTTACGGGTGCCGCCAGGGTATGGTTTGACAGCCTCCCGGCGGGAAGCGTAAAAGATTTCGACGACCTCACAGACAAGTTCGGCAACCACTTCTCGCACTTGCGCAAACATAAGAAGGACAAAGCAGACATTCTGCTATGTCGTCCAGACCTCATGAAGTGCCTGACTGGCAAGGATGGTATCCCAGAGTCTTGGGATGAACTCATCCGCTCAGCAAAAATATATGCTTCCTCCGAAAAATCTTTCAACCAGCAGCATGGCTTCCAACCACAACACCATAATAATAATAATAAGCACAAAAACAAATCCGTTTGGAGCCGCATCACGGGCACCACCGACGAGGGGAAATATTCATCCGCCGATGATGCCCGCCAAATCATCAGCTCAAAGCAAACGCGGGACCAACGCGGACACTCCAAGAAAAACTACGACTGGACCCCCCCTAACAAAAACACCATCCCAAGTTCTGAAAACCGAGCAGGTCACCCTGAAAGATCCCAACCCTCTGGGGAAGCGGCGAAACGTGGACCGTAGCAAGTTCTGTGAATTTCACGACTACGGCCACCTCACTGACAACTGCTACAGTCTAAAGATGGAGATTGAGGCTGCGCTGAAATCAGGCCAGCTGGGCCACTTGGTCAAGAACGTTCACCGAGCTGGCAAAGGCCACGCTAATGAGGAAACCCAGGGCGAAGGATCGCGGAAAAAAATCCGAGACCTCAATACTCACACAGCTACGCTAATTCCCCGTCACCAATGCAACATGATAAGGCGGGGGAACAACACCCAACAGGGGAAGCGCACCCGGGTACAACCTTTGAACGACTCTTGGAAAGAGGCTGACATCCTCATGCCAAGGGTCAGAGGCGGCGCCTCTTGCACAGCTCCACTCGTGATAACCGCCGTCTTCGGACATTACCGCACGCGGTATATGTTCCTAGACGGCGGCAGCAGCACGGATATTATGTACGATCAATGCTTTCAACAGCTTGATGGGGAAGACAAAGCAAAGCTCATTCCAGTCAACGAACCCATCTCCGGTTTCATCCATGAGACCATCATGCCCCGCGGCATGCTCTCCTTGCCCGTAACATGGACCGACGGCACACATGAGCGCACAGAAATATGCGATTTCATGGACTTACCCGCCACATCAAATCATGACATACTCCTGGGAAGAGAAGGCATCGCACGCTTCAACGCCAACGCCTCTACGGCACACGCAATGGTAGGCTTCCCTACCAAAACAGGCATTGCCTTCATCCGGGGAAACAAGGATTGCCATGTCGCGGATACAGCCAAACCGCCAAAAATGGTCAAAACAAATGCCCGCACAGAGCCGGAAAAATGGGTACTCAACCCTAAATTTCCGGAGCAAACGGTGATCATTGGCCATGAAATCTCCGAAACCATACGCAGCCACTTGAAACAACTCTTGATCACTAACATGGATATTTTCGCATGGCAACCAGCGGACATGGTGGGTGTTCCCCGAGAAATAGCGGAACACAGGCTCAATGTCTATCGCTCCGCGGAGCCAGTAATGCAAAAGAAACGAAGTATGGGCCCGGAGAAAACAAAGGCCATGAATGAACAAGTCACCGAGCTGCTCAACGCGGGCATCCTCCGCCCCATCAGATACCAGACCTGGGTGGCCAATCCCGTCATGGTCGCCAAGGCGAATGGAGGATGGCGCATGTGCGTTGACTACAAAGACATCAACAAGGCGTGCCCAAAAGATTGTTATCCTCTACCAGAAATCGACTTAAAGGTGGATTCTCTTGCCCCTTACCGGTTCAAATGTTTCCTGGACGCTTACAAGGGGTACCACCAGAAACAGATGGCCAAAGAGGATGAAGACAAAACAGCGTTCCGCACGGAGACAGGTATCTTCTGCTACACTAAGATGCCTTTCGGTCTGAAAAACGCGGGCGCAACATACCAGCGTCTAATGGACACGGCTTTTGTGAATGAAATCGGCGTACGACTCAAAGTATACGTCGATGATTTGGTGATTAAAAGCAAGGAAGAAACTGACATGCCGCGGGACATTCAACAAACATTCAACCAATTGCGCAAAGTGCGCATGAAGTTGAACCCCAGCAAGTGCTCGTTCGGGATGGAAGAGGGAAAATTTTTGGGCGTCATTGTCACGCGGGATGGTTTCCGTGCTAACCCGGAGAAAGTACAGGCAATCGAAAGGATGCCATCACCGGCCTCCATCAAGGAGGTACAAACCCTCATGGGACGTTTAGTCGCCCTAAATCGCTTCCTATCCAATTATGCTTCAAAGTCATTCCCATTCGTGGACACTTTGAAGAACTGCCTGAAGAAGAGCAACTTCCGCTGGACCCCAGAGGCGGAATCAGCATTCCAGCAAATGAAACAATGCCTAATGAATCTCCCCACACTAACAGCACCGCTCCCCAAAGAGCCGCTCACACTCTATCTCTCAGTCACCGAGCGGGCAATAGGCGCAGTTCTGATGGTTGATCGTAAAGGCGTGCAAATGCCAATATACTATATCAGCCGCACGCTGTTAGATGCGGAAACTCGATACACAATAATGGAAAAGCTGGTCCTCGCCCTCATCCATGCATCCCGCAGACTACGCAGGTACTTTCAAGGTCACCCGATAAATGTCCTCACGGACTATCGGATAAACGATATCTTGGCCAAGCCCGAATTGTCAGGAAGACTGGCGAAATAGGCTATCGAGCTGGGAGAACACACAATCAGTTACAAGCCCCGACCCGCAATCAAAGGTCAAGTACTAGCAGACTTCGTCACAGAGATCCCTACCGACAAAATACAAGAATGCCTCGAAGAAGAATCGCCCGCGTCAGCGCACGATCCGTCACAAAAGTGGTCCCTGTATACTGACGGGGCCTCCAACGGAGATGGCGCTGGCGCCGGACTGCGCCTTATCAGCCCAGATAAACACGAGTTCACATACGCCATCCGCCTAGAGTTCAAAAGCACAAATAATGAGGCGGAATACGAAGCGTTAATGGCAGGCCTCCGCATAGCGGACAAAATGGGGGCCAGGCACGTGGAGGCGCACGTGGACTCACTGTTAGTAGCGCGGCAGATCAACGGGACCTACGACGCAAAAGACGAGACCATGGCTATGTACCTGGAACAAGCCAAGAAACTCATGCGCCGATTCGACACATGCACTGTCGAACACATCAGGCGCAGCGAGAACAAACCAGCCGATGCGCTGAGCAAAATGGCGTCCACAGTCTTCGATCACATGGCCAAAGAGGTCCGAATCGAGGTCCGAGACAAACCGTCCGTTCCCCCGCGCCAAGTCAATGTCACCCAAACAGGCAACGCGTCATGGATGACGCCAATCAAAGCCTTCCTATCCTCCGGAACCTTACCTGATGATAAGTTAGAAGCCCGGAAGATCAAGAACAAGGCTTTACAATATCAACTTACAGGAGACACCCTGTATCGCCGCTCCTACCTAGGGCCACTGTTGCGCTGCGTAGACCCTGCGGAAGCCTCATTTCTCCTCAGAGACATACACGAGGGAACCTGCGGGTTACACGCAGGCCCAAGGATGGTGGTAGCAAAGCTGATGAACGCAGGGTACTACTGGCCTGGTATGCATGTCGACGCGGTCAACGAATTACGCAAATGTGACAGCTGCCAGCGCCACGCCCCAAATACCCTGCGCCCCAAGAACATCCTGGTGCCGGTCACAGCGGCTTGGCCGTTCCAAAAATGGGCCATCGACCTGGTGGGTCCATTCCCGACGGCGCCGGGCAATGTGAAATACTTGATAGTGGCCATTGACTACTTCACTAAATGGGTTGAAGCTAAGCCTCTGGCCAAGATTGATGGCGCGCACGTGAAAACGTTTCTCTGGGAGTTCATCATTTGTCGGTTCGGCTTACCAATGCAATTGGTCAGCGACAACGGAACACAATTCGAAGACCAATCCCTTCAGCAATGGTTGGCTCAGATGGGGGTCAAACAAATATTCACATCCGTTGCGCACCCGCAAGGCAACGGTCAAGTAGAAAGGGCCAACCGCACAATTGTAGAAGGCATCAAGACAAGGCTGGGAACAAAAAGAACAGGGTGGGTAGACGAACTTCCACACGTCTTGTAGGCCTACCGCACCCTCACAAAAACAAGTAACGGAGAAACACCGTTCAGCCTAACATACGGATCCGAAGCAGTAATTCCCACAGAAATAACTTGCCCCACAGCAAGGGTATTGATGGCCGACACAACCGATAATGATAAAGAGCTCCGCATAAACCTCGATCTACTAGAAGAGCGCCGTGACCTCGCGGCAATAAAGGAAGCTAGCTACAAAACTCAACTGGAACAATATTATAAAAAGCGCATCAAAGAACAAACCTTCAAGATCGGGGATTACGTCTTCCGCAACAACGAAGCTTCCAATGCTGAAAAGCCGGGGAAACTTGCCCCAACTTGGGAAGGTCCTTACAAGATACAAGAAGTGTTAGGCAAAGGCGCCTACGCGCTAGAAAGGCTAGATGGCACTCCCATTCCGCGATCATGGAACGTCGCACAGCTGCGGCGTTGTTATTTGTAATCATGTAACATGGCTACACATGCCATACTATCAATGAAAACGTTTCCTATATCTGTGTTCTACTTGTATTTTCCACGCCAAAGTCTTCAAGACTTAGGCAAAATCACGTCAGACCAAAGCCGCTAGCTAATAAAGCAAGGTGTGCCTTCAAGACGCGCCACGTGCGCGTCGGGCTAACACTCATTACACAGCGCATGGTCTTCAAGACGGATTTACTTGCCGGACCTACAACCCCGCATAACAACGCCACGCGCATAAACTCTTGTCTTCTAGAGTCGTTGCAACTCGGACAAGAGAACAACGCGCAGCGCAAAAAGCGGTAAAAGGTCTTCTAGGCAAGGCTATCACGCGCCTAAGTCGGACTCAATGGCACAAGTCGATCTCCGCTACGGTCTTCAAGGCAAAAAAGTGCTAACACTTAAACGCCGGACTGTCTAGCTGAGCGCGCGTCTTAACTCCTACTTACACACCGGGTGACGACTTGGTTAAATAAGTAAGTTAAGAACAAGACAACACGATATAACAAACTTAAGATTTCATTAAAAGAAGGGACTTAAAAACCCTTTTGTATTTACAATAATGATTACAAAAAACAAAGACAACGCCTACCCACTACCCGCCCCGGAGGTTTCTCCGCCAGAACCCTTTGCCAACTCATCAGATTTGTCAAAGAAATATTTTAAGGCGGCAAGGGGATCCGCGTTGTTGTTGCAGTCGGCAATAACTTGAAGGATGGGAAAATCGATCTCTTCAAATTTGGCTAGCTCCGCCTCATACTCCTCCTTCAGCGGCTTGCCATAATGCTCCGCATCCTCAAGCCGCCCATCACCTTGCGCACTCAAGAAACCATCCCCATAGCCCTCGCTATATCCGAAAGCTTGGGCTGCAGCAGCGATGGAGGCAACTTGATCGCCCAACTTGGGCTCCTGCCAAAACCTCTTGAAGACCTACAAAGAAAACAAAGTTAGCATGCTGGCAGGAAAGGCAACTATCAAAAACAAGAAAAGCGTGAGAACTCACCCCATTCATTCCATCTGTCATCAACCAGTTGATGGAATTCTGCATCTGGGTCTGGGCGGAGACCGCCTCCTCCAATAGAACCTTGGCCGCCTCGCACTCCTTAACAACCTCGAGGCGAGCTTGATCAGAAGAGTCCAGATCCCTCTCCAGATCCTCCTTTGCGCCAAGGATCCGAACCTTCTCTTGCTCCAAGAAAGAGACACGCTCTGTGGCTGCAACAAGGGCCGAGTCCTTAGACTCCAACTCCTTACGCATCTCCACATACTTAGCGGTCCTCTCAGTAAGAGACTTGCTCTTCTCCTCCAACTTGCGGACCGCCGTCCGCCTCTCCTCCTGCACCTCGGCCAGAGTGTCCTTAACCTTCATTGTTTCAAGGTTGGCCTTCTTCCAGGACTCTGCCTAACGGCGCTTTGCAGCAACAGCCTCCTCCTCAAGCTTGGAGACTTTGGCCTCCGCATCATGAGCACGGCGGCGGTACTTGGCAATTTCTGCCTTGAAGGCAGCCTCCTTCTCGGCGAGGTCTGCCTTCTCCGCCTCAACCCTCTCCATATCTCGCCACAACGCCGAATCACGGCGCCGCAGCGAGTCCATCATCGACAGTTGAGTCGCCTGATTAACGCACAAGGCGGCAATAAGGTCCGGACGACTCAACATGTCTTGGTGAGTGCGCTCGTAGGGAGGCACCACCTCGCTGACAAACTCCTCAGCAGCCAGGGAGTTAGAGAACAATGTATTCTCCCTGATTGCCCAGCGAGGGCGCCAAATGGCGTCACCACCAGCCCAACAGGAGCCATCATAAGCTCCTGATGCTTCCCCAACCCTTGAAGACTCGCGCCTATCCTGGCGCGAGCCACCAGCCACAGAAGCACCCTGCTCAAACAGGGCCCTCTCAAAACCATCCCCTTCAAGGGCTACCTCCCGGCCCTCAGCATCAGCGCGCTCCTTCGCCTCGCGCTCTTTGGCCAACCTGGCCCGCTCCTCCAAGAATTGCCGTTCTTGGAGGCGAAGACGATCAGCTTCCGCCTTCTTCTCTGCCTCAGCCTTTTGTCTGGCTTCATTGGCAGCAGCTGCCTTAGCGGCCTCAGCCTTCAACAAGGCTTCATCAGCCTCCGCCCGCTTCTTTGCAGCAGCGGCGGCCCGATCGGCCTCAGCCTTTTGCAAGGCTTCATCGGCTTCCGCCTGTTTACGAGCAACCTCCTGCTCTTGCCATAGCCTCTCCTCCTCTACACGAGCCGCCTCCGCGGATGGAGACACAGGAGGAGGAGTGGGAGTTATCTTGGGCGACACTGTCGAAGCACAAACAAAATATTAAGAGAGGAATTCAAAGTTGAAAAATCGAGAAAACAGTAAACACTGCTTACCAGGCGCCTTCTTCTTTATTAACTTCTGGAACAGCGGCTGCCTAGTCGGGGCGGCGCGAATCCCTACAGAGAAAACAGGGGCGCTCCCTCCTTGCTCCCCGGCAAAGCTGACCTTCTGAGTGCCAGCAACCTCAGTAGCAGCCTCCGAAGGCGCCACTGATTCAGGCATTTGAGTGGCACCCCCACTCTCGCCCCCACCAGCCGGAGCAGCAGACACATCCTTCGCAGCAGCAGCACTGCTGGTCGCGGCGCTATCAACACGCGCCCTCTTCCTCTTCTCCAGCTGAGAAGACTCATGTTGGGTCTGCTGACCTGGAGAAGAACAGATGATTGGAAAGCCAAAATATGCTATCTATTTGATCCTTGAATAAACAGTCTTTACAACTTACTTCTCCCAAAAGACTGCTGACCCTAACTACTGTTCTATCCAAACAACTGCTCAACAACTGCTGATACAAAGAACTGCTAAGGAAACAACTGATGAAGAACAACTGCTGACCAAAGGTCTGATGAAGAGCAACAGCAGATACAAGTACTGAAGACCTAAGCACTGCTGGAACCAACAGCACTTAGGCTCCAGCAGTGGATACAAGACCATCAGAGTTTATCTTTAACAGATGTTTACTATCAGTGCTTTCAATGTAACAGTAGTTTGTATAGCAGATGTTTAAGTTTGTTATTCTGTTAGAGGTCACTGTCTTAGGTGACGTCAGCCTAGGTCATCAGTGGTTTGAGTCAGTCTATAAATAGAACAGTGCATGTACTGTTCTATTGCATCACACACAAAACATTCTCTCTGACAAACAACTGTGTGATCAGGCTGAGGGGGAGTAACTTGTACGATTGTAATCTTTGAATTAATGAAAGCATTCGATCGAAAAACATTTACTCTCTTGTTTTGATTTACAGTTTATTATTCCGCTGCACTTTCATTCTACTTTCATTCCATTATTATCATCATTTAGTTAAACAATCAAAACAAACAAACTCAGATCCTAACAATTGGTATCAGAGCTTGGTCAATTAAATTCGATCTAACAAATCAATTTAATAATCAGCTCACAATTATTGATATCGTTTGTCAGTTTGATTGAAAACAGAGTAATAGTTTAATTTCGTTTCAACCGTTGTTAAACAGACTTTGTTCTTTTGAAAAATCAGAGAATGGCTTCTATCAATCACGATCCACATAACACTGGCACGAACAAAAAGCCACCGATGCTTGTCAGATCTGAATACAATATCTGGCAACGTCGGATGAGCTATGTTCTAGCTCAACAAAACACTGGGTGTTGGAAGTCGGTTATCTTCGGACCACATGTTCCGACTGTGCCGAGTACTGAAGATCCCAAAGTGTTTGAGCCAAAGAAACTTGAAAACTACTCCGACCAGGATTTTCAGAAAATTGAGCTAGATGCTAAGGCCTTCAGTATTGTGGCCATGGCTCTACCCAATGATATATATGCTGGGTTGTTACACTGTAACAGTGCAAAGGAGTTGTGGGATGCACTGAAAGAGCAGTTTGGTGGGACAGAGGAGGTTATTGAAAACAACCGTGAAATACTTAACCAACAATATGAAACATTCAGTCATGTCAAAGGAGAGTCATTAACTCAACAGTTTGAGAGATTTAACTGCTTAATTAGTGAACTAAAATTGGTTGGTCTTACTTACCCTCATTCAACTTTGAACCATAGGTTTTTAAGATCATTACCAGACAAATGGGACACTATTGCAATTGTTATGAGAAACTCAATAGGATTTAAAGACCTATCACTGACCCAGCTTCATGGTAAGCTCTTGACCTATGAAAGAGAGCTTAACCAGAAAAAGAAGCTCCAGGACTCTGGAAAAGTGTCTGATGACTATGTGTTTGGGAATACAGCACTTTTGGGTCATGATGAGGTGCCTGGAAACACAAAGGATCAGAGTTATGATCATTTTATTGACATAACTTCAGGTTTTAACTCAGGTTTTAACTCTGATTCTTATTCACCTAACTATGCTTTCACAGCAAGTGGTGGTGATATACAGGCATCTGATAACATATCCTTTGAGTATGATGACCTGAAATACTTTAACCCTGATGATTTGGAAGAAATGGACATTATGCACCAATTGGCCCTTCTCAGTGTAAGAACTAATAATTTTTACAAGAAAACAGGGAGAAGGTTTCCAGGGTTGACTGGCAGATCTAAGGTGGGGTTGGATAAATCAAAGATCAAGTGTTATAAATGTCATAGGTTTGGTCATTTTGCTAGGGAATGTAGGGGTCAACATGGTACACCTATGATAACCTATCCAAATCAAAGACCACAGACCAACACTTATCAGAATTCCTATAATACCCCTGGACCAAATGTGCAAAACACTGCTCATTTTGCACAGTCCTCAAACACTGTTCCTGTCCAGTATGTCCAAACCACTGTTCCTCAGATCCATTATGTGCAAACACCTGTTGCTCCACCACCTGTTCAAACGACTGCTGCACCATCCTCTGCTCCTGCAGAGACCAGTCAACAGAGCTTCTTTACACAAGGCTTTGTTGATTGGAGCAGTCTACCTGATGAGCTAACAGATGAGAATTTTGCACTGGTTGCCAAAGCTGAAAATAAACCAGAAAACTTTTGTTTCATGGCTATGGTTGATGAGATTGAATCTGAGGAAATGGTAAATGAATCTGATGTTGTGACTGATGATATTGTTAGTGAAGTTGTTGCAGGTGAGAAACCTGAAGAAGAGGTTGTGAATCTCTCAGATCCCTGGGGTGCATCTGATGAATGTGAGTGCAAGTGTGATTGTGCATTGATGGCTGCTGCTAAGGTATCTCCTCAAATTCTTAAAGAGTTGTGTTCTGACAAATGTGTGATAGCATTTGCTAACATTAAAGAGGTGAATGAAAACCTTAGAAAGAAAATTTTGGATGATGAAGTTAAATTTGAAAAACTCACAAAAGATTTAAAAACAAGTTTAACTGCAAAAGAATCTGAGATTAGCAGTCTAAAACATGAAGCAACTATTACCAAAGACCAGCTCCAAACTATGATAACAAAATATCAAAGTTGTAAAAGTGAGCTTGAGTCCACCCAAGTTGAATGTAAAAAATGGGTGGAATCATGTAGAGGTTTTGAGATGCTACTCAACAAACAAACCAAAAGTCATGTGAAGTTTGGCTTTGGTTTTGCAACCACTGCTCCAGCTTTTGAAAACACTGACACAAAGGATCAAAAGTCTGTTGAGATAGTACCCACAAACCTGCAGGGTCAAGAGATTAAAATCACTGAACCAAATGGTAAGAAAATTGTTCTTGAAAAACCAGAAGGTTCCTCATCTTTTGCTGAACTTGAAAAGTATGAATTTAAACCTACTTGGTCTGATGAGTGTGATACTCTTGAGAATTATAAACCTGTTGACTTTAAGACTCCTGAGGGAAAAACAGCTCCTCAGGCAAGGGTCATTCCCTTGGCAAAAGTCATTCCCCTGAAAGATTCTCCAGCAGATGCTCAAACATCTGCTGAAAAGAAGCCTGAAAAGGGGAAGAAGAAAGAAAAGACTGTTAACTTGTTTTGTGATTTCTGTGAAAAGAAGAATCATATCACCAAAAACTGTTTTCTTCTAAAAGCATATGATATCAACAAAGGAACAAGTGAATGTGATTCAAAAGCCACATGCTCAATATGTGGGAAAAAGAATCATAAGACTAAAGAGTGCTTGTATCTCAAAAATTTTGATGTAAAAATACAAGAATACAAAGCAAAAACTTTTGCAAACCCTGTGGTTAGTACTCCAAAAGGAAAGCCCAAACAGACCTTCACACCTGCCTAAACATCTGTTACAAAAAGGCTTGAAACATCTGCTTCTAGAGATGTCCAAGTAACAGATGCTCCACCCACAAGCAAATACCCAAGAGGTTATGGTCAACCTCCATGTCACAGTCTGCCACATGTTTATGAGGAGCCAAAAAGACCCTCTAAACCAAGAGTGAACAGAAATCCATATGGGTATTATCAACTGTCAGGAAGTGATCAAACAACTGCTGCCCCAAGTGCTGACATACAAGCACTGGCAAATGGTCAGCAGCAGTTGTTGACCTTAATTCAAAAATTGGTCCAAACCACTGATCACCTTCCAAAACTTGAGTCTGAAAGGTCTGAGGATCCATCCAAAGCCAATTTGGCTTTGGACACTCACCAAAACTAATCATTTACTGATGTGCAGGGAGCTTCTGCTTGTTTAGATAGTCTTTGGTATGTAGATAGTGGAGGTTCCAGGCACATGACAGGATGTAGAGCCCTACTTCTGGACTTCTTGGCTCATGGAGGGGGTGATATATCCTTTGGTAATGATTCTAAAGGTAAGGTGTTGGGTTCAGGGACTGTACAGGCAGGAAAACTCAAGTTTGAAAATGTCAATCTTATTGATAATCTCAAGTTTAATCTTCTGAGTGTTTCACAAATGAGTGACAAAGGTTATGGCTCATTTTTCACAAAGAAAACTTGTAAGATTATTGGGCCAGAAGTGGTGAAAAAGATTGATACCATTATTGCTGAGAGCAAAGCACAGCTTGTTGCTCATAGAAGTGGCAATGTGTATGTTGTTGATATGTTAAAGGATAATCCTATGGCAAATGTCTGTCTGTTTTCTGCTGCCTCCACTAAGGAGACAGAATTGTGGCATAGGAGACTGGGTCATACCAACCTTAATACTATCAACACACTCTCAAAACAAAGCCTTGTCAGAGGTCTTCCATCAAAAGAATTTAAATGTGATGAGCATTGTGTTTCTTGCTTAAAAGGGAAACAACATAAAAGCTCTTACAAATCCATTGATGAGTCCAAAACTAGTCAGTGCTTACAACTATTGCATATGGACTTGTTTGGCCCCGTTAAAATCATGAGTCTAAGGAGAAAAAGATTTTGTCTTGTCATAGTTGATGATTTTTCTAGGTTTACATGGACTTACTTTTTACACTCTAAAGATGAGACTGCAGGTATATTGAAGGACTTTGTCACCAAGGTTGAAAAGCAGTATGACTTGCCAGTAAAAGTCTTCAGGAGTGACAATGGAACAGAGTTTAAAAATAAGGAGTTAGATGACTTCTGTGTGTCAAAAGGGATTGTGAGGCAATTCAGCATCCCAAGAACACCAGAACAAAATGGGGTAGTTGAGAGGAAAAATAGAACTCTTATAGAAGCTGCAAGAACCATGCTAGCAGATTCTGGTTTGCCACTGTCCTTTTGGGCAGAAGCTGTAAACACTGCTTGCTATGTTCAAAACAGAGTTTTGATCAACCCCAGACATCAAAAAACTGCTTATGAAATTTTGTTCAAAATCAAACCATTAATCTCATTCTTCAAAATCTTTGGCTGCCCATGTTTCATTTTAAATCTTAAAGATTCCATTTCAAAATTTGCAGCCAAAGTAGACTGTGGATATTTTTTGGGATATTCTTCTACTGCTAAGGCCTACAAAGTATTTAACACAAGGACTAAGACAATAGAAGAAACCTTGAATGTTAAGTTCAATGAACTTTCATCTCTGAAAATCCCTGCAAACCCTGCTGAATTATTTGATTTAGATAAATTCAAATTTGAAGATATCACTGTTAAAACTAACAATGCAGGTATTCCACAGTCTCCACAGCAAGATTACAGAACAGATGTTGTGATTCCCAGTCACTACAAAGTCTATTCTGCATCAGAGGTAGCAGCTGTTCAAAACAATTGTCAAAACTCTGCCACAGCTGTGTCAACCACTGTTGGCCAGTCCTATCCTCAAACCTCTGCTTCACCCCTCACTACCACTGACCTATCATCTGTTGACAAAAGTCAATCATCTGTTGACAAAAGTCAGTCAAGTTTCACACCACTTGGACCCATACCTCCATTACCATTCCAAACATCTGTTGGCTCTACAGAAATACCAACAGATGTTACACCAACAGAGTCACCAAACCTCTGTCCATCACCCCAAAATGCCATTGTTCCATATCAAGGAGATCTTATTTACTTAAGAGCTCATCCACCAGACCAGATCATTGGCAACATCAGAGAGGGAGTGCTCACAAGAAGCCAATCCTCAAATATCTGTCTTTTTGCAGGTTTCTTATCCCTCACACAACCTGTCAAGTACCAAGAGGCACTGAAAGACAACAGTTGGGTAGAAGCCATGCAAGAAGAACTCCTTCAGTTCAAAAGACAACAAGTATGGGAGCTTGTACCACTTCCTAAGGATGTTTGTCCTATAGGAACAAAGTGGGTCTTCAAAAACAAGACTGATGAAAGGGGTATTGTTGTCAAGAATAAAGCCAGGCTTGTGGTTCAAGGCTTCAGACAAGAAGAAGGAATAGATTATGATGAGACCTTTGCTCCTGTAGCTAGACTAGAGGCCATCAGACTCTTTTTAGCCTTTGCTGTCAACCACAATATAAAGGTGTATCAGATGGACATCAAATGTGCTTTCCTTTATGGCAAAATTCAGGAGGAGGTCTATGTATGTCAGCCACCTGGTTTTGAAGACACATTCCATCCTGACTATGTCTACAAGCTCAACAAAGCTTTGTATGGACTCAAACAAGCACCAAGGGCCTGGTATGAAACTCTTTCCACATTTCTCTTATCCATTGGCTTCACAAGAGGTAAAATCGACAAAACTTTATTTCTTAAATGGAAAGGGAAACACTTAATGATTGTTCAAATATATGTGGATGACATCATCTTTGGATCCACATGTAACCAAATGTGTGAAGAGTTCAGAAAACTCATGACAGCAGAGTTTGAGATGAGTGCCATGGGTGAGCTTCAGTGTTTCCTTGGTCTTCAAGTGAAACAACTGCAAAATGGCACATTCATTCACCAAAACAAATATGTCAAAAATTTATTAACTAGATTTGAGATGAATGATTGTAAGTCATGTAGCACACCCATGAGTACAGTCAAGCTGCTCACTATTGATGACAAGGATGAACTGGTTGATCAAACACATTATAGATGTATGATTGGGTCTTTATTGTACTTAACTGCATCTAGGCCAGACATTATGTTTGCTACCTGTGTCTGTGCCAGATCCCAGGCTTCACCCAGAAAGTCAAACCTTATTGCTGTGAAAAGGATATTCAGATACCTCAAAGGTGCTCCCACACTTGGTATCTGGTATCCTGCTAATGGAAACATTGAGCTTTCAGGTTTTTCAGATAGTGACTTTGCTGGCTGTCACACCACAAGAAAATCCACTTCAGGAGGGTGCCAATTTCTAGGGAATGCCTTAGTTTCATGGCAAAGCAAAAAGCAGGCAGCTGTTTCAACTTCAACAGCTGAAGCTGAATACATTGCTGCTGCAAGCTGTACAGCCCAACTGATGTGGCTTCAAAATCAACTACTGGATTTTGGGATAACTGCACTTAGGACTCCACTCATGTTGGACAGCCAAGCTGCTGAAAATATCATCAAGAATCCAGTCTCTCATTCCACTACCAAGCACATTGACATAAGACATCATTTTGTCAGGGACAGCTATGAAAAAGGTTTGATTTCTTTACACCATGTTCCAACAGAGGATCAGTTGGCAGATGTGTTAACAAAAGCTTTAGACACATCTACCTTTACAAATCTGATTTCCAGAATTGGCATGTTAAACATGGATTAACCAAATAAAATTTTAAAAATAAAATTGTTTAGAAATTAAATATTTTCTTTAAATAGCTGTTTGGTTGAAAAATCTGTTTATAACATCTGATCAGATAAAACAACCACTGTTTCATTCATTTCCACTGTTGGTTGAAAAGTCTGTTCCAAACATCTGATCAGATAAAACAACTGTTAGTTGAAAAATCTGTTTCAGAACACCTGTTCAGATAAAACAACTGTCCATATATATATATATATACTATATTAAAAAAAAAAAAAAAACCAACGGTTGGATCCATCAGCTGTTTGTATCAGTTGTTTAACAAAACAGCTGTTCTCCACCAGATGTTACATCCATCAGATGATTGCCACGTCTACTCATATAAGCAGATGTTTGGCCACATCAGCGGTTTCACTGAACCTATAAAAACCCTGTTTTACCACAACAGATGTTACACTGTCTCATTGTATTCAAAATACTGTAAACCGCCTTCTTCACTCTCAAACCCTTCATCAATCTTCAGTCATTTTCACCTTCGAAATCCATTAAAATGGATCTTCAAGCCAAAGCTACACACAATTGTCTCCCCTATCTGATTAAAACAGATGACAACACTCCATTTCACTCCACCATCGACATTTTCCTTAACTCCAAATACTTACCCATCCTAACCGCCAACGCCCCCATCTATCTGGATACACTCCAAGAATTTTGGTTGAATGCCGAGTTTCTTTTACAAGATAAAAAGCCTACATCCATTATTTCCAAAATTGGAGAAACCAGTATCGTTATTACCCCTTGATATCATATCCACAACCTTCACACTGAATGACCTGGCAGGTAAGGATTCCTTCACTAAAACAGAGCTTCACACTGAGTTCCAAGAAAGAGGGTATGAGGGTCAGATGACTGGATCAACTCTTTTCAAAAAGTTTTTCCCTCCAGTCATGAAATTTTTCTTCCATACTCTTCTTCTTTGTGTCTCTGCTAAGTCCACATCCTTTAATGAAATTCCATTAAGGATGCAATATCTGGGATATGCTATGTTGTCAAACTCTGACTTCAATCTTTCCCAGGGATTGTTCATGGACTTGGTATCAAATGTGAAAGCAGTCAAGTCTGGGTCAAACAATGCTTTTCTTATTTACCCACGAATTCTTAGTGTAATTTTACAAAAATTATTACCTGAAAAAGTTTTCAAAAAGGGTGCTGCTATGCAAATGAAAAGCTTAACTGATGAAACTTTCACTAGAATGCTGGGTGGAAGCACCCAAGAAAAAGTGTCAAAAGTGTCAAAAGTTTCTAAAACACAAACAAAGAGGACAAAGGCAACAACTGTTGTCAAAACCTCTGTTGTTGAGCCCACTGCTCCTGGTGATCATGGCACTACATCCAGTGCTGTGAAACCCACACCAGCCACTTCCAAAAGGAAACATTCATCCACAAAAACCACCACTCAACCACAAATGAGGCTTCTGGATGTTGAGGTACCAGAAGAAACCTCTGTTGCACAACAAAAGCAACATGAAACCACTGTTGTTACTTCCTCACAACAGTTGGACATACCTCCACCTGACCAACCTCCTCATGAATCCTCTCAAAAGGATCATGTTGTAAGCCAAGGGGACACACATCATGATGCATTTGAGTCACTTGACCATATGTTCACAAGCCCCTCTCCCAGGGCTAACTCTCTTCTTACTCCACCACTCACACCATCACATGTCCCACAAACAATGCAACCTCTGTTTGAAGCTATTGAAAAATCTCAGGAAGATCCCAGTTCCTCTCTTCCACCTGTCACTGAGAGTATACTCCAACAAGTGACTGAGCCTGAGAATATTCAATCTGCTATCCCCCAAACAGAAGAGGAGGTTACACCACCAGGGTTCAATGAAACTCTAGGTGAGTTTTCAAGTGGAGCAGCCACTACTGATGTAGAGACCACTGTCTCACATCAGGACAGTGATTTCATAGCTAAGACTCCCTTGAAGGCAACAACTGTTGAAGCTACCATAGTGTCTCCAAAAACAGTTGGAAGTCCCCAGTACCAAGAAAAAGGGGCATCTGATTCACCTATTAGGCCTGAATCAGATAAAACTACCACTGGTAGGGACTCAGATGATCCTATTAATTTAGGAGATGAGTCAAAATACCAAGAATTGACGGCCAGAGTTTCTGCTATTGAAACATCTGTTGCTGACATCAAATCTGATGTCAAGCTTCTCCTAAGCTCAATTGCAGATCTCTCCAAGAGTCAACCATCTACCACTGATATAGCCAATGAGTTATGGAAATCAGTTTCCCCCATCATCATAGCTCACAGGAAATTGGCTGATCAGACACATGAAACCTACATGGCTGAGATCAGAAATATGGTTGATGCAAGGTACAAAGATACCCATGCTGACATCAAAGCCATCAAGGACCATCTGCTGAAGACTACTGGCTCTGCCCCTACCACCATCCTCAGGGATGAAACTGATGATGTTTTCACGGCTGATGATGCCAAAAAGGGGGAAAGTGGCAGAGATAGGCTACCAAAATTAGATCCTTTTGGTTGCCCACCTTCTCAAAAAGGTCAAGCCAAGTCTGCCAAGAAACCAGAGTCTACCAAATCAGCTCCACAACAACAACATCAAGCACCACCACCACAAACCACTGAAAAGAATAAGGCAGTAGATGACTCTGCAAACATAGAAGCTGAAAAGGCTGCTCAGTCCAAACAACAAAGGGCTGACACCTTGGAAGTAAAAGCAGAGTCATTGATCGAACTCAAGAAGAAACAACAAAGGGAAACTGAAGATGTGGGATCCTCTAAAAGGATGAAAAGACCTGCCAAGCATGTTAGAAAACCACCATCTAAGTTACAAACCTCTGTTGATAAAACCACTGCTGCTGAAACCACTGTCACTGAAACCACTGCCACCCAAACCACTGAAACCACTATACCCAAACCAACACACACTTCTGAACAAACAACCACCAAACCTACATCACCAACCAAAACCCCAACATCTGCTGGTTCTTCTAAAAGGCCAACAGATGTTAATCCAACCACTGCTACCAAATCACCTTCACCAAAAATCATGTACACAAGGAAGAGAAAATCAACCTTTGTTGTGCATGATGAGAACATACACACATCACCAACCACCATTTCAACTGCCCAATCCACTCCTCCCATCACAGCCATTCCACTCACATCATTCTCACCACATACATCCAAATTCACAACCCATAGACCACCACCAACCATTACACCATTGGTTGTTCAGTATCCCCTTGAACTTGATCTACTCAAGGGGGAATTACAATCCTTCTATAATACTGAACAGCCTTCTGAAAGATCCTTCCCATCTCTCCCAAATTTCCCTGTTCCCCTCAACATTGATACCTATCTAAAATACAAGGGTGAACAGGTGGATGCCATCATCAGGGAGAAATGCAAAGGGAAGGATGACAGGACTGCTCAGGGCATCCATTCAGCAGAGCTTAGCAAACTCAGAAGGATTGAAGACTTTGCTAAGACCCTGAGCAATTCCATGTCCACCATGCCTCTCAGTGTAGATTTGGAGAAGGAGGTAAGGGAATCCCTACTTGAACAGATAATGGCAACCAAGCCCTACAAAGCAAACAAAAAGCAGTTCAATGGCTGGACTACTCATGCTTTGAGGGAAGAACTGATCAGAATTGAAGAAATGGCCAAAAATCCCAAAGCTAAAGTCTCCATTCCCAATTTTGGCAAAGGCAGAGACCCAGTCAGAGCCTTGAAGTTCAAAAGAATGAGGCAAGAGATTGTAGCTGCCAATTATGGGGAGATGAGGTCTGTTTCCAGATGGTCAGAGCTTAGATTGGTTGAAACCTATAAAAGTCTGGAAGAGAATAGAAAGAAGGATCCCAGCCTTCCAAGAAAGCCAATCTACAATGATGAGCCAATGATGAAGAGACCCCAACAGACTTTCAACCTAGACAGCTTACTTGAAACCTCTGATCTCACAGCTGCTGCAAGTAGACAGTTCAAAAGGCAGAAGGAGATGTCAGAGGAAGACCAAAGAAAGTTTGCTGACACATTTATAAAGGAAGGGCTCTTCAATCAAATCCATTATTTCTCTGATCCCACAACAGAGAAACTCAGAGAACTCATAGGAAGACCACCATCACCCAACTCATCAAGAATAAAGGTTCATCTCAGCAAATCCACTGACTCAAAAATTCTAAAGTGGAAAGTCAACAAAGACAACCACGAATTGACACTGCTCAGGTCAGATGGAAAGGTTCAGAAGATCAGTATGGATGATGCTTACAGCCTTTGTGCAGAAGATCACCAAGCACTGCTAAATCTGGATCTGGAAAGAGATGAAGAAGACCTATTTGCTTTGAACTTTGAATTACAATTCAAAGGTCAAATCAGAGAAAGTCTGATGAGAAATAAAGATCAATGAATAAAGCTGAGTTTTGGCATCATCTGTTCTAGGGGGAGATTGTTGGGTCTGCTGACCTGGAGAAGAACAGATGATTGGAAAGCCAAAATATGCTATCTATTTGATCCTTGAATAAACAGTCTTTACAACTTACTTCTCCCAAAAGACTGCTGACCCTAACTACTGTTCTATCCAAACAACTGCTCAACAACTGCTGATACAAAGAACTGCTAAGGAAACAACTGATGAAGAACAACTGCTGACCAAAGGTCTGATGAAGAGCAACAGCAGATACAAGTACTGAAGACCAAAGCACTGCTGGAACCAACAGCACTTAGGCTCCAGCAGTGGATACAAGACCATCAGAGTTTATCTTTAACAGATGTTTACTATCAGTGCTTTCAATGTAACAGTAGTTTGTATAGCAGATGTTTAAGTTTGTTATTCTGTTAGAGGTCACTGTCTTAGGTGACGTCAGCCTAGGTCATCAGTGGTTTGAGTCAGTCTATAAATAGAACAGTGCATGTACTGTTCTATTGCATCACACACAAAACATTCTCTCTGACAAACAACTGTGTGATCAGGCTGAGGGGGAGTAACTTGTACGATTGTAATCTTTGAATTAATGAAAGCATTCGATCGAAAAACATTTACTCTCTTGTTTTGATTTACAGTTTATTATTCCGCTGCACTTTCATTCTACTTTCATTCCATTATTATCATCATTTAGTTAAACAATCAAAACAAACAAACTCAGATCCTAACAACTCAGCCTCCTCTTCATCTTCTGAGGGCGGGCCATCCTTCCGCCGTCAACGCCCTTTAACAACCTCCCCTGCTGAAATGGAAGAACCCGAGTCAGAAAGAGCAACTTTTGCTCGGTACCCATGCCTCCGCGGCGCGTGTTTCCAACGCCCACGCCCCGCGGACGAGCTCACCGGCGGAACAATCCCTACTGAAAACCCAGTAGAATCATCTCCAAATATGCTAGGGCCGAAGGGATCCGAAGACTCACCGGTTGTATAATAAGGCTTGGGCGCGGTGGTGAGATCAGGGTAATAGAAGCGGTCAGCAAATTCATCTATGCAAGAGGTCTGACCCTCCGCCAAAGGCCTCCACTTGATACCCTTCTCCTGGCGGGCAGCATAAAACTGGAACTTGTCCACACCTACAAAAATACACAATAAGAGAAAAGGCGCAGGGAATAATAATGATAATAATGATAATAAGGAAACATACCCTCCTCCGCAATATAAGGCTCTTTACCGGCCCGGATGCCATGGCGGCTCATCCCAAGAAGGAAAAAGATGCCTTCTGTCAAGTTATGGAACTCCAGCTTGGTGGCATTAGAGGTGAGGGTGAGGAACCAAGCCTGCTTCTTGAAGTCCTTGGGCACAGGCATGTCCGCCACACGCTGCCCATCCCCTATGACCTTCCAGGGGAGACTGATGGGGATCACACCCCTCTTCACAAAGAAAAATTTCTCCTTCGCCCAATGCAAGGACTTAGGAGTGTGAGTAGCCATAGGCGGCACCTTCGGGCGCGGCTTAAACGAGAACCACATCTCGTCTCGCGCCATGAAATAGAAGACACTGAACCGCTCAACGGTTGGCTCAATGTCCAGAGCGCGGCACGAAGCCTCAAAATGAACTAACCTCAGAAGCCCGGAGGCGGTTAGTTATGTAGGCCCAACGCCATAGGCCACCATAGTGTCAATCTGAAAGCGCGTACAAGGCAGACGGAACCCACACTTAGCAAAGTGGGCCTCGTACAGCGCCAACTGACCACTACCGGCAGAAAGGACGGTGCTGGTCGGAGATGGAAGAGTGGGCTCCCATTCCGGCAAGATCCCATACATGATGCAGAACCGGTTGAAAGCCTCCTGACTCCAAACACAGTAGGTGTTGGACATCAGTTTCCTCTCCTTTATCTTGCCATGCTCGACAAGAACCTCTTCCTCCACCACCTCCTCCACAGCCGGCTCCATCACAACATCCTCGGTGGATAACGGTGGACTCACTGGAACTTCAGACATGATAACAAAAACTCAACAAATCTGGAAAAAAGACGCCGGAAAATATGAAGATCCACCGGAATCTTCAACGGAAATTGAAAGAAGAACGGATTTCAAAGGATTCACAAACGAACAGAAAGGAAGCAAGAGGCAAAGACACTTGAAGTTTCAACAATAAATCTTCAAGACCAGGAAAGTCTTTGAAGATTGAACGGAAACTTCAACGGAAGATGACCGGAATTCTGAGAGAAAACTGAAAGCAAAGAAAAGAAGAAGAAATTTTGAGAGAATAACCGTTCAAATGAACCACGATGAGGTTTATATACTCATCGCATTAATGACAGAGGGACCCACCTGGGAAGTGCCAAACGTCACACCTTTTCAAATTCCAGACACCAGATGGCGACACGTGTCAACAACACAAACGAGCGGCTCAGATGGAAGTGTGTGACAGTTGCGTGCCACACACAAGACGGATGATCGACACGTGTCAACAGATCTCACGATCTCAATAAAGTGAGCGCGTGATAACCCACGCGCCTGACAGAAAGCACGTGCCCACTGACACATGGCACAATCCCAACCACGAAGACAAAGCGTCAGACGCGTGGCGTCCCACGCTCCTGACACAGACGAGAAGTTGGTAACTGCAACCACGACGTGACGTGCCTCAGTCTGCACAACCAGACAGTCACTGAACACGTCAGCAACCATTAAACTTCCATCAGAAGTAACTGATCATTCAAATTCCAGGCGCATTTACTCCAGCTCATGTGAGACAAATTGAATGCCAATGATTTAGAATTTATCACCAACTCAGGGCCCGCATTAAATCACTCCAACAGCATTTAATTCATTGGCGTAATCTTGACGTAAATTTGCAAAAGACGTTCCCCGCCTAAAATTTTGCAAAGTTAAGGCGGAGTACGTCCTTCATGGTGTAAACTTGACGTAAGTTTGCAAAAGACGTTCCCCGCCCAACGCCTACAAAGGCAAGGCGGAGCACGTCCTCCATGGCGCAAACTTGACGTAAGTTTGCAAAAGACGTTCCCCGCTCAACGCCTGCAGGGGTAAGGCGGAGCACGTCCTTCTCGGCGCAACTTTGACGTAAACTGGAAAAGACGTTCCCCGCTGAACTTTTCAAGAATCCGCGCCCAAGAGATACAACACGAGCAAATGAGCTTTCATCCGCGACTAACATATTTTGAGTCTAGCATTCCACCTCCTCATCAGCGAGCAGGAGAAGTCCTAGACTAGGGGGACTTGAAGGGATAGGGAGCCTAATCTGAAAGGCGTCCCTATCCCCGTGCAAAATCAACCCCACGCCAGATCATGGCGCGGGAACACACTCGCGCGGGGACAGGCAATCAACACGTCTCGCGTGCCAAAGCATACGATAAGCAACATAAACACCTGATACGCGCGTGTTACCACGCGTGGAATCTTCCCTTGGCACCTCTCATACGAAGTACAAAGAACGGCAGAAGGAAGATTCATAAAGATCCATGTCAGAGTACACACCAGCAGGAGAAGGACATGTGGCAGATAGTACAAAAGGTGAACGGCTGCACTGTGCATGCTGTCGTGAATAGTGACCAGCAGGCATTACCTCGCCAACTGTCAGACGTCACATCAGACAGCATGGATAGCCTGAACACTGTAGCAAGTACGATGTTACTGTACACCACCAGAAATCCGCCACGTGTCCGGCTACAACAACGACCACACTATAGCGTGACGTCATCAACAGTAACCTGTCTTTTCCCGCCATTTTCAGAAGAACCATGGGCTTGGGCCTCGGTTGGGCCCAGACCAATGGTACCACCCGTGGGCCATTCCATGCAGCCCACTGCGGTGCCTATAAATAGGATTACATGAAATCCTTGTAGATCATTCAGAAATAACCATTACTACTATACTCACTCGTTGTAACCTCTCTTATTATCAATAATATTCCGGTGTACTTACAGTGGACGTAGGTCGTTAACGACCGAACCACTTAACTCTTGTGTTCTCACACACTTCACATACACATTCACTTACACTAACACTCACACGGGTTACCATCACGGTTTGGGTAAAGGATTAATCTGACAGTGACATAAGTATTAACCCCCCGGAGATTAGTCTTAATCTCCGGTATACTTATTGTTTCTTCAATCATGTTTATAAAAACTTTAATTTTTATAAAGTGCCTAATTATATGTAAAAGATTATAATAAAACATGTAGTATTATAAATTAGTTTTTATATGTGTTCTATCTAATGTGTTTAAAATAATTGTTGAATTGAATGTCATGAGGTCTCATAAACATCTCATGACTCTTGATTACCTTTTGATTAAATATAGTGTTTAAAAGACAATTTTACCCTCAAAATATAGTTATTATATGCATTGTGTATTGTATCATAAGGAATCAAACTTGTATCTCTTAAATTTTAAGAAGTCCTTGGGAAATGCTTTATAATATAGTATAGATATAGATTTATTTTAACATGAAACAACCTAGTATGAAGTTAATTCATGGGTTTTTGTTTAGATCAAACTAGTATTGTATTCGGCGTTTCGCAGCGGGATCGTAGGAGGATGTTGATTCTAAATAAGAAAGTAACACAATTAAGTAAACATATCTAAAGTTAAAAGTTAGCTTTAATTACAATAAGTTAACTAAATAATAAGTAAAATAAAAAGAATTAAACTTATAAAAAAAAAGATAAAAGAACAAATATTTGTTAAAGGAGAATTTGTTTTAGAGTTAATAGCCATTTTCGTCCCTGAGGTTTGGTCCAGTTTGCCACTCCAGTACAAAAGTTTATTTTTTTGCAATCTCTTACCTGTGGTTTGGATTTTTTTGCCAAATTCGTCCTTTTCACTAACCCAGTTAAAAAATCTCGTTAGTGTCAGGGGTAGGGTTGTCTTTTTACCAGTCAGGGACGAATTTGGCATTTAAAATTCAACCTTACCCCAGGGACGAATTTGGCAATTAACTCTTAATTTAAAATAATTGTTAATTAAATAATTTATTATGAATTTTTAAATATATTTTATTATGAATTTTTAAATAATTTATTATGAATCGTTAGTGACGAATTTGCTTACCTGTGCCAGAAAGTCGGAGGAGCTACCGGATTATCCTCGCAGGTAAGTGAAATGGTGTAGTACCGTAGCATCTGTTTTTATAAACAAACAAGCTGTTAGGATGAAAGTTGATTGTTGTTATATGTTTGTTTAGGGTCTGGGGAATCATATGTTGAGGTTAAGACCTGTAACATCATCTATGAGAAGTTACTCATCTGCAACCAAAGAGGTGATTGGAGTTTTGCTTTGTATGCTTTTTTTATTATCATATTTTCTATTTGTTTCTGCTACCTAATTACCCTAGAGGATGTCTGACTGTTGGTTGATTAATGTGCTAAGGTTGATATGAATAGCACTTTGTGAACTATATTAATTTCTTATTAGCAAAGTTTGACACTTATGAAAAATTGAGAAGAAATTATTTAAAAAAAAGTTTTGATTTGTTGTTCAATCTTAGTATATCGTGGTAGAAATAAACATTACAAATACATTGTATAAATGCTTTTTATCATGTTCAAGAACCATCTGGCTTATTTGTATAGGGACAGATTGGAAAGCAATAGGATCACTGATTCAGTAAACAGGGACCAATTGCAATAGGATCACTGATTCAGTAAACAGGGACCAATTGAAACCCACATAATAATTTGTTCGGATTTATATGGGCAGAGGAGTTGCTTGCTTTTAGTCTTATATGTATAGTGTATTGTACATATCAATCTAGAGCTTCATGTCTGATTTAGTTACTGAAATCCAAGAGAATTTAGAGAACCTTATTTAAGATAAATAACATACTCAAGTTTGAGAGCTAATTTGAGAAAAACGCTTTATTTACATCAAGCAGTATTGTTTTTTTGGTGTTTAAGTTTTGTTTGGTATAGTGTCTCACTAATAGATCTTAAGAAATTTGGATTTTAGATTTACTTTTCAAGTTTAACAGATGACAGTACGAGATGCTTTGAACTCTGCTCTTGATGAGGAAATGGCTGCTGATCCTAGTGTTTTTGTTATGGGCGAAGAGGTAGAAATATACTTATAAAAGGGTGCCGAGAGCTCTTTTTACATTTATTTGATGGTCATCTTTTTTAATGTGCAGGTAGGAGAATACCAGGGTGCATACAAGGTTAGAATTATATGCTTTTCAGTTCTTTTAGATTCTACAAATCAAATAACTAAAGGTGGTATCTCAGCGGGTTTGGTAATGCCGCAACGGGTCAAAAGTAGTAATTTGTTACTGACTAAAATGAGTTGAGTCGTCTCAAAGTGTTTTGTACCATTTTAGGCTTTTTTAAATAGGTTTGTTTCGTCACTAACGATTCATAATAAATTATTTAAAAATTCATAATAAAATATATTTAAAAATTCATAATAAATTATTTAATTAACAATTATTTTAAATTAAGAGTTAAATGCCAAATTCGTCCCTGAGGTAAGGTTGAATTTTAAATGCCAAATTCGTCCCTGACTGGTAAAAAGACAACCCTACCCCTGACACTAACGAGATTTTTTAACTGGGTTAGTGAAAAGGACGAATTTGGCAAAAAAATCCAAACCACAGGTAAGAGATTGCAAAAAAAAAAACTTTTGTACTGGAGTGGCAAACTGGACCAAACCTCAGGGACGAAAATGGCTATTAACTCATTTGTTTTAATTTTATTAAACTTTAAGAGCCGAACAATAACTCTATCAAAGTTTAGAAGTCGAAGCACAGATCATTTATAAAAAAAGAATTATTGTTAAACTTTCGTATGTCATTTATAAAGAAAAGAATTATTAAATTTATATCCTTATAATTGACCAATCAATTTTTTTTTAAGTTTATACAACTTAAAAATAAATAAATGATGACCTAAAATGATGCCATGTGATCTATTACCGTTAACAATGTGTTTTTTTTAACGATCAATCGGAGCACTTTGTTTTATAATCCCGCAATCGCCACAATTACACCCAAAGTCCATTTAGCGAAAGGACTACCTGAGCCAAATCCTGACCCGATACAAATGATACAATACAAACACAACAAAACACCCAACCCACCTACACTTGTTTTGTTAATATATAGAATGTGCTTGTATTAGTTTTAGGTCAAACACACAAACACTTTTAATTAAGCATGCATGTCAGTTTCAAATTAACTTGATTAATTAATTTTCTTTAAATAATGATCTAATTTTAGGGTGGAGGATATGGGGACGTCCCCAGCTCGTCGTCACTAGCGTTACTCCATCGACGAAAGGGACGAGCCACCATTTTGTGTGCATATGTATGCGTATATTGTTCATCACCCACACCTCAGGCTCATCACTTGAGTGATAAGTCGGCCTCTGATGACGTGACGGCTAATGTGAAGACCCACGCGTCCTCAAATAACGGACCACGTCTACACCCACCATCCTTAATTAAGCTGGCCGACTTCACTAATTAATTCTTAAGTTGGAGTAGTTGATGACCTGTAACTCAAGTCTTTGTATAATATAATTGTTTAATGACCAAAACACCCTTCACAAAATATTGTTTACTATTTCCACCCTTCACACCCTCAATAAACACAAATGGCTTCTCTTCCACATGTTGTAGAAGATTTAGGAGGCGTTATTCAGATCTTTAGCGACGGTTCTATTCTTCGTCACAAACTCAATGACTCCATTGTTTTACCAGTCAAACACCATATTTCTGTCACATGGAAAGATTATTGTTATAGCAAACTACATAACCTCCATCTTCGAATCTACAAACCCACCACAACCACCACCAACAAGCTTCCAGTCATCTACTACCTCCACGGTGGCGGGTTCTGTGTCGGGTCGTTCGAACGGGCCAAGTATCACAACTTCTGCCTAAGAGTCTCCGAAACCCTACATGTTATTGTAGTGGCACCTAATTTACGTCTAGCACCGGAACATAGGCTTCCGGCAGCCATCGACGACGCTTATGTGGCCATGAAGTGGCTCCAAGAGGTGGCTACAAACCCTAATGGTGGTCAGACAGTTGATGATATTATTAGGGTTGATTGTTTTGACTTTGATAGGTTTTGCATAGTTGGAGACTCTTCTGGTGGGAACATAGCGCACCACTTGGCTGTGCGGCTCGGGCCCGGATCGCCGGAGATGAGTCCGATTAGGGTACGAGGGTATGTGATGTTGACACCGTTTTTTGGTGGGATGGAGAGGACGAAGTCGGAGGAAGGGTTGCCGGAAAAGGTGTTGAACGTTGACGTTCTTGACACGTAAGTTGCATCCTATACGTGTCTTCAGCAATATGATATGATACAATACGATATGATATAGTATAATACAATAGAATTAGATTGCATTAACATGCCCAGTCAAAATGTATATTTTTATAAAACTAAATAACTATTCATAAGGCAAACTAGAGGTAAATTGATAATGTATAGAATAAATATATGATAATTTTTGGTGTATGTAGAATGAACTTTAATACGTGTAAAACAAATTTTGATAATATGCTTGATAAAGTGTTAATAACTAATGAATTAAAGAGATAATAATTAATGTAAGAAGAGTTAAGGTATTTAATTTTTTACCATCAAGTCATTTGTTCTTTTTGTTCTTATACTAAGTTTTTTCTCATTTGATTTTTCTGTAAATATATAATCGTATATATTCCGTGCACTTTTAAGTATAAAACTTTTGTTATAAATTTACCCTTGTAATAATATACGGTTGGTCCATGACATGTCTATTTCAATAAAAAGATTTCAAGTTGATATTTACTTATTATCCTATTTAATATTCTTGTCGATTAATAAATTTTAGATGCATGCATTGTCACCATGACTTTAATTATATTTCATTAATTTATCACATGTGGTTTTTGATAATGTGTTATAGTGCCTCGTATGTAAGAATCATTTAATTAATTAACAAACTTAATGATAATTAAACATAAGCATAGAATAAAGTATACACATAAGATTTTATTTCACACCATCTCAAACTTAATGATAATTAAACATAAGCATAGAATAAAGTATACACTAGGGCTGTACACGAGTCGAGCCGAGTCGAGCCAGGCCCAGCTCGAGCTCGAACTTAAACCGAGCCAGCTTGGCTCGGCTCGTTTTTCTGGTCGAGCTGAAAAGTCGAGCTTGAGCTGGGCTCGTAAATGTTCGAGCCGAGCTCGAGCTGGCTCGAGTCAGCTCGTTATATTTTTTTATTATTATTTTTTTTACAAATATTTATTAAATAAAAAACAATAAAATTACACATAATCATATATATATATATATATATATATATATATATATATATATTTTCTTTTTCTAAGTTATGGTTTATTTATTATGAAAAGATGTGGTAGATAGGTAGTATGAGCAGGATTTTCAAATTTTGAATTTTAGAATTAGGTTTGGAGCCAAAATATATTAGTTTCATCTATATATTAATTACACATACACAAGCCTGAGTCGAGCCATATGTCGAGCCATTGAGTCGAGCCACGAGTCGAGCCACGAGCTCAACACCCGTGGCTCGAGCTCGGCTCGATTACAAAACGAGCCAGCTCGGCTCGGCTCGAAAACAAAACGAGCTTCTTCGAGCCGAGCTTTTTTCAAGCGAGTTTCGAGCGAGCCTCAAGCCTCAAGCCGCGAGCTTTTTGTACACCCCTAATTATACACATACACACTTTATAATAAACAGTTAATTGTATGTTAAGCCCATAATTTCAAACATTCATAAGATTTTATTTCACACCATCTCATATATACAGAAAGTCCTTTTTTTTCTTTCACCACAATGGAGTAATTAGGGTTATTTACGAATTGTAAGACTACTAATTGTAAGACTCTTTTGACTGATAGGTTTCAACTTAACTAAGCTCCTTTAAAAAGTTGGGATGAGACTACTAATTGTAAGACTCTTTTGACTAATAGGTTTTGGAGAATGGCATTGCCGGTTGGAAAGACGCAAGATCACCCATTTGCTAACCCATTTGGGCATGGAAGCCCAAGTCTTGAACTACTTAAGCTTGACCCAATACTCTTAATTGTTGGAGGGGATGAAATTATGAAAGATAGAGTCAAATTATATGCACAAGAGTTAAAAAAACTAGACAAGAAAGCACATTACGTTGAAATTAAAGGCAAACAACATGGGTTTTTGACTAATGATCCGTATTCGGATGTTTCAAATTCGGTTATGGATCTAATCAAGGATTTCGTGTTCAAACACTTCGGTTAAATGATAGTATATAATGCTGAAACTAAAGGCGAACAACATGTGTTCGTGATTGCCTACAACCTCATTTGGATGTTTCGGATTCGGTTTGAAATCTTATCAGGATTTCAGGTTCAAACATTTTTGTTAAACTGTACAATGATGGTTAACATTCCTATATTGATAATTTGATATAGACATTTAGCCTTGCTTAGTTTTCTAATACAATGAGATTACTTTGTTATCCAGGTAAGAAAATAATTTATTTTTATTATAATTTTTATTCGGATAATATTTGTTTTATTTGGTTTCCTTGTTTAGCCTTTCTAGGCTCTTATTATTCTTTGTAATATCACAACTCTGATACCATGAAGACTTTCATGAAACCTTTGCTCCCATGGCAAAATTAGTGACTGTACGAATGTTGCTCGCGATCGCTGTTAACAAAAGTTGGACAATCCATCAACTTGATGTCAATAATGCTTTCTTTCACGGAGATTTGAACGAAGTGGTTTATATAAAAATTCCCTAAGGGTTTGAAAAAGGAAACGAAAAATAAGTCTGTAAACTTTGGAAGTCACTTTGTGGCCTAAAGGAAGCTTCTAGGAACTAGTATCAAAAATTTACTTCAACACCTTTTGAAAAGTTGGTTTCACGCAATCAAAGGCGGATCATTCTTTTTTCATCTTTAAGCATGAAGATGTGTTCCTAGTATTGACGATGTTATTGTTGGTAATAACACGACAAAAGTTGAAGAAACCAAGTCATTTCTTAATGACATGTTTAGCATAAAAGATCTTGGGGATCTAAAGTATTTTTTTGGGCATTGAGGTAGCACGAACCCAAGAAGGTTTTGGTTCTCGGTTAAAGAAGGCATAATCTTGACATTCTAGAAGACATTGGTATGCAAGGTTGTCAGCCTAGTGCATTTCCAATTGAACAAAATTTGAAGCTTATCAAACGTTAGTATAGTCGCTTAGTAGGGAGATTACTTTACTTACAAGCAACTAGATCCGACACTGCACTGCACACTCAGTAAACGTTATGAGTCAGTTTGTGGAAGACCTACGCCGGAGTCACATGGATGCAGCCATAAGGGTATTACGCTGCTTGAATACTACCCGGGCAACGTATCTTCTTACCAATATCAAGAGGAACGAGTCTTGTCGTATACTCTGATTTGGACTGGCTTGGGTGTCTTGATGCTAGGAGATCAAGGATTGGTTACTTGCAACTAATAAGAGGGGGAACCGGTTGTAACACCCCAAGGTAACCCGTACTATGATATTGTCCGCTTTGGCGGCCGGCACGCCTGCAGGCTCCCGCCCCTCACGGTTTTAAAACGCATCATGATCGTGAGGGTGGCCACTCCCTTATAAGGAGTTTTGTTATCCCTTACACAACCGACGTGGGATATTACACCAGTCTCTTGGAAATTAAAGAAACAACCATTGGTATCACGATCTTTTGTAGAAGCCGAATATGCAATGGATGCAACAGTAAGTGAAATTTTATGGATGCGTTGGCTCTTACTGTTGTGAGTCGCGTGACCCGTTCGGATCAAAATCTACCCGAACCCGTTTTTACCCTATTTATTATAAAATCCGATTATATATATATAGTTAAAGGTTCGGGTACAAATGCCATATTTCGTGAGAAGTGTAAGAAGGATCAAGAATTGACATGTAGGCATCATGTTTTTGGATTTAGATATGATATTTTTGGTTATTTGTAAAGCCCCGAAATCCGTTTCGCTTAATTACATCATTTGACATGATTAGCAAAATAATAATAATAATAATTAAAGAAGGGGTTTAGTCGATAAGAATATGGGTTATGTTCTAATATGAAAATAACCTAGCTAATGATATTATTTACATAAATTAATACATGATATTAGAAATTAACTTTATTAGTTAGTTTTTTTTTATATGAAAATGACACTGTGATAACTTGAGGGTCTAGAGTTGCACGAGGGACAATCTAAATAATAAAAATATTGTAGAATTGTGATAGGTCAATTCCTTGCCTTCTTTCATTGATAATCAACAATATATAAAGATACAAGAGATCTCCTATTTTTGGAGATAATTAATACATTGAATACAAATTACAGTTATAATAAATGTGAGCATGATTGGTGGTGTCCATTACACCCCCGCAGTCGAAGCGGGAGGTTTACGTATGCTTAGACTGGATCGGAAATCATCGAAGAGGATTCGTGGCAGACCCTTGGTGAAGATGTCTGCAACCTGAAAACGGAAAGGCATGTGAAGGATGCGAACCAGACCTTTCTGAACGTGCTCCATGACGAAGTGAATGTCGAGCTCGATGTGTTGGACCGGATTGCCTGACAAGTAGATGGCACTGACATTGTCACAATCTACTAAGGAAGCTTTGGTCAACGGCCGGTGTAGTTCAAGAAGAATATTGCGTAGCCAACATATTTCAGCCACTACGTTGGCTACTCCGCGGTATTCGGCTTCGTCACTAGAACGGGAGATGGTGGATTGTCTCTTAGAGGACCATGAAATGAGGTTGTCACCGAGATAGATACAATAACCGGATGTAGAGCGACGAGTATCAGGGCAGCATGCCCAATCAACATCTGTGTAGGAACGAATGGAGATTGCCGAGGACGAATAAAGATGAAGGCCATAGTCAGCAGTGCCTTGTAAGTACCAAATGATGCGCTTGAGAGCGTTCCAGTGAGCCATGCAAGGAGAGTGCATGTGCATACATATTTGCTGAACGACATATGATATGTCAGGTCTGGTGAAGGTGAGGTACTGTAATGCACCAAGGAGACTCTTGTAGGTGGTAGGTTCATCAAATAAAGAATCTGGTTCACTGGGCAATTTACTCTGTGTGTCGACCAGGGTCGCTGGAGGTTTGGAGGAGTCCATACCTGCACGATGAATGATATATTTGGCATAGGCATGTTGTGACAAGAAAAGCGTGTCACTCGTTGTTTATAGAAGAAACATGGGTCTTGGACACGGGATTTACCCTTTCTTGTATGGAACTAATCCGGGTTACAAGATGGGTCAAGAGATTGGTAAGGTAGGGTGTAACCACAAACCTTCCAAGAATTTGTTAATAGAGTAGTAAGATTAAAGCTTGAAAGTAAACATAGGTTTAATACATAATATAAATAGGAGGGTTAAGTAAAGTATGGTGACTTGTTTGGATGAGCCTTGGCTCTCCTTTGTCAACCATTACCATACTACAAATCCATCTAATATTGAGTAGTTGGTGGACTTGGTTGGTATCTCTACAAGAAAGATCCAAGAACATAAAAGAACAATGAAAAATAATCACCTTTGAGGCCTCTTTTTGGTGCTCTACCCTTACACATTTCTGTGGATAAGCAAGGGGTAGATCCTAGAGGTTTCTCCAAGGAGTTTTAAGAAGGAAATAAGTGAAAACTTAGAAAGAAAGTTGAATTTTTAAGCCCAAAAACTTACTGATGCAAAGCAGAAAGTTTGGCTTGAAAACTTGAAGATTTTGGAGGTTTAGAGAGTGATTTGGAGTAAATAAAGGATTAAAGAGTGTAGCGAGAGGGGTATTTATAGTTGGGGTAAAGCGGTTGGGTATTAAATGATGAAGACACCAACACTTTTTCTATCATCAACACATGTTGCCCAGACACTGTCTGAGTGACCCATTAATTGAATATGATCTGTTCTTCTGTACCAAATTCCAAACTGATATGTGGCAGCTATGTACCTTAACACTTTTCTGGCTGCACCAGCATGACTCTTAGAAGGAGACTGCATATATCTAGAGAGAACACCAACTGCATAAGCCAAATCTGGTCTTGTGTGTGTTAAATAGATTAGTCCTTCAACTAGACTTCTATACTTTGTTTCTTCCACCTTGTCTTCTCCATCATCAGCAAGCAACTTTTCATATGGGCTCATAGGAATGTCATCAACCTTGCAATCTTTCATTCCAAACTTAGCTAATAGATTAACAACATATTGCTACTGAGAAATAAAGATTCCTTCTTAAGTCTGCTTCACTTCTAAACTAAGAAAATATTGTAGGAGACCAAGATCAGTCATTTCAAACACTTGCTTCACACCATTTTTGAACTCATTGATTAACTCATCACTTAAACTAGTACATATAATGTCATCTACATATAAACACACATAGATGACATTAGCTGAACTATGCTTGACAAACAATGTTAGCTCAATTTGACTCTTTGTGTACTCATTGCTCCTAAAGTACCCTTCAATCTTTGCATGCCAGGTTCTAGGGGCCTGCTTCAATCCATACAATGCCTTGTGTAACTTGTAAACTTTCTCTTCTTGACCTTTCACTAGATAACCTTCAGGCTGCTCAACATATATTTCTTCCATGAGATCACCATTCAGAAAGGATGAAAGGATGATTTGACATTCATTTGGTGTATCATCCACCCTTTATGAGGTGCAACAGCTAAGACAATTCGTATTGTTTCAAATCTTGCCACATGAGCAAAAGTTTCTTCATAGTCCACCCCATACTTTTGAGAGTACCCCTTGGCCACAAGTCTTGCCTTGTGTTTTACAAGCTTTCCATCAGACCCATACTTTGTCTTGTAGAGCCATTTAAGCCCAACAAGATTCTTTCCAGCTGGTAAAGACACCAGTTCCCAAGTGTCATTCTTATTAATGGCATCTAACTCCTCCTGCATAGCAGTCTCCCATTCTCTTTTCTTTGCTGCATTAGAAAAAGTTAAAGGGTCTGAAATAGACAAGGCAAATTAACAACTTACATAACTTGTAGGAATGTCTTCCATTTCCTAAGTATTAGCATAAAGATCTGCCAATGATCTAACTCTCACAGGAGTAGATGTAGATCCTGAGTTTGAAGCCTCATTACTTGTACTTTCCTGATTACTTGAACTCTCTTGTGAAGTGAAACCCCCAGGAGAAACTGAGTTGCTTACATTTTGAAAGCCTTCTTCATTGATAACCTGAACTTCATTTAATTCTTCAGGAAATGGGTCTGCATACATATGATCATATAGTTGCTTGTCTGTCTTGTATACATCTTTCCAAACCCATGAGCTTTCTTCAACAATTGTGACATCCCCAAACCTTTTTGTTTCAAACTTCTTAGTGTTAGGATTGAATACCCTATAACCTGTTCCATTGGTAGAATACCCAATGAAGATCATTTTGTTTAATCTATCATCAAGCTTTCTTCTACCAGGACCAAGTTCATGACCATGGGCTAAACATCCAAACACATTCACTGTTGTAACATCAGGTTTATGATCAAACCAAACCTGATATGGTGTCTTTTCTTCAACCGCAGATGTTGGGGCCATGTTAATAATATAGATAGCAGTAGCAACAGCTTCTGCCCATAGGTAATTAGGAAGACTTCTTTCTGTTAGCATACTCCTTGCCATTCCCATAACAGTTCTGTTCTTTCTTTCAACCACCCCATTGTGCTGAGGTGTGTAAGCTTCTGATAGTTCCCTTCTTATGCCATGTTCTTCACAAAAGGATTTGAATTCCTTTGATACAAACTCACCTCCTCTATCTGTTCTCAGCACTTTAATGAGACAGTTGCTTTGTTTTTCAACAAGAGCCTTAAACACTTTGAATCTTTCATAAGCATCAGATTTTTTAGCCAGAAAATACACCCAACACATTCGTGAAACATCACCAATAAGAAGAAAATAGTATAAACTATTACCAAGACTAGGTACCTGCATTGGGCCACACAAGTCAGCATGAACAAGTTCCAGCTTTCTAGTTACCCTCCATGAGGTTGATTTGAATGGTTGTCTGACTTGTTTGCCCAAAATACACCCTTCACAAACACTAGAACCCTTGTTCCTGGGCATTCCTATTACCATTTGATTTTCATATAATTTCTTTAAATCATTCCAATTAACATGGCCATACCTTTTATGCCACAACTGCACACACTCCGCCAGATTAGAAGTTGCCTGATTAGTTTGTGAAGCATCTACTACAAACATATTATTGCTAGCAACTGGAATCTTCATAACTTCCATTCCTTGACCACTGATGGTACACTTTCCAGATTCAAACAACAAGGTGTAACCTTTTTTCATGAGTTGACCAACACTTAGAAGATTGTACTCCAAGGATGGAGCAAAATACACATCAGACAATAGTTTGTGAGTTGTTGGTCCAGTGTTAATTCTTACTACACCTTTACCTCTTACAGCTAATGTTTGCTTGTTACCCAGTTGAACATCTAGTCTAAATGTTTCATCCAATTTAACAAAACTAGATCTTGCTCCTGTCATATGGTTAGAACAACCTGAGTCTAAGAACCACAGGTTGTTTGCCTTATGTGCAGGAGTAGTGTTAGTCATTAAGGAGAAAGGAACCTTACAACATTTAGTAAATGCCATGAACAAGTGCTGCTCTTCATTATTTTCTCCTTGTTCACCAACATCAGCAGCAACATTAGCTTGAGGATCTTCATTGTACCAACAATCCTTCGACATGTGACCATATTTTTTGCATGTATAGCACTGGGGTACCTTGCTTCCGTCAAAAATTCTTCCTCTACAAGGACCTCTAGAACCACCACGTCTTTTTCCACGTGGAGTATAAGATCGATTGCTTTCTACAACCTGCAAGGCATGTTCTTCATTCTTTTCAGTTTTCTCTTGAGATCTGCTATTTAATCTTTCTTCCTGTGACTGCAAGGACCCCATCAACTTGACAGGTGTTAACTGGGATAGATCAAAAGAGACTTCAATTGAGGGAACAATGAAATCAAATCTAGGAGACATGCTACGTAGAATTTTCTCTACAATAGTCTGATCAGCAACAACCTCTCCATAGGATCTCTTCTGACTGACAATACTCATAATTCTGGAAAAATACTCTCCCACATTTTCTGATTCTTTTATTGAGAGATTCTCAAATTCTCTCCTTAATCCTTGCAGTTTAATTGCTTTGACTTGAGTATCACCTTGATACTCCATTTTTAGGATCCCCCAACTTTCTTTAGATGATTCAACAGCAGCAATTCTTGAGAAAAGTTGATCATGTACAGCCTGTTGGATAATGGCCATAGCATGAGCATCTTTCTTTTTGGCAGTCTTGAGTTTGTTCACATCTGTCTCAGCTTCATTTACTCCTTGTTCAACCAGATCCCACAGATCTCTAGACTTAAGAATGGTTTTTAAACGAATGCTCCAATGTTCATAACCTTCACCCTTAAAGACAGGGATTGGGGTTGGGGCAGTGGGTAAGGTACTGGTTTGTTCGGCCATGGTATGAATGAATCAAGGGATGAATGAGGTTAAGGGACTCTGGCTCTGATACCACTGTTGGATCAAGAGCATGCACAACAAACAATTTTAACAAGAACAGAAAGAATGAATCAACTTCAAGGCTTTTGTTATTGCTTATTTGTGAATACAAAACATAAAACTTAACCTGCCTTTTATAGGCAGTGAATACAAACGACTAGAAACAGAAATGACATAAAACCAGGACAAGCTAACAACTAGAAATTCAAATAACAAACGTAAACAAGGAACAAGTAAAAGTCTGAAACTTAGGTTGACCCAAACTGAATGGCACGTGCATGCTGCATGGAAGTGAGAATCACATTTCAATACATGCTATTACTAGTAATTAATATCGAATAACAATTATTCGACAATGTCGTAATAATTATTCCCTAATAATAATTATATCGTTTAATAGTTTAAATGATCCAATCGATTAATTTGTTTAATCAATCCATTTCCAATCTATTGTTTCTTTAAACAATCAACACCGATTATGTGACAACCGTGACCCTCATCCTCTAGCAAGTTGTCAATTATAGTCCTTCGTATATTTAAATGTTCCTATTTTGGTCCCTGTAAGTTTTGTCATTTTCAAATTTATCACTTGCACCTATTATGGACCATGTCTACGTTTTAATCAAATACGCATCCTGAAACGTTATTCGGAATGGATTTTATAAAAAAATCAAGTTTTATGAAGTTCAAAAACTTTTAAGTTAAGTTATGTTAACTTAGTTAACTTTTTATAAGAAAACTTAACTAAAATCATAATATATCTAACCAAGTTATAATTGAGGGACCTAAAGTGTCAAAGTATGAAAATTCTAAATTTTTTTTAATATTTCCCTCCTGTCCAGGTCGTTTTTCCGGTGGAATAATCCGGCGACCGGATTTCTTTTCCGGCAAGTGTTAAAGTGAGTTTTAATGCTCTAAATTCTCGAAATTATGTTTGGGTTAACGTATCTCCATCAACTCTTAACCATTTTCAATGATTATTAGAAGCAATAACACGTTTTAATTGGGTTTTGATTCGTTATCATAACTGTAACCGACCAGAAGTTTCAATCAACTTTAAACGCGTCTTTTATACGTCTACTATATAAACTGATTAATCTCGCACGCAGGGTCGGACCTATGCATTTGATTTTCGACCACTTCTAAACTTCGTAAGTTCACTTCTATGATGCCGTTTTGTTCTTTCACTCTGCCTCAGTAAAAGCCCCATGATTTCTTGAGCTTTACATATCGATTGGGGGCCTAATTGGTTTTGGCTAGGGTTAGGGTTTCATGTGTTAGATATGGGGAAGAAGACAATAATGAATATGTTATAAAAATCTTTTTAATCAAACAAATTAGCAAAAGATGTAAGTTAGTCTAGTGGTTTGAGTGTGTGCATTGAATCGGGGCCATACAGGGTCGATCCCCACAACCCACGATTTTCTTCTTTTATTTTTTTATTTGTTTTGCTATTCTTTGGAAATTTCTTTATTATATATATATATATATATCTATACTATATATAAATGTATTTCTTATGGGTAATATGGTAATTTCATCGAAAGTTTAAGACGCCAACAAGTTTAAGACGCTTAAGACCGTTCGTTCCTTCATTCTCACCATTCTGTCACTTCAGATTCCCTTAACCCTAATCTACTCAAGCGATTTAATGCCAATTCAATGCCATGATCAATCATCTTGAATGCAAGAATCAATAACCGTTGCTTCAATTTCCCTTCACCCCTTTCATTGTTTTTAAACCTTTACTCATATTCTCTGCACACACACATCTCAGATGCATAGTGAGAGAAGCCTAGAGAAAGAAGGAGAAGGCCTTCTACAGGCGGAGCTCCGGTGCTGTTCGGCCACACCACCCCTTAACCGATAATATTCCGAAGCAACACACACACACACCCGGTTCATATTCAGATAAAGAACACCGAGAGAGAGAGAGATAAGAGACCCGATACTCTAGAGAGGGAGAAAACCGAGAAAGTAAACCAGAGACCCGGCCTGGTCTCTGCCCACGAAATATAGGTGTTCTCAAATTAACTTTCCCCTATATATATATATATATATATATATATATATATATATATATATATATATATATAGGTTTAGGATCCTGTACAAAGGACATATTTCGTGAGAAGTGTGAGAAGGACTAAGAATTGACATGTAGACATCATGTTTTGGATTTAGGAATGATATTTTAGGTTGTTTTAACTTGAAAAACACCAAACACAACAATCTAAAACACAATACAATGTATTATAGTCATTAAATTTAAAAAAACAGCTAAAACACACTACTTAACGCTTAAAACACACTGCTAATGTTCTTAGCATGGTGTTTTATGTTTTAAGCCTAAAATACATTTGTTTTCGGTTTTTAATTGTTATGTTTGGTGTTTTTATAGGCAAAACAATCCAAAACATCACGACTAAGTTCAAAAAATGATGCCTAAGTATCAATTTTTAGTCCTTCTCACACTTCTCACAAAAAAAAAAACTTTGTACACGATCTTGACCCTATATATATATATATATAGGAATGAGATCATTTGAGAACTCACCCGAGTTGCGAGAACTTGAGAACTCCATTGGACCAATCACGAAGTGCCACATCATCAGTTTTGTATTTTTTTCCATTTGTTTAATCAAGGGCAAGCTAGTCTTTATCCACAAATACTTAGGGACATTTTAGTAATAATAACACCCCCACCCCACCTACCCCACCCACCTTTTTAAATAATAATAATAATAATATAAATACAAAGAATCTCTTTCTCTCTCTCTCATTTCAGATTTCTGCTCTCTCTCTTCTTCTTCTTCTTCTTCTTCTTCTTCTATCTCTCTCTCTCTTATTCTCTCTCGTTCTCTCTCTCTCTCTCTAAACAGGTGAGGTGGTGGTCCGATTTGGGGTTTTTGCAGGTTGCAAGTGGTGGTCCGATGGTTTTACAGGTTGGATCTGGGGCTTTTTTGCAGGTTTGGATCTGGTGTGTGTGTGGTTGTGGTCGCTGACCGGTGGTTTGCAGGGCGGTGGAAGACGATGAACAGGAGTCGGTGGTTTTGCAGGTGGTGGAAGACGGAGGGGGTTCGTTGGAGGGGGAGGTGGTGGATCTGCGGTGGTTGGGGCTCGGTGGTGGTGGATCTACGGGGGTGTTTGACGACGGTGGTTTTGGTGATGGTGGTGGGATGGTGACAGACGGTGGTTTTTGGTGATGGTGGACGATGAACAGGGACGAAGCAACAGAGACGATGGTATGTCATTATTATTATTATTATTATTATTATTATTATTATTATTATTATAAACTGAAGCAACCTCCGGTGTCAAAAGGATTAAATTCAAGAAGCAGCTAATTTTGAATCAGAAAAAAAATTAATTGGACTCAAGAAATGATGATCAGATCTTGGATCTATTTGTTTTATGATGAAATTATTGTTGGTTTTGATTATAAAGAAAAGTTTTGTATGCTTTGTTTAAGGCTAATATAAATAAATAGTTTTTAACAATGTAAATAGTTTTTATGGAGACATAGGATAAACGTTAAGGGATTTATGGAGAGGTGTATGATATATGAAACATATGTTTTGTTTTTTTTTTATTTTACACCAATGTAAATAGTTTTTATATACTCTAATGTGAAGCAACATATATTTTGTTCATTGATTTACACCAATGTAAAACAGTGTTAATATTTTGCATTATTATTATAAAACTGCCACATTACACAACTATTTGTTTTCTTTTCTATAAAAAAACCGCACTAGTCTATTAAGAACTTGTTTGTTTTTTTTACACCGATGTAAGTTGTTACATATGTGTGATTTAGTGCTTATTTTTTACTAGTTTACACCAACGTAAAAACAGGTTTTTGATTTCGTGGTTTTATTAAATTTGTTAGGTTGGACAACGAAGAGAGGCGAATGATGATGATCAACATCTTGGGGAGCAAGTTTGTGTGTTCAAGTGTTTTATACGACGTTTTTGTGGGGTGTTTTACACCAATGTAAATTTTTACGTAAGTGTAAAACTCGAGGGGAGGGAAGACAGAATAGCAGATGTGAAAATTATGAATTTTGAATTTTTACACTGGTGTAAATCATACAAAAAACTATGGATGGTTGGTTTATATAGATGTAAGTAAACATTGGTGTAAATAATTACACCAGTGTAAAAACGAGAGGGAGATGACATAATGCACAATTTGATTTTTTGTTTTAACTAACTAAATTAATTAAAAAAAATAAAATAAAGTTTAAAAAACATGAATATTTTAATAATGAAATAAAATACGAATGTAGTATTTGTGTGTATGGTAGATTTACACTGGTGTAAAATAATTACACCAGTGTAAATGATGGTAAAATTACACTAGTGTAAATAATTACATCGGTGTAAACTATCCTCATCAAATTTATCTGATTATTTGTTTTAAAAAAAGCAAAAAAATTAAAAAATAAAATATAGTTTAAAAAATATGATATTTTGAATTATTAAATAAAAAATTAATATGATATTACATTAATTATTTCTCTCACATGATGTTTTTACCTTAATACCCCTTAATGTACTTTATTAGATTAAAAAAATACTTAATAATCAAGTCAAGACAAAAACCCTCATCTTTTAATCTTAACCATTAGATCATCAAGATCAATGGTCCAGATGAGTTCCTATGGTTCTCACAACTCATGTGAGTTCTCAAACTATCCATTCCCTATATATATATATATATATATATATATATATATATATATATATATATATATATATATATATATATATAGGTAGAGGATCCGGTAGGAAAATTGTTTTGTGTAGAAAGTGTAGGAAGTGTTTTCAACCGTTGGATCAAATCTAATTAATCTTTAGATGAAGGGCATTATAGACTTTTTGTCCATTTTATTAATTATCCCAAACCCACTAATTTAGCAACTAAAATCTGGATATTTATGATGTTTAATCATCCTAAAATAACTTGTTCAAAATTCAAACTAATTTAATCACATTCCCAAAAAAAATCATATTAAAAAAAATCGTTGCATATCTTATACAAATAGAAGAATTGTTCTTTATTCATAACACTGAACTGCTATAATCTCTATTATCGATCTTCTTCTCTATATTTTTTTGTAGTTTGTTTTTTTATCAATTCATACGAAACATGATTATAACAGGAAACACCCTTTTTTTTTCTTTCTAGAAACGAATTATAGATTGATATGGTAGATGTTTTACAAGACGATTCGCAAGGTTTTTTTTTTTTTTTAGCTTTTAGTTAGTATGTATCTGGGGCTTTTTTTTTCCAATTTTTGTAAGGTAATTGTTTTGTTTGTTAACTTGTTGATAATTCTATTTGTTCATGTGAGGTGTTTTATCATAACATTAGTAGTGTTTTATCATAACATCCATCATTAGTGTTTTTTCAATGGTGTTTTTATCATAACATCAGTAGTGTTTTATCATAACATCAGTAGTGTTTTGAAGTATAACATTTTAGAACAGGTTAACATCAATAGTGTTTTATCATAACATCAGTAGGTATTTATCATAATATCTCCTTGCATGTCTGAAATGTGTGAGTTTGTTTTATAAATAGAAATGAGAGATAATGTTGGTAGCATGAAATTAGGAAAGGAAAGACAATGTTGGTAGCATGAAATTATGAGATGGGAGGAACACTTTCCATAATACATTAACACAATGACATTCATACCCTTAATTAAAACACTTAATGGACGATCCTACCCTCAATTTCTATAATACAATAAATAGATTCTAAACACAATCATATTTTTAATCTCCACCATCCATCTCTAGATCCAATGGATGAAAACACTTCCTACACAAATCAATTTTCCTACAGGAACCCTACCCTATATATATAAATGGTATAAAGCATAATTAATTCATAATAAATTCATTTTTGATCCAAAAATTATAAATATTTAGGAGTAGAATCTTGACATCATAAAGAAAATTTCCACATTTTTACTTTCTGAAAAATTTCTAATTTTCATAATTTTATTAATTTAAATTGTTTTATGTGACATCCGTCACTTTTATTTTTATATAATAATAATAATAATATTAATAATAATATAAATAAAAAAATTCAGATTTTATTATATACATTTTTTTTACCATCTCCAAACCTTAACCCAACACATAATATATTAAACCCTGTTTTCGCGTCCCTTCTTTTTCCCTGCTGCTGTTCGATCGCTGCAGACCCGAAGAGCAGCCTTCAATCTTTTTTTTGGAAACATTGACCGGAGTTAATGATGCCTTTGGACCAGCCATCAATCCCGCACAACTTGAATGCGTTTGAATTGACCAAAAAACGAATTTAAGCTAATTATTAACATTCCATATCAACCCACATCAACACATTATAAATACTCGATTTTTATTCAATTGAACTCGCACACACAACCTAAGAGTAGCGATTTAGAAAACCCCTCTATCACATTCACCTATCAAACGCTGAAACGCCTTCAAATCTAAGATTCTTGTTCGTGTTGACTTTTCTGTTGACCGCTTGTTCACACCTCTAAAACGCGTTGTAAGTTCAATTTCTTTTATGGGTTTTGTTAATCGGCCCTTATACTCCAAAAGCCCTATGGTTAATTTAGTTATAATCGCGTTTTATAACTGATTGAAAAATCTAGGGCTTGAATAAATAGAATTGGGGAAGAACAGCGAGTATCTTATATAACTATTTTGAAACAAAAATAACACAACCAACTTGTTCAGATCAGTTGGTTGGCCCCTTCTCACAAAAACTCTGAACCGGCCGAGGGCCAAGGTTCGAGTCCCATCATAAGCATTTTTTTGTGTTATTCTTTATACTTATATTTTCTTAATTCTTTTAAAAATCGTTTTAAAATACTAAAACTATTTTATAAATTCTACAAAATTTATTTCATGATATTCCAATGATAAACTTTGTTGTCCAATTTTTAGTTTTTTTAAAAAATCATTAATTTAATATATATAATAAATATTAAAAGTTTATTCAATTAAAATTTTAAAATTCTATAAAAATATCAAAACGATTTTATAAAATCCCACAAAAATTATCCTAAACTTGTATAACAATATACATTTCAGAAATAATTTTTATTTCTGAAAAAACCGTTTGTTTAATATTTTTAATCAATTTTTGTTAGTTTTAATCATAAATAATTCATAATAAATTCATTTTACAATATTTTTGTACCAAAATTTTACATAAATTATTTCTATTCATTTGGAACAGAAATACAATTTTTAATTCAAGAATTCTTTAATTTTAATATTTTTAGATATTAAAATCATATTTTGACAATTTGAAATAAATAGATTAAATATTCTATTTCAAGAAAATAATTTTATAAAAATTATTTTCACACTTAAAACTTAATGTTGTGACCATATTTGATTCAAAGTTTACTCAAAGACTTTTTGTTTATTTATTTATCAAATTTCTTTTATTTATTAAACGTTTAATCAAACGAATACTTATCCCCAATTCGAAGCCCTGGAAAATACTTATAGACCAAATAGACTTAGACTTATTTGTTACATTATACATAGGGTGATACTTGGAAACATTGGAATATACTTATTCAATTACACAAGACTTACCACCTTGCTAAGGTGAGTATTACTTATCCCCTTTTTCGTTTTACATTTTTTTGGGGTGATTCATGCACAAGTATACAAAACTTACAAATTCATTTACACATACATTTTTATTCAGTTACAATTCATATACGTGTCTTGATTAACTTTGTGCTTATGCTTGAACATGAACGTAGCTTACATACAAAATCATACATACAGACATAAGTTATGTTATGGTGCTCTTTACATACAGACGTAACTTATGTTACGGTGCTCATTTAGACATAACTTATGTTATGGTGCTCTTTACATACAGACGTAACTTATGTTACGGTGCTCATTTAGACATAACTTATGTTATGGTGCTCATTTAGACTCACACGTGTTGAGGTGCTCATTATCAATTTCATTGTACAACTTTACATGTGATCTTTGTCTTGTTTGGTTACTTGCGTGTTTACATAATGCCTTGGTGATGCTAGACACATGAATTGTACTACCTTTTCAAACTTATACTATATGTACAAAACTAAGTAGTACTCACCAACAACATATGTTGACAAAATTATTTTTCGTGCATGTTTCAGGATAAGCTGCTTGACGCTTCACATAGGACTTTGGACTTAGATTAAATCAATCAATTATCTTTATTTTTGTTGTCTTGTATTTAATTTCACATGTTGTAAAACAATATTCAATAATTATATATTTACATTTTAGTACCATGAGCTTTTGAACAATCGTCACTACGTGGCACCTCGATGATTCCGCCATCGGTTGGGGTGTTACAGATTGGTATCAGAGCCATGGTTATAGGGAACTAGGTTATTAGATAAACTGGCCTAGACTATAACCGAACTTTAACCTTCATGCATAACATTTCCTAAATTACCCTACCCCTCATTTCCTTCTACTTTCTTCCTCTATCTTTCCCTCCTTCTCTCTCTCCCTTCTTCTCATCTTTCATCATGGTGCATAGAGATGGTGTCCTACAAGGAGTGGAAAGCCTACATCACCATGGAACAGGAGCAGTACCTTTCATGAAGACACTCTTAGGCATAATGCCTACTCTTATTTTTGCTCCTTCAAAGTTGTTGAACTTTAATGAGTGTGATAAGGACACGTGCAATCTGGAAGGGTGGACGCCTGTACACTGGGTTTTCTGGCATAGGCAAGCATAGCGCATAAATCCAATAACGGACCTGTTATGCTTACCTGGGGATTCCTGGAGTGAGTGTCCACTTATAGGCTAAAGCATGTCTTCTTTGATCACCATTGGGTTCAATTCCTTTGAAAAGTCAACGTTCTTGTTGGGCTTTACAGCCAGACAAGGGCACTCCAAGCATTTTATGCAAGCTTTTTCAATAATACTCTCTCGATTCATATACAATATTTTGTTTTTCATATATTGCTTACAAGTTCATACTTTCATAACCATCTATGGATTTCACAATCGCACTTCACCTTACCATCTTAGCCATTTTTTTAAATATTCAACACCCTACTCAAATCATATTATTTCATTTCTCCACATGTTATTTATTTTAAAAACTATAACCTCATACTTTAGCACAAACTAAAGATTTCTAAAACTTGTTGTATTACCTAGTAACTTTACAAAGTACATATTTTCCTCGAACTTAAATTCAATTGATTATTTATTGACGTAACAAACGATTTTCTATATAATGCTTTAAACTATTAAAAAAAAATCACTAATAGAACCTTGATCTTCAAAACCTAATGTCATGTTTGAAATCTCCAACTAACAGGAATATTTTAATCAAAGCCTACTTAGCTTGTACTATTTAACAACTTTTGCCTTATGTACAAAACCAATTTTGAAAATAATTTTTTTTAGGAATAATATCTAGTCTCTAGATTCTCCATCGACACTCACTCATTTTCAACTTGTTCAAATTTTTACAATATTTGGCATATACCACAATCATGTTTTCTTATACACTTGATTATAACCTTTGATCCAAACCCCAAAAATTTACACTGCTACATAATCTCCTTACTATAAAATAAACTCTTTATCAACTATCTTCACATTCACTATCTCTCACAACCTTGATTCTGCTTAAAGATTTTTCATCATCCTCTCAAGAACTAAATTCATATCCTTCACCTTCTCACACATGAGCTAGTTACCCATGATAATCAAACTACTAAAAACCTGATACTTGATTCTACAGGATTTTTCCAAAACATCATTGTTTGTGAAACTTGATTTCCCCTTAATTTGACTATTCACTGGACACTTAATTATTCATGATGTTTCCGCCATCAGTTGGGGTGTTACAGATTATTCGCAATAATCTTTTTCGCTAAATATTTATTTCTCAATCGAAGTTATTTGTGATTAATAATATTTAACAATTAAATATTATTTCTATATTCGCAGTCCAAACTGTAACTTTTTGAAACGTACTTTGATAGTCGTATTATTAATCGATATTTGGACACCATTTTCAACAGTTACATGATTTGGGAGTTAACCAAACTGGTCCAGCAACCCTTTTCAGTGACAACCTAGCTATCAATCACATTGCCTACAATCCAGTTTTTCATTAACGAACGAAATACGTTAAAATGGAATGTTACTTTTTAGAGAACGTGTCGAGTATAAAGAAATAGAGCAAGCATACATTGACACAAAACTACAAGCAGCCAACTTATTTACTAAAGCATTAGGATCTTGACAGTTAATAAAAAATGAAATAATTTATTTTTATTGTAATCGTTATTTGGAGAATATTGGTTTTGTTTGGTTTTATTGTTTAGCCTTTCTAGGCTTTTATTATTCTTTGTAATATCACAATTCTGAGATATAATATTCAACCAAGTTTCTTCAACGTCACTATTCACTAATACAAAGATCATAATATTTCATTAGTATTGGGTATGTTTGGTATGGGGTAATGAAATGAATGAGGAAAGAAATAGAGAAGGTAATGGAATGGACAAGGGAATAAATGGATGATTACCATTCCATGGTCTTGTTTGGTATGAAGGAAAAGACAAAGGAATAAAATCGACGGTGGTGAGTGGTGGCGATGGTTGTTGGCAGCGGGTGCCAGCGACGGTGGTTGGTGGTGGCAGAGGTAGTGGTGGTCGGTGGGGTTGCGGGGGTCGGTGGTGGCGGCAGCGCCAACGACGGTGGTGGTAGTGGTTGTCAGTGGCATCGACGACGATGGGCGGTGGTGGTGGCTGGCGACGTCTGGTGATGATAGTAGTTGTGGCGGTGGGTCGCGACACGGAGTGACGGCGGCGATGGTTGGCGGTGGCGGTTGGTGGGTGGCGAAGGTCGGTGACGGAGAGTTTCGGTGGTGGCGGTCGGTGCTTGGTGCCTGGTGGTGGAGGTGGCGGTTGGTAGTGGTCGGCGGTGGTGGTCGACGGTGGTGGTGGTGTTTGGTGATGGCGGTAGTCGGTGGGTGGCGTTGGTCGGTGACGGAGAGTGACGGCGGTGGTCGGTGACGGAGAGTGGCGGCGGTGGTCAGTGGGCGGCGATGGCGGTGGTGGTGGTGATGGGTGGTAGTGGTAGAGGTGGGTAGTGGTGGTGGTCAGTGGTGATGAAGGGTGACAGAGGGAATGAAATGGAAAAAAAACAGGGGGGTGGATGGAATGAATATGAGGCTTTTGGAGGGAATGGAATGGAAGAGGTAATGGATGATTCTATTACCTTGACCAACCAAATACCTTTTTTTCATTCCATCATAATGCTCCATTCCATTCCGCCTTTCATTCTTACGTAACAAACGCTACCTTGGGGTTTAATTGTGTTCTACGAGCAAGATTTAGCAAGGTGGCAGGGGTTTCCATGTTACCCCTCAACTTTGTTTTCAAAGCGTATTTTTTTTTCCAATGTTTTATGTATAGGATAAAGCTAGACAAATATTAGGATACCTCTCAATCATAAAAGCCCACATTTAATTAAACTTAAAAAGTGCCCAATGGCCAATCATCTCGTTCATTTAAATAAAAGCCCAATCATCATAGTTCATTTAATTATGAATCAATTTTAATGATAACATATAATTATAAGCCCAAATTCATTTAACTAAAAGCGCAATTCACTTAAGTCTTATATTCTAATAACTTATAAGGACAATTTATATTAGCCCAAGCCACAAACTAAAGTTTTTTAAAATGAAAAAAAATAAGCATGGTTAAAAATGGGATTGACGAATACTGCTGCCTACTGCCGCCTCCCAAGTATAATGTATGGTTAACAAACATTTTACCGTTTGAATGTTAGTTAAACAAAATTTCATTGTATAAATGTACGATATTGTTTTGGGATACCCTTAGATTTTTTGGTCAAATCTACCACTAATTCTAAGTTACAATTGGTAATTAACTTAGTGGTATGAGATAGGCAGATAGCACACATTTTTTCTAAGTTCAATCTTTTACGGAATAGAAAGAGACATGGTAGCTATTTTCTAATGAACCATGCAACACACTTTGTTATCAGTACCTTTTTTTTTTTTTTGTATCCCTAGTGTTTTTAAAATTGTATAGTTAATAGAGTTAATAGCCATTTTTGTCCCTGAGGTTTGGGCCAGTTTGCCACTCCAGTACAAAAGTTTTTTTTTTGCAATTCCTTCCCTGAGGTTTGGATTTTTTTGCCAAATTCGTCCTTTTCACTAACCCAGTTAAAAAATCTTGTTAACTCAAGGGTAGGGTTGTCTTTTTACCTATAATTTAAATTTTAATAAAAAATCTTACCCCACCCCACCCTACCCCCTATATATATCTCTCTGACTCTCTCCCTCTCACTCTTACTCTCTCTCTCTCTCACTCTTACTCTCTATCTCTCTCTCTCTCTATATATAAGTCAGATTAATAATAATAATAATAATAATAATAATAATAATAATAATAATAATAATAATAATAATAATAATAATAATAATAATAATAATCGAGTGGTGGGAAACTGTGAGATGAAGGATCATATTTATTGATGTAATCTGCTGCTGATAATTTCAACACCTCTTTGGTCCCACCAAGCAGATTAAGGATGAATGATCTTTCAAAATTTTCAGTTTTTTCATCGGCTGCAGCATTTATAAGCAACGAAAGGTATGGATTGGTGGATGACTGTGGGGAGGAATATGCATGATGAAGTAATGCAAAAGCAACCAAACGCTCGATGGGTTTCAGAAATTTTGGCGTGTCTTCCAAAAGAATGACAAGTGCAGAGCAGATGCCAAGATGCTGAGAGCGGGGGATCTTTGTAGAGAAATCAGTTATGATCTCTTCGACAGGGCGTTTCTCACCATAGTATAATCTTGTGGTCATAATCTTGTTGCCATTTTAATCCGTGAATGATTCTCGTTCATAGCCCCTTACAAGAGATCTTTAATCGTGTATGTATCAGGTTATTGATTGAAGGGGTTAGGGTTAGGTTCAGAGTCTATTTGGGGAAGAAGGTTGTGCAGTGGGTTAATGGGCTGCTTGTTTGGATCCATTGTTGTGTTATAAATTACAGGTGGGTCCCATTTGATAAAAAATATTAAAAAATAAAAGGTCAGGTAAAAAGACAAAAATACCCCTGACCTTAACGAGATTTTTTAACTGGGTTAGTGAAAAGGACGAATTTGGCAAAAAAATCCAAACCTCAGGGAAGGAATTGCAAAAAAAAAAAAAAAACTTTTGTACTGGAGTGGCAAACTGGCCCAAACCTCAAGGACGAAAATGGCTATTAACTCTGGTTAATATCATTAAAACTAATACTTTCTTATTTTTTTACGCAAAAAAATCACCAACCTAACTTTTATATATATTAAAGTCCTTCAACTTCTTTATTAAAGTCACAATTACCTTGCATATTGATGATTGATCTTACTTGCATTCACGAGTCTACATAGTAGTATAATAGTTTTACATATATAATTTATGATTGTATGATATATATTATTGTACTAGGTGAAATCCCGTGTGAAAACACGGAAAATCTATGTCATTTTTTTTATTAAAATTAGTCTTCAACGTTTACTAAACACAAAATCTAGAAGTCAATCATATGTTGCAAGCAAAGTCTGTTTACTAAGGTCTGTTCTAAAGCAGTGGGTCTGTTAAGAAGATCTGTCTGAAACAGCTGTTGCTTCAAACAAATGTTGCTCCTGTTTCAGGCAGATTTCCTTAACAGACACACTGCTCTGAAACAGTACTTAATAAACAGACCTTACTAATTCATGATAAAGTGAATTATCTATATGTTTTAAACAGACCTTACTAAACAGATCCACTGCTCTAAAACAGATATTAGTAAACATACCAAACTAAACAATCATTTAACAAACTTTACAATGATTGAATACATTTATAACATTTCAAGTATTGTTGGTACAGACTTCAAATTTTATGTTTACTGGACATGTATTGCATCCCACAAAATTTCATATTTTTGTTTTGTATTCCTATAGAATCATGGGCATGCCTTTAATCTAAAAGCTTTGTGTGATGTTGTCTTCCAAAATATGGCTATTCCGAGTGTTTTGTCTTGTATGGGTGTTGCTAAACTGTTGTTTGGCCTTCGGACTTGTCAACCAGCTTTTGCTGATGAGTCTGTATTCATTTTCGACAACGGGCTTCATGAAGCGGTCGAATATATTGTAGTTAGGGGGGCATTCTTTGGGGATTTTCAATGGCGATTAACGTCTCTACCGATACGGTTGGGAGGTCTTGGCCTGTGTTCGGCGGAGGACGTGTCTGCATATGCTTTTGTGGCCTCTAGAGTGCAGTCTTGGGGACTACAGGACCACATCTTACGAAACAGCATGATAGTGGGGATGGACTTGGATTATGAGCTTGCCTTGAACAACGTTCGCAACTTTCTTCCTGATTTAGATTTGGCCGGTTTTATGGATAAGGACACCGCCCCCAACGAACCTCAAACGTTCTTGGCGAGTGCGTTTAACTGTAAAACCCTTCAGATTATGGGAGAGAAGTTTTCCATATCTACGCGTCAGAAAGCGGTGTTTGAATGCCTCAAAGTAGCGCATGCTCAAGATTTCTTGGATGTCCTTCCTATTGGGGGGGGGGGGGGGGGGGACTCGGGCAACACATCTCAACTGTTGAATGCCGGGCTATCCTTAAAATACAGGCTCATGATTCCAATGTTCCCAGTTGATGGACCGTGTCCGGTTTGTAAAAAAACATGTTTAGATAAGTTTGGGAAACATGCCCTTCACTGTAAGAAGCTGTCCAGATTTAAATACAGACATGATCTGGTCAGGGATGTTTTATGGGACGTCTTACGAAGGGCAGGGATTTCGGCTAGGAAAGAAGTCCCAGTTAACTTTTTGACGGACCCCCTAGAAGGGCGGTCTACCATAAGGCCAGCAAAGGTCCTCATGTTCGGGTGGGCACAAGGCAAACATGCGTGCGTTGATCTCACAGGGGTGTCTCCGTTAGTGGGACTTCGAGATTCGAGGTTTGTGGCAGGGCAAGCAGCCTTGGGAGTAGAATCCCAGAAAGTTGTCAAACATGAAGCTGCTTGCCTGGAGAACCTACACGTCTTTATGCCATTTGCTTTTGACACATTTGGAGGTCTAGCCCCCCGAAGCAATCCAGTTCTTAAAAAGAGTCCAAAAGGTGGTGTAGAGTAACTCTCCAGCGACGAAGGACCTAAGTTTTATTTTTAATAGAGTAGGTTTTTCTATTCAAAAGAGGGTAGCGGCGTAACTCGTGGCCCGTTTACCCGCCTCCCACTTGTAAGAGTTGTCAGTCTTAGATGATCTTGATTGTTGAAAATATTTTAGTAAAATACTAAAGGGGATATTATGTTAGTTGTATTCTTACATTAGAAAATTTCAAGAGTTAAAACATACATCATTTGTATCTAACGCATACATTAAACAATAGATAACTTACTCCTTAGAAGCATTGTATACGTACCTGGTTGGAAGTTGGCTTAAAATATCAATTAAGAACTCCATAAGAATGGGTGGGATTCTCTGTGAAGCATGTTAGATTGGAATGTAATATTGACAATTCTATTAGTCAAGATAGTTGGATGTATTCTTGGAACTCATGGGTTCTTGCCAAATGTAACTACTTGGTATGGAGAGTTTTGATCGGTAGGGTCGCTTCTAAAATGGATCTCGCTTGAACAGGGGTGCAGCTCATGAATAACAGATCATTTGTTTTTCAACTGTTTGTGGGCCCGGAGTATATGGTGGCAGATTATGGTGTGGATTTGAATCCCTTTCCCTTTGATATATCCTCCATTGTGGACTTGGTTAAAGTGGTGACAAGCAGCCCGTGTTCTAAGGTTTGGAAAAAAGACGGTTTACACTGTGGTCCTAGCGACGGTGTGGAGGATCTGGCTCGTGAGAAATCAAAAAACCTTTGAAGGTGTGTTCTGCTTGACGACATTTACTGTGGACCAGATTAAGGAGGAAGCCTTTTTATGGATTACCAATCGTTCAACTACTCGATCGATTGCTTGGGAGAAATGGATTGTTTTTGATATTTTAGATATGTTGTAACTTTTTTGTTTCTCTTGTTTGGTGGTGCTCATTCTTGACCCTGTGGTGTATGTTGGAGTCAGCGACTCGCTAGGCCTTTATATTTATATATAAAGTATGCTGTTCAAAAAATAAAAAAAAGAACTCCATAAGCCTATCACACAAAAAAGGAAGCTTTCTCAAGGTCTAAGGGCCCTACTCAAACAATGATTCATTATCAGTCATAGCCACCAGCTGAATTAATTTATTAACTAACAACTACCCAATTTTGATTGGGTCATACTATTTGGACACCCTAAAAAATTAAATTGACACCCTAAGTATGTCTCGTATAGACCTATATGGGGCATATTAAAATACAAATTTTGTCTTTTAGCTATCTGATGTTGACCTACACAGAAAACAATAAAGTTTATACTCCTCGTATAGACCTATATGAGACATATTGAAGTGCAATTTTTGTCTTTTAGCTAACTGATGTTGACCAACACAGAAAACAATAAAGTAATATGTCTCATATAGATCAATATGAGGCATATTATGGTCTATTTTTATTTTTTATATATTTTCATTTTTATTGTTTTTAAATAATTAAAAATACTAAATTAACTTTAAAAATTCCAAAAATTAACAAAAAAATTAGTTATATTCTGTCCAATATTATTTTAAAAAAAATTTCAACTTTTTGTTACCAACATTATTTTAAGAGTAAAGATCAAATACAAAGTGTTTTCGGTAAGAACTGTGAGAATCAAAGGGGGTAAAAAAAAATTATTTTTTTTTTAGAATTTTTTTCCCATGTGCTTAAACATTCTTTCCAGATGAATAATACAAAAAAATTTAAAATTTTTTTTAGTGTATTTACGTCATTAAAGTAAATACATTAGGGAAGACATGATCGACCGGCTGTGGGAAGCGATCGAATGAAGGCATAAAAGAAAAAAAAAAGAATAATCGGCGAAGGAGGTAGCCGATTAGGGAAGAACAAGGAAAAAAGAATAGGGTTAGGCTCTTGATAGCATGGAGAATATTATGGATCAATGCTTGATCATCTTCTTATTGATATGTCCAATATATAGAGATTACAATCCCTTATTTTAGGGAATAAATAATTACAAACTTAATACCAAAAAAACTTAATACACAAGACTATACATATATACAAATTAGAATATTCTAGAGTTATTCTATTAGTAACTTTTAAAAAATTAGCCAAAATATGGTCCTATAAATTCCACATGAGCCAAGTTATAAACAGTTTCGCAATTATTCTTTCCAACTTGACATCCACAATAAAAGTCCAATATAGGCTTTGTATATCAAATTAAATTAAAGATAATTTAAAAATCTTTAAACTATAAAATTAATATAAAAAACTCAAAAAAAAAAAAAAAACTTTGAATCCAGATGACCAAAAAGCATATCGTACTATAATTTTTGTTACAGTATTATAAAAAGGATATGTTAGATTCGACTAAAAAACGTTATTATTTTGAAAAGAGTATGAAGCGAAACATGTTATCGGGAAAGTAGGCTGATTGCACTTTGGATTTACTAATGATACCATGATTAACAGGCCCCAAGTTTGAGGTCCGGTGCAGGTGAGACCTTCTAAAACTAAAACACCACAAAGACAATCAGATAAGTAGCACATAATGGAGTTGTTATTGAACATTTATAGCTGAGTTTTGTTACCCTAGACATCAAAGATTTGTTTGAAATAACCCCATAAATAATAATAAACAAAACACAATGTAAAATTAGACAATATTTTCGAGATTAAATGAGGAGAAATAAAAACAAATACACGTGAAGCAGTGGCTGAAGATGAGAACAAACTCGTCATTACCACAAACTGATTAAAAACTAACACGTATGTTTTTAGAGAGAGAAGATAATATTCATTTGAATTGGGGGTTTTCATTTTTTAAGTGAGAGAGCAGGTAATTGAAGAGGAATAAAAGAGAGAGGACATAAGAATTCAAATTTTGAATTTGGAGCTCAAAATAAAGTAGGAGAATTCAAATCAACAGATGTTTGGCTTCCCCTTTATGAACATTTGTTAGTAGCATGAACATTTCAACAGATGTGGCCCACATTTTTGTACTTACTTTTTCTTTACACTTGACAAGTGGCACAAATGAGAGGATTAATAAAATTGAAGTTGTATTAATTAATTGACAAGTGACACAAATGAGTTTTATTTATTAGAAAGTATAGATATAGATATGTAATTATAACTTAAAAAGTAAATAACATATATTTTGATATAAAATAAACAATTACATGTATACATGAAAATAACTAGAAATTTATAAATTATAAATGTGTTAAACCCGAGCAAAGATCAAACTCGTAAACTACTCACGAATTAAACTCGTCTTTAGATATAAGGCTTGAAAAGTACTAGCCAAACCAAACTTAAGTTCAAGTTCTTGTAAGTTAAAAGAGTCAAACTCAAGCTCGGCCTCGTCTTGACTCGTTTAATCCCAATCCAAGACTTAAATTGTGAGACAATCGCTACTCATACATAGTACTTTAGGGGAAATTTGCTTAATTGTGACTTGTGAGATATTTTGGCCATCCTGTTAAGTCCTCCAAAATTGTTTAGGATGCTAGGAAATATTTTGTTACAATTCTCATTGCATGCACATACAATAGCAATTAGCAAGTAAACCTCTACACAGGTATATAGAAGACAACAAATTCTTCTTCCATACCTACTTATTTGCATGTTCTTTAGTATCTCCATGCTTACCTTGCAAATACATAAATAAATACATACTTTGCAAATGCTGTTGATCAAAACATTCATCTTAAGCTGCACGTCGCAATGACATGTAAGCCAAGATACGATAAGTGATAGCCATGGCTGCAAGTGCACCCGCTTCCTTCAACCCATTGTCTAGTTCTATCCCATCAATCACAGAAGTTATATGTCCATATTGCACCTTTAGAATAAGTCTGTATGTGTGATAGTTGAATGACAGATAACTTAACCAAGATATGAAAACCGGAACATCCTACAAAAACAGAAGGTAATACAAAACTTATAAGCGTTTCAGATTTTTAGGAATATAAATATAATTAACCCGATCATGAAGTTTTAAAGATTAGAAACACTATGTGTTACCTTCACGAAAAAACCACCGGCCAACATGAAAGCCATTACAATTACAGAAGCCATAGTTGTTGCTTTGTTCAAATCCATCACTGCAGCACCAATAGCGAGTCCAAGCCCCTATAGATATATGTATGGTTATTATAGAACCAATTTAAGAAGAAAAAAAACATCCACTACAAACTAGAGGATTGCCAATGAAGTTAGGAGACATCGGTAACTTTAAAATCCTTATGAAAGTGCCTCATGTAATGTATCATATAATATTTAAGTTTTCTCTTTGGAATCCTATCTGTTATTTTCGTGCTTCAACTATGCGTCACACTTTATCATGTAATTACGACATTTTTTAACCAAATGATCAACAACAGATGCTTCACTGGTGAAAGGAGTTTTATAGACAAATATTTATTTAATATCTTTTTTATTTGATTATGTATTTATTTTGTGGATTTGAACTACCCTTTGATGACTATATGTCGTAATTCTTGATGGGTATATTTGTCAGTGATGTTTTTGTCGTCGAAAATCAATTTTATACTAGTGATCACATATTAGAAGGGCATGATACCTGAGCTGCAACAATGCACAAAAAGACTATAAGCATAGTCAGGAAAAACGCTTGGGCGGTTAATAGGAGGCCCGCCATGAAATAAACAATCAACAGGAAGATCAAAGGAAGAATAAGATCAAGCGGGATGTCACTTGTCGTCCTTGCTATGAAATATGCACTAAGCTTGTACATGTCAGCAGCCCTTTCTTTTTTCAGCATTGCTCTTTCTTGAGGAAATGTAAAGATTGCTGTAAAAACCGGAAAAAACGCCCAAAACACAGCAATGAAAAAAAGCAATCCTGCCTGCAATGACACATTCATATATCATTAGTAACTAGAGTCACTAGAATCTTAGATTCCTTAATTTGTTTTGATTGGTTTACCTGATTTTGCATATCTTTTGGGCTATGAACATCTGATCTCCACCATAGAAGTCCCAAGATGACCGCAGTAGCGATAATTTGTGTGATTCTTAACCAACTAAAATAATCATGTCTTCTTTCTTTGATCCCTCTCCAAAACAAGATAGTAAACTGCTCAGTCCAGCTCGCTCCCCATTCTCGTTTCACAGAATGCATGTTTGCCTTCATTTCTCTATCGACTGATGTACGAATTGCGAGCTTTCTTTTCATTTCATCTGCCAGATTTGTTGCATAGGCCTCCACTAAATACTATATGAAAAAAAATGATTTTGTAACTCAGAAACATGTCATTTAAATTACTAAAAGCTTATAGTGACTTTTTGATCTATGTTATACCTCATGAACCGCAGTTGCATAAGGCTTCCCGCTCGTTGTTTCTCTTCCAGAATTTCCTAAATGTAGTTTGTTCTCTAGTTCAGATGGAAGAGAAACATCATTTATGTTCCCATTTGCAATATCTAGCAAGAATTCAGCTGGATTCATGGAAATCAAGGGACAGCATCCAATGGATGAAAAATACTCCATAGCTTCTGAGGCTTTACCAAAGTACAACAAGCTTCCTTTACCAAGTAGAATTAACTTGTCAAACTTGTGGAATAGTCTGCTAGATGGTTGGTGAATCGTGGTAATCACCGTCTTGTCCGCCTGTTATATATACATAAACAAAGTGTAAACCGAAATGCTTAAAAGTGATACAAAGTTGATTCAAGAACTAAAGAGCCCAACCTAAAAAGGATATTATTTGAGTTATGTCTCGAGTTATGTGCCTATAAGTAATTAATGAACGAAAACATCTCAACCTGCCATATCATATCAGACCCAAATCCATTATCCGGAGACCTGACTTTAGTATTGACGATTTTCTCCAATTTTACGAGTTTTAATTGTTTACTTTTATGTGTAGATACACGTGAAACTTTAACTTGAGTAATTTACGCGTTTATTTAGCAGTACAGTTTAGACAATGAATTTCATTTTTTTAAATATGACTTTCGCACACAAAAAAAAAATTAAATTATATGTTCTAATATAATCATACCTCCGCTATGTCTTGTAATAGTTCAATGATTCTCAAAGCAGTTGTAGAATCCAACCCAGAGGTGGGTTCATCAAGGAACAAGAGAGACGGGTTGATTATGATTTCATTTCCAATGGAAACGCGTTTTCTTTCTCCACCCGAAACTCCCCTAATAAAAGAGTTGCCAATCATAGTATCTTGGCACCTGTATTAAAGTTGTACTTAGTATCTTTTATTGTTGTTTCAAGAATCTATAAGCATAGTTGTCAAAATTCATCGCCTCTTGCGTCTAGGCCCATTTTTTAGGCGAGGCGATGCATTTGCGCTTTGAGTCAAGGAAATTGCGCTTTAATTCTCTAGGTGATGGTTTAGGTTCAAATTTCAGCTAGATTCCCAAATTCTGGAGAGTTTCCAGCCAAATTCGTTAAATTATGGCTAGATTCCAACCAGATTTCTACTTTTATGTAGGGAAAACTACTTCTATACACTAATACATCAATATTTTGAAACTTTTGATGTAGATGAAAAATAGTATTATTTTAATATATTTTTACTTTATTTTATTTGTTCGTTTTTTTTAAATCTCATGCCTTCGCTTTTTTTGCGCCTCGCGCCTAGGCCCCAGGCAAGGCCTATGCGCCTAGCGCCTTTGATAACTATGTCTATAAGTATCAAGAAGATGACTTAATCAGTAGATTACCTCTCTAAACCAAGTTCATGAATAACATCTTCGGCTTGTTTTACTTTCGCTTGTTTTGTCAATGTCTTTGGTAGTTTCAAAAGAGCAGCATAAGTTATTGTTTCTTTCACGGTTAGATGTGGAAACAAAATATCATCTTGAGTCACAAACCCGATCCTGCCATATCATAATATTAAGTTTTTGATAATTATTAAACAAAAAACCAATTGTTCCGTGTGTATCTAGCTAACTGGTTCTCATGGTTACAATTCATGAGGTTGTCATGTTTAATTATTATGAAAATATCATAATTTAAAATCAAAATATGAATGAGAAAAGTACATATATGACAATGAAAAAGTGTATCCTTTAACCCCGACCACATGGCCCGCTCCGACGAAAGCTACACATTACTTTACATAGTTCCATTGTTTACATGAACAATGTATTGGTGTAGTGCCATGAATTTTCTGTTAACTAGTTCTCACGGTTAAAGAAAATGATATAACTTTTGAAATTTTGTCTAGTTTGTTTTGTTTTTTTGTTCATAATATTTTTGATTCGGTTAGCATATGAGACACTTAAACTCGTAAGCTTATAACATTTTTTGACGCAACAAGCTAGCCCAAACCATGAAGCCAGAAGTCGAAACCAACCGTTAATAACAATTTGAATTGGTGCGGTTTCACTTATCAACTATTTAACTTTGGTATACAATAACTTGTAATAACTGTTATCAACGGGCTCATGTTGTTGGTATAATCTTGATTGTTCAGGTCAGCTAGTTAATTAATAATTTAGTTTGAATAATTGTTAGAAGTCAAAATATCCATTTGGTTTTGTTTTGAGTTTGTCTTTAGGAGTATTCCTATTGAATAGATAGTTTGAAAGTTTCTTTGCATGGAATAATAGTTCATCCATTGAAAGCAACCCTTCTTTATTAATTTTGTTTCACACTCTTTTCTTTATTAATTTTGTTTCTATTTTCCTTTTTAGAAAAAGCAAACACTTAGTATTAATTCAAAAATTTTAAACTTGCTAAGTTATATTAAAATATAAGGTAGACATGCAACAAGCTACGTCGCCACCTATTTCCTTTAAAATCACAGTAGATATATAATTGTTTGAGGGGCCTGAACCAACACATGTAACTTCAAAACCTCCCAAACCGCACCATAAACACCGTTGATGCGAACACTAACTAATATAAAACTAAACCAAATGAAACGGTACATACCTGCTCTTTAGTGACTTGGAGTAGGGTTGGTCATTATACGTGATCGATCCTCCTGTTGTGTGATCGGTGAGCCGCCCTCCAAGCATGCTTAAGAGAGTAGTTTTCCCACTTCCTGATGGACCCATGAGGGCCAAAACTTCTCCAGGGTTGACTGCACCATTTATTCCTTTTAAAATTTCCTTTTCTTCATTTGATGTCACCCCTTTGGTTATTATCTTGTATGTTACTTCTGTAAACTGCATTTTGTAACATTTTCTTTATGCAAAAATAACCTATAGTTTATAGTTTATAGTTGTACCACATGAATTGTTAAAGATTGACACTCGGATTGCTTATTTCTCTTGTTTTTATTTTTATTTTTTTTTAATACAAATTAGTCTTGTACATAAATACCATACAACATGAGATTCTGTACAAGACTGAACCTGACCATATTCTCGCATTGTTCTCATAGAAAAACCTCCATATTTGCCTGTTCAAATAGACACAGAGGAAATCAATCTACTTGCATTTTTTATACGAATAATTGTTATAACCGGCCACTAGCTTGTTACTATAAAGAAGCGAAAATATTAACGAAAACTATATAACTATATACAATGGAATATGGGTGAGTATAATTGTATAAAGCTTGCATATGCATTTTGAATAGTACTTGTGTATACCTTCAGATAGATTTGCAAGGTAGGTTCAGTCTGAAACTTACTACGAGTGCCGGCTTCAATGTCTTCAGCTGTAACAAAACGTACATATTTTGTATTAGATAGAATATATTAGTTATCATTCGATAAGTTATACACTATTAGTTATAAGGAGTTGATAGGTAGATAATATTTTTTTGTAATTATCTTTATCATAAGTTGGGGTTATTATTATTATATAATTATAATTCAATAAATTATACTAGTTAGGAGTTGATAGGTGGATAATATTTGTTATAATTATATATCTTTATCATAAGTAGGAGTTATGAATTGATTAATTAAGTTATTTTCCTTATAATTATTTTTATTGTACTTCAATGAATTATAGTGACATCAATAATATTTAATTCATACCATACAAGTGTTTATTAGTCTAGTAGAAGAAAGCTCACATATATCATATATTCGTAATTATCTTACAACTCGCGGTCGAGTCAGATTAAATGATTAGATTAAGCATGTTAACTTTCATGACCATGCGCGTAAACTTTGATAAAATATATTGTTTCTTGTTGACGTTACATCTAATATTCGTTCGTTTATCAGGGTTATGGACCATGTGTAGCTCATATCAAAGCTTATTCATTTTCATTTTATGTATTTTATATGATTTTGATATGACCTACAATATGATATGAGAAGATTGTGATGTGGTTCTGATTATTCTTAATCCAAAGACTTTTTGGGTGGACAACTGCACATATACAATAATTATGATCAAAGACTCAAAGTATGTGTGCCTGAAATTCAAATGAGGGGACCAAAATGGAGAACATATTGTCATGATAAGAGCAAGACTTCCTTGGACTAATGTTCTAGAGGATTGACTAGAGACTAGATAGCAGTGGACCAAGGTGTGACCCTAGGTGGTCCTGGTCATGCCCCATTTTCTACACAATGCTGCAGCCCCCTTTATGCTTGTCTAGGTTGACTAGAGTCTGCACACAAGGCTTTTATTTGGTCCAAATATTAGTTAATATTTACTTATAGGTCCCAAAATACAAAATAAACGATACACCTAATTGGTTTTGAAACTTAACTAGTAATTTGCTTTACTAAATTATAACAATTAACAAGCAAGATCGATAAAATTAGGGTCATAATTAATTTACTAAAATGACAAGATAATCAGATTTTGAGTAGTCATGTCTAACCCGTCTACTAAATATATAGGTGTGCATAGGTTTTTGACATGGTCAACTCTTTTAATTAAGCATGCAAACTTGTTAACCCTTATAAAATTATAATGAAATTTTTTATATATAAGCATATAAGGTTAAACCATCTATGATTCGTACAATCCATTTATTACAATCAGACAACCTTTTTATACAATTTGATTACAACCCACCAAACCATTTACACAGGTCGATAATTGATGTTACACCGTCCGTGTTCGCGTAGCATAACTTTAAACATGTCCTAGTAAGGTTTTGAATAAAAATATAGTGTTATATCAATATTGCCAGTTTTGAATAAAAATTTGAGGTGACCCGGTTTTCATCCGGCTGTTACTCCAGCGAGGTTAACTCGTGTGGAGGCAGTACGGTTTCCGGGCGAACGCCGCAGCCCCCACCGTACCAGCGTAGACTCGGTTCAGATAACATAGTCTAGACGCATGGGTGGTTAGGGCCTGCCGATTAGACGGGTGTGATGATCTCTGCCACACCAGTTAAGAAAGTTACCGTTAAAAAAAATAATAATAAACAAATATAACTTTAATATCTTCATTTTTGAAATAAACTCAAGAAAAAAAAAGTACTACTTTTCAGCTGCTTCCTAGCTTTCTGTTATCCACCTTTATGGCTTCATTTGGCTTTTAGTTACAAAAAAGTGATATGATGGCACTTTGTGAGTTGTGAGATCACTTTCAAAACAACTTGAAGTGACCATTCTACCCCCACAACTCTTTGTTCTTAATGTTCAAAACATAAATCTACTTTTTATCGTGTCAAAACACTAAAAAGGTCACAAAATACTTACGGATATCATCCTCACTAAAAAGTGTAAAATCTGCTATTTCATCTGGCTGCATAGTGAATCCAGCAAGTGAGAATGAGAACCCTAAGCTCGCGCTCGAGGCGCGACTCAGGGCGGCCCCACTACCAACATCATCGTACTCAAACTTCATTTGTGCACTCTTCCCTTTTTTAATGTGTGTGTTCCTTCCACTATTGCCAATCACTTGATTTTTGCTAGACTTTCTTGAAAGTGTTCGATTGTCCACTTCTTTCGTAACCTCGCTTGCAATCGGGGCTTTCATCGGTTCAACATCCATTGTGATATTGGTTAGTTGATCAGATTGGGTTCTGGATAACCCTGAACTCGAACCCGGTTTCTCCATGTTGTTTGCTACATGCACCCACAAAACAACTTTCATTAACACTTGACACATATATATTCATAAATGGATCATAAACAAGCATGCATGACATAAAATGTTCCAAGTCTAGACCTTTTCATGTAAAAGATTATAAATAAATCATTAAGGTGTAACGCGCGAAAAAATCTTTGTCGACCCAACTAGAGAGATATTTTATCATGTTCATGAAATGAAATTGACAAACACAATGCATGCATGTATGAAAACATAATATTCTTTCAGAATTTATAACCAGACAATTAAAAAATAGAGTTTCTTTTCGCAAATTAGCAATAGAAAAGGCTATATAGAATTAACTGAACAAGCAGATACAAACGGAATTCAAGTACAATTTGCTAAAAAGTATTGACGGAGAAGAAATTGCGCGTATATAATATGAAAGCAAGAGAGAACTCCAAGGTTTATACACACCTTAACTTCAAGCAAGAACCAAAAGGGAAGTACCAAGTGACAAATTACTAATGATGATAGGAAGCTAGTGTCATATGTATTTATAAACATATAAACTTGAAAAGACAAAAATACCCTTAATCCATAGAAAGAAATTATTATATTAGGGTGAAAATCACTTAACAACAAAAACACACACACATATTCTCATAATTTGTACATTTATTATAAAACCAACCCGTCAAGCTCAATACCATTCGATCACACTTGCCGTATACGTGTAAGGGCACGAAAATAATTTGAATTTTAGCGCGACTGGCCGATCCTTTTATGTGATGGGCGTCGATTGAAGAGTCGTCGTTTTTTAACTTTTAACATTAATGGAGGTTTTTGTTGTGAAGCTTAGCAAACCACGATTGTGGATGAGTTTGATGTTGTGAGGTTGTGCTTCATCCTCATGTTACCCTTTTCTTCGGGCATCTATGTTTTTGGAGTTTTCTTTTCATATTACTGGCACGCAGATATATAGTCTGTCTCACACATAAACATTATATGTAACTTGTTTCATATATTATTATTATTATTAATATTATTTAGCTTTCAAATAGCTAGCTAGAATGCAATTCTTTTATAATTCAGTTGCTAATTGAAGCAAATATGTATGTTAATCTTGATTTTTATATTTGTGTGTGCGCGTGTATCAGTTATTTCAAAGCTACAATTTTTTTCAATACAAAATAATTTCATTCCTTAAAACTTACCAAGTTACATCAAAATAGAAGGTAGATTGACGGGCAAACAAGTTGCGCCGCCATCCTTTTCTGAATTGCGAACCCTAATCTGCCAAATACAAACCCATGCCCCCTGGAGATGAGATGTTGTTGTGGATAACCCGTTGAACACTGATCAAGAAGCGAACTGGATTAATAAACGTCGATTTGTTAGAACGAGCAAACTGGATGAGGCTCCATGGGCCCGGCCGGGGTAACGCCATATATGTCCTATGCGAACAACTCTACGTAAGCATGATACACTCTATGCATCATACATGATCTATCCACATGGCAGAATAGTTGCACTTGCTGCCAATGCATAGTTAATTTGGAGCTTTGTTTGATGACAATGAGTTCATTTTTAGTGCAAAAGTTAAGTACATAACTTTTATTATGCATGTTTTAGCTGTGATAGACGAGATGTTTATGTGGTTCTTGCTGTTATTAATTTAAAACTGGTTATTTAGTGAACCCTCCTACACTACATGGAAGAAGACTTTTAGCGGCGACCAAAGTCGCCGCTAAAGGTGGAGCGGCAACTGTCGCCGCTAATGCTTTCGCCTGGAAAAAAACGTCGCTAAAGGTCCGAGTCGCCGCTAAAGCCTATTTTCCATGTGACATTAATCTTTTATTTATTATTTTTTTTGCCACGTGGCAAAAACCTGTGCACTCTGGGCTTGACCTTTAGCGGCGACAAGCAGGGGCGTAGCCAAGTACAACCCAAGGTGTGCGGCCGCACACCTTGAAAATTTTTTTAGTGTATTTTATAGGCGAAAATCCTGAGCGCACCCCTTGAAAGTTTGGAAAAAGCCCCCGATCGCACCCAAAGCCTCCCGATCGCACCTCTTGAAAAACAATCCTGGATCCGCCACTGCCGACAAGTCGCCGCTAAAGGTCTTTTTTTTCTCTTATTCAGCTTTCATATATGACACCTGGCAAACTTAGGATAGTAACTTTTGTCAAACTAGTAAGTCTACCTTAGCGAGTCATGCATACATTATACTTAACTAGGTTAGTTGAGTCGTTTTGTGGTTTTGGGAATCATCGGGGGTTGTTATGATGGTTCAAGGAATCATCGGGACTCGTGACAATGATCCAAGGGATCATTGGGAGTCGGTCCATAACCATGTGTTCAAGGATTGGTGATTTGTAGAATCGTCGGATTTAATGCACACACGCAAGTCTCGAGTCCCGGGTATTGGTGAACGGATGTGAACGTATTAGTTATCAAGTATTATGTGTTTATAATCATTATATAACTTGTCGGTATGTGAATATGTGCTTATATGTGTTAAAATAGTGTTTAACAAGCCGAAAACTCACAACAACCTGCAGGGGGCGACTAGGGTGTTAGTGGCCACCTGCAAGGGGGCGACTAGGCCCTAGTCGCCTGTCAGAGATAGCCACTAGGATTCCTAGTGGCCACCTGCAGTTCCTAGTCGCATGTAACATTAAAAACGACTAGAAACAGTTATAAATACCATACTTGACTTGTAAAACATCATTTGTGAAGCCCTAACTCGCCCCAAACCCCTCTCACACTATACTTAACCTCTGGAACTCGTTTTTGCCCTAAATCTACCATTTCCAAGCCTTAAGCATCATTTCTAGAAAAATCTAAGGTGTGTTATTCATCCTAAGCTTTTGTGATCTCATTATTTTGATCCCTAAAGATCCAGACCTGGTTTTGTGAAGTTTGTGTCTTTGAAAACGTTTGAAAAACAGTTTTAAAACAAGTCCAATCTTTTATATGAGTTCTATTGGATGGATTCATGCAAAAAACGGTTTTTGATGATTAAAACATGGGGACTCTTGTGTGTTTGATATGTTGTTGATATGGATAAGTTGTTAGGATGATTATCTAGGAGTTTGAAGGTTGTTTGATGTGTTTTGATGATAATATGTGTTTTGACCTGTTTGAGTGATTTAGGAGGATTTAGGATGTTATGGGTTGATTTGATGATTGTATGATGTTAGGGTTTATGCTAGAATGATGTAGTAACGGTAGGATGATGATTTACAACATGATTATGTGAAGAAATCTGATTATTTGCCATTTAAGGCAAGTTATGCATGCTTTGATGTGATGTTTTCATAATATTATTCGATTTTGGGAAATGTTTGCAATTAGGGTGTTAGACTGATGATAAATTTGGGTTTTCATTTAGGATATGATGCTTGATGATTTTGGATTGATGTTGGGTATTTTTACATGTTTCAGATCTAATTTGGAGGGTTAAACGCACGAAAAAAGCCTAAAGGACTGCAGGAAGAGACTAGGCCCCTAGTCGCCTGTTAGAGGTAGCCACTAGCATTCCTAGTGGCCAGTTTGAAACATAGTCACGTGTTTTGATGCCTAGTCGTGTGTTTTGCTGTTGTAAGTGTATTTTGAGACCCCGAAACATGGTTTGACACCTAGGAACATATTGGGAACCCCGTGACATGTATAGAAACCCGATAACACGTGTTCGGACTCGTATATGCAGTATGTGGACTTTGTGATAGACTTGGTGAACTATTATGCGTATTAAGTGCATGCTTACATGTGATTGTGTTGTTACTTATATTTGGCTAATACGGTAGATGTCGGGTCTTGTCTGGTGTGGTTGAATTAACGTTCAAACATGTTTTCAAACGTACACGGTTATGGTCTGGACATTCAGGGACTAGTTGACACCCGGCAAATTCTGGTTAACAACGTTGTCTATATTAAAGTCTGCCTTAGCGAGTCACGCGTACATTATACTTAACGAGGGTTAGCTAGATAGCTAGATAGGACATACGTGCATTGTTGTGAGTTAATATGTGATTACATGATTAGTGAACCTCGGACGTTGGTGAATAATAAACTTATGTGTCTCGGTGATATCTGACAAACTTATGTGAAAACCATACGTGATTATGTGAACCTAAACCGAACACGTTAATAAAAATTATTAAAAGTGGAGCATGAGGTTGGTTGGGGTCTTAAAACATGGGGTTACGCTTGGTATGGCCCAAAATAATGAAAACATCAAAGAAAACAGGCTATACAACAAACTGGGCCGCTCAAAACGGATTAAACCATTCCGAACGGCCATTCACAATTCCGAACGGGTGTTCGGAACACGCTGACGTGGTTAAACCGCCTTAAACTACTATTTAAGCAACCTTAAGCCTCTTGTATCTCCTAAACTCAAACCCTAATCGCCCCTACTGCCCTATTTACGAAATATTAACCCCTAAACACCTGCTAAGGCGTAAGAACATCGATCGGGAAGCTTCAAGAGCATTCGGTTGATTGTTTCGAGGAACTTGTGGTATAATCCTTAATCTATTATGCTTTAATCTTATTAATATGTTATAAAAACCTTATAACTAAGTTTGTCCAGGTCTGGAACCTTTTTATAAAGATTAAAACTTGAAGTTTATAAAGATTTAACGGGTTAAACATGATCCTATGCGATTAGTGATATGATAGGTTACTTGTTGCGCAAGTTTGTGATGTTTTGATCATTAGGGTTTATGATTTTGCATGTGTTATGACAGGTTCTGAGCATGCTAGGTCTAATTAATGTTTTGTGATGATTATTGATTGTTGTTGATCGATTGTACGCACACGTGAGTCGTTTAAATAAAGGTTTATGCGTAATTAAAATCTGGACATAATGTTTAGGTTAACTTGTAGGGTCTGTTACGTGGCTTTAACGTACTGTTTTTGATGCTTTCTTTGCATGGTTAAATCACACCTGGTCTTAGCTTTTCATAATGGGTAAAATCATGTGTTTTGTACGTCGGATGAGTCGTTTTTGGAATTTTCATTGAAAATAGGTCAGATCAGAACATAGTCACACAATTCGCTAGATTTGAAGCGGATTTCGAATTGGTACGTTTCGTACCATACGCAATTCGCATACGTACCAATTCGCGAATTAGGGTTCCAATTCGGAAGTTTGGGGATAATCAATTTGCGTTGTCAATTGCAAGAGTAGCACCCGCTATAGCAACTACAGATGCGGATTCAAGAAAAATTAGGGTGGAACAGAGATGGACACGTACCTAGCAGTAGCGATTGGAGGCCTGATGGTGAGGACTAAAGAAATAGTTCATGAATGGAGAAGAAGATGGAGGCCAAGTTAAAAATTAGGGTTACAGGAAGAGAATATGACGGCCTCTTTATTTTGTAACTTTGAAACTTACATCAGGACCCTTAAACTTTAAGCATTTATGATATTTAAACTAATAGTATTCTCACATATCTAATTTGGTAATATGAAATTTTGGACTTTGGTTATTTTGATTAATGAATTTAGTAATTTTTATTTTAATTTGTACATAACGAACCGGACTCAATGGTACACCGTATCGTATCGTACCGAAATGAACATACCCTCCTCCGTACCGAATTCGTTCCATCTAGCGAATCGCGAACCCGAACCTCGTACCCGAACCGGAGCGAACCGCGAATTATGTGACTATGGATCAGAATTTCGGGTGTCAAACTGAGTCAACTTTGAAACATCATAACTCAAGTTTTATAAAGAGTTGGGTTTTGAAATTTTTACAGAAGGTTAATATTGGAGTTTTGCAAGTTTTCCAAGTAGATTCATCCCGTTTGGATGAATACACAATTTTTGGGAAATTATTTACCAAACTGACCTGTTAGGAGGGTTTTCTGAACATAGCTGAGTTAGACGAATTTTAATTATTTTTGTGTTTGGATTTAAGACTAAACAAAAATAGGTATTGTCAAGTGAATCCCAAAGAAAATTCAGTAAAAATTTGGGGGGATAACTCACTGATTTACTATTTTAAATAAATTCGTTTTGATGGCGCACAATCTGTCCTGAAAACACAGATCGTGTATTATGTGCTTATGTGATTAATTGAGGTCTTAGGTGATCTGGAATTGACATATAACTGAAGTACACTTGTTTGTGACACATACGGGATGTAGAAACTAAATGGTAACCAACTCATTCACCAACGAGTCCGTAGGGTTTACTATTGCATGTAGAATCACTAGGCGTCGCATACACACTTTTGAACATTTAAAACGCCTTGGACAAACGAGTTATATGGTGTAATGATATTACGCCTATACTCACTTAGTGACACTGTTATTAGGGTGTCGGTAGCATATATTGCTTGCTGTTCGGATTCCTTGCTTGCACGTTAAGGTGAGTTTACGGCCCCTCTTTTAACTGGTTTCACTTTTCGGGGGAGAAAACATGTGTTAAAACTTATGTTTGGTAACTATTGTCATACTATGGGTTTCTATGGTTTACTATACGATCTTTGGAAGTCCCGGGGGGAACCATGAATGTGCGGGTTAGCACAACGGGGAAATGTGAATAGCGCTATTGGGAGTGACCAACCCCGCTCGTCGGCTTGGAGGGCCGGGCGAGTGCATATTGTCTCAAACAGGAACAACAGGGTTACTATTCGGGCACGACATCTGGTTTGCGAGTTAGTAATGGTTTTCCAATCGTGGTAGTAACAAAACATACGCCTAGCTAGCGTACTTTGGTTTTCGATTGGTTATAGTATGGACAGGTTGAACTTGGTACTTTAATTACAAACCTGTAAACTCACCAGCATTTTTGTGCTGACGTATCTCTTACATGTTTTCTCAGGTCGCTAAGGTAGCACTATGAAACTAGGGCGCACGCGTCTGCACGGCGTCTAGTTAGGATTGCATGGTTTTCAAACATTAATAATGTGGTTTACTTTTGGATTTTGTTTTGAGAATAAGCTTCCGCTGTAACTGGAGATTTAAACTATGTTTTTGAAATTGCATATGTTCATTTAGACTTGTTTATTGTGATCGTTGGTTTGGATCCTGGTTTGTCATGCGCCTCGCGGTAAAACTCCGCAAGTGGATTTTGAGGGTGTGACAGTTGACCTATGGGTTAATAGTCCGGGTACTTATATACATCTTATGATAGGTCGCCGATACTAGGGACTATCATTGCATTGTCTGTTGCCTTTTAAGAAGAACGCAACCTAAGGTGAGTTTCACGGCCCCACTTTCAGTGTTTTTGTTTTCGGGGGAGAAACATGCTACGTACTTGTATTCATACAGATCATGTTATACTAGTGTTATCTTGTGTTTGCTATACGATTTGTGTAAGCCCCAGTTCAGTTAGCCGCGGATCGGCAGTTTAGTTAGCCATGGATCGGCAATTCAGTTAGCCGCGGATCGGCAGTTCAGTTAGTTCATTGGGTGGTTCATACGTGGTATCGTATTAGTGAATCACACGCCTAGCTAGCGTCCTTATAACATAGTTGTAACGCGATTGATCTTTTAAAAACTCATGAAACGTTTTACTCAAAACCTGTGAACTTGCAAGCATTATGTGCTGACATTTTTAGTATGTTTTCTCAGGTCTCTAAGATAGCAGCAGTTGATAGGCGCACGAAGTCGCATGGCGTCTAGGATTCACTTGCAGGGTTTTAAAAGTTGTCAGACTTATAACATTTACTTTTGGGATGTAAAGATGTTTTATGCTTCCGCTGTAGTCGTTAATACTTTTAAAACTTAATGAATGGTTTATGTATATTTTACATTTAGTTGTCGTTTATTGTGACAGTTGACTTGGATCCTGGTGTGTCACGTGCCTCACGGTAAAACCCCACAAGTGGAATTTGAGGGTGTGACATAATACCCTTACATACGCGCACACACACACACATTATACGCAAACATACCAAACATATCAAGCAAAATAACAAGAAAACTAATTAACCAAATATACCAACATTTACATATATATATATATATATATATACACACACATTATACGCCTAAAATCTTTGTCTAAACATACCAACAAAACTAAGCAAACATATCAAGATTTACAATCAAGCATAAACATTATAAATTGTACTATTCTTACAAAAACACCCAAACATCTTATTCTTCATCATCATTGCCATTATTGCCGCTACCGCCTTGATTTCCAAAGTTGGCAAGATTTTGTGACTGGTAGAATTGAGTAAACATTTGGAATATTTGCGCTTGGAGTTGAGGATTGGTCATCATCGCATTAAATTGTTCCTACAAATATATATCAAATGAGTCAAATAATAACATCTAAACTATAAATATAAACCAAATGGGTCAAATATCCTATTTACTAAACATATTTATACCAAACGGGTTAAATATTAACATTTAGCAAACATACATACACCAAATGGGTCAAACTACAAACATATACGAAATGTGTCAACTATCAACATTAAAACTACTAATATATATCAAACGGGGCAAATATTAACATTTAAACTACAAATATATACCAAATGGGTCAATTATCCTATTTACTAAACATATTTATACCAAATGGGTCAACTATCAACAAATAAACTACAAATATAGGGAAAAGGTGGGAAGGAAACGGAAAAGGTGGGAGGGAAAAGGAGAGACGAGGCGGGTAGGTAAAAGATTTTGAGCATCAGCAATACCGTCGCCGCTAATGATGTTAGTACGATGAATTTGCATCCGTTTTCAGCAATACCGTCGCCGCTAATGATGTTAGTACGATGAATTTGCATCCGTTTGATCTACATACCAATCAACGGTTCTCTTTTGTTAGGTGTGGATCAAGCTATTAGCGGTGACACCGCCCCTAATGGTATCGCTGCTAATAATCAATTTTCTTGTAGTGCTAACCAAGAGACTTTTGGTCCAATAACATTGGTAAATTCTATTAGGGTAGACGGGGTGCTTCACGGAATGCTCATGGGTAGGTAACTACCCCCATGACAACATCGTCGTCTCGCAAAGCAATCATGAGTCCTATTTAACGCACAGTGTGTGGGGTTTTGTGTATGTGAGTTTTTGTTTTTTTATGAGATGAGTAGTTTAGGGTAGTGTTGCTCCAAATTTGTATATCAGTGAAATAATACGTCATTGCAGTATTGATGAAAAATCATGGTAGTTCAATGGAGTCCGAGATAACGGGGACCCACCCTTAACAAAATGATGAGAACTCAAACTCTATTTTTCGTATTTAGGTGATTTTGAAATTAGGAAGTGTGCTTCAAGAAAAAGTGAATCTTGCAGCACTATTATATCTATATTAATTTAGAGACACTTCTACAGTGTCGTACAAGATTCAAAACACAGAGTACAACAGGTCAGTCTTGTCCACGCGTAGCATCTCTCATATGCCACCTCCTGCTTGGGCAGAACACAAAACCGATAACCCTCAACAAACCGTCTTCAGCAGAAACCTCTCACAAGCCACGACCTTTGACACGATTCTATTGCTTGAACCCACCGATCTAAAAGAAAGGGTAATGGAAAATTACAGAGACAAGGAAACAGAACCGGCGGGTTCCCCGGCCACTGTGTACGGCGGCGCTACGTCTACACCTCCGTCTCCGCCGCTGTATGCTAGCTAATAAGCTACCGGTGACAGTACTCGCAAGCCAGAACCTCACTTGAAGCCAACGATCTAAAAGAAAGGGAAACGGTTAATCAGACAGAGAAGGAGAGGAACCCAACCGCTGCTCGGAAACTACTGTCTAGACACCCAATTTCTGACCGGAAAAAAGTTGTCATAATCGGAAACCACCACAAACATCCGAGAACACCCAACCTGGAAACAAAATCTCTAACGGAAAACCACCACATCAAAATCTGTGACCGGTAACCCCACATTCGGTCGGAAACCATAAACCTCAACCCATCACCACCTTCCAACGTCCGACCCAAACCCTCCTGCCTGCCTATCACCGGCCGTATCCACTTCCACTGGCCGCACTCAATGTGTGGATCTGAGAAAGTGACTGCAATACTGTTGTTGTTATTGTGAAAGAGAAAGAGTTGGGTGTTGATTTAAGAGAGTGAAGTAGGTGAAAGTTAACAGAGAGAGAAACAGGTTTGTTAGTGGTGATGGTGATGATATAAGAGTGTGGTGAATGGTGATTTGCAATTTATGTTTGGAGGAAAAATAACAGCATCTTCCATGGGATATCCGTCCACTAACTTCCCTTTTTTCCTTTGTCTTTTTTGTTTTTTTATCATTTTTTGTCACTAATTTGTTTATTACAATTTTATAGTGTAGGTATTAATATTAGGGAAGGAGCTGTGTGTAAAGAGGTATAAAAGAAAAGGAGGTGGGTTGTTTGACGGCAACAAAATTCAGTCACCTGTTGTGCCTCTTTCACTCCATGTTTCTCTCTCTAGCAGCTGGTCACAACACCAATCAAGTCGGTCAACAGCAGGGATCCGTGAGGTATCAAACGAGACCACGAACTATCATATTATTAGTTTCATTTGATACGGTTAATACGTGTGGGGTAAATGTGCATAACTAAAGTACGCCAATTCATGATAGAAAGCATATATGTTATTACACAAACTTGCGGGATATAGACTTAAGGTTGCTTATTGTATGAAGTTTCTATATTATTACACAAATACGACGACATTGGTCTGTAGAAAAGCAACCATTAGACCATAGCCATTAGCCGTATGTGTATACTAGACAACGTACTTGGCATATGAAGCTCAACACTAAGAAACAATGTGTAAGAATAAGAAGATTGTTAAGTTTATTAGTGAAAAGAATAACAGTCACTTAATATTATCTTTTATGTCCACGAAACCCTCCACGCAACAGGAGCTCCCACAGCGACGCACGATCTTTAACGTCCGCCAAACACTCAACGCAACAGGAGCTCCCGCCGCGTTTCGCACAACAGCCGCACCCGCGGCGAAGCGCGGGTAACTAATACCTAGTTGTAAGAAAATTAAGGTGTTCGGTCCTTATAGTCAATCATTTATTATTTTGATGATTTTCCCCTTTCTATTGAGACCATATATAATTTTTTTAAAATTCGTAGGAATAAAAAAATATAAGTGGGACATGCACGTGAAGTTAGTTTACTATAAAGTTGTTCTTTGTCATATTATAACTTTTCAAAATTGAATTAATTTATTTTTTTACAATCAAAATAGACCTTTTAAGCTTGCATCTCGTACTCACAATCGATCGATATAAACATCATTTTACACACTTTAAATCTTTATTCGTGAATAGGTGACCGTTCAATAGGTGACGCGTTCCGAAAGAAAATTTTACGAGATGTGTTAGATATAATAAGGGAGGTGATATTAAAACCCCCACTGATGGTTGGTAGCTATAGGTAAGAACATTGTGGATGGGGATTGTTTACCTTTCCATTGATTTCAAGTATGTTGCCTTCATCGTTGACAGATATCTCTCTGACAACAACTGAAGGCAACCTGGAACTAGGTGATGGCCATACCGATGTGAGGGTAGTCCATTGGTATTAATGGCAAAGTGATTGTAAGGGAAGAAGAAGAAGAGAATGTTATATATGTTTATCTTCCCATTGATTTCAAGTATGTTTACCTTCCTATGGAAACTCTGAAGACCTTTACAGAGGTTTACCAGAGGGTCATTGGTCTTCAGAGTTTCCAACCCCTAATACATTCATCAAAGGATATTCATGTGAGAATGCATAGTACAAAATTCTTTTGACAAACGTCTGGCTGATATCCAACTGCTGGAATTGTTTACCTTTCTATTGATTTCAAGTATGATATCCAGCTACTATAATTTTTTACCTTCCCATTGATTTCAAGTATGTTTACCTTCCCATTGATTTCAAGTATGTTTACCTTCCCATGGAAACTCTGAAGAACTTTACGGAGGTTTGCCAGAGGGTGGTCATTGGTCTTCAAAGTTTCCAACCCCTAATACATTCATCAAAGGATATTCATGTGAGAATGCATAGTACAAAATTCTTTTGACAAACGTCTGGCTGATTGAAATGACACATGCAAAATGTAATGTCATGCACAATGTGTACTCACAGTGACATCGAACACTTTATATGAGTAAAACGATCGCTTTACAATGCCGAAAACGATTATCATCACTCTGTATGGATTGCTTGTTACCGCCGATCCTATTGTCGATTTCTTTCCACAACCATTGCTCCAACATAACTTGCACCGGCTTGAGATATGAGTTTGATTAGCTTGAACAACATTAAAGAAGGACTTGTGCTATTTCTTTTCAAACCCTTCCATCTTATGGAAGTTGCTAAAATAGTTAAACAAATGTATTTGTGAATAATACATTCATCAAAAAGACCATCTCTTTGTCACTCACCCTCATAGGAAAATCGACTCACACTTATGCGTAGATCAAGGAGATTGATGAAGATATTCATCAAGACCCTTACAGAGGGTCACTATTCATATACCATTGTTGTTGGATGTTCATGTGAGAATGCATAGTACAACATTAAAGAAGGACTTGTGCTATTTCTTTTCAAACCCTTCCATCGTATGCCTAACACACTACGATAATTCACTATTTTATACATACAACACACCTTCATCGTTGACCATGTTGGAGCACTGTTATTCTTGATCTTGATCTTCACACTTGCTTTTGACAAACGTCTGGCTGACCTGAAGTTCCTTTGCAACCAGATAGAAAGGAACTAGATTGCAAATATAAAAATCCATCACATCACGATTTGCATCCTGGCAATAATGAGTAACCTACTAACTAACCCTTCATCTTCTATGTTTAAAGTCAGCTGTACTGTAACATCGCAAAATTTTTCCCCCAAATTTTTATATAAACGCCTTATTTTTGTTACATTTTAAAAATGTAGTAAAGTCTTTATTTTTCCTCATTCACAACTTATATATATATATATATATATATATACATATATATATATATAGTAATAATAATAATAATAATAACAATAATAATAATAGTTATACATAATATTGTTGAAACAAATCATCCTTAACCCAAGAAACAACCCAAGCCCACCTTCCTTTTTCCTTTTGTAATTTCTGGAAGCCCAGTGTTTGAACAGGCCCAAGTCATCAGGCCCATACCAGCAGCCCAACAAGCCTTGGCCCACTAGTCTGTTTTAAAAAAAAAAAAAAGAAATGAAAGGACCTTGCTTCTAACGGGTATCGAACCCGAGTCAATCTCAAACACACACAAGCACCAACCAGCTAAGCTATGGTAATCACTTGTTTTATATCCAACCCATAATTTATAAAACCTCTTTATTTTTCTTTTCACAAGCCCAATCAGATCCCTGGTACCCGGCCCAGTGAACCAGCCCAATTCTCCTCTTCTTTCTCTTTTGACTACGCTGTGCTACTGCTGTTGCCGCCCCCTTTATTATTTTTTTTTATTTCTCTTTTTCGCATATTATGAACAAGAAAAAGGGAACTTCAAATCTTGGAAACAATTACTCTTTTATGGTAGACAGAATCAAGGCCTAATCTCGCACAATCCGGTCCTTGATTAACGCAGGAACAGCTCTGTAATGAGCTCATTTGAGGCGATTTTGACTATATGAGTCAAAGATTTAAAACCTTCCATCTTTGACGAACTAGTATAAAGCAAGCCTTTATCTTCACTCGGAACTCACCTTGACCTCCTGTGAGCCCTTTTACTCACACGAATCCCATCTAAACTAGCGTCAAAAATCGTTTCTTATATTTTCGAGCCAATCAAGCGATCGCAGATCAACCCCATGTCTTCGATACTTGTTTGATGCAACCAAATAAGGCTATCTACTCGTTTTTCTGTAATCTTTAATAACCCTAAGGTTTGATTCGTTATCTGTATTGTTTTAATGTTTGATTATGTAGGATTATAAACTAGAGTTTCATTGGGGAAGAAGACATGTCGCAGTTACCATATTTATTTTAAACAAACGGATAATAATCACCAACTGATCTATAGATCAGCTGGTGATACACCTTGTGGTTAAACAAGAGAACCGGTTGCTGGCAGGAGTTCGAATCCTAGCCACAGCAACCAATTTTTTTTTAAACCTTGTTATTTATAATTTTACCCACTAAACTTTAAAAATCGATTATAAATACTAAACATGGTTTTTAAATCCTACAAAATTTATTTTAAGTCAATCTTATGATAAAGTTTGATACCCAACTTTTAGTTTTTCAAAAACCTTTTATTTATTATATATAATAAATATTACAAGTTTATTCAATTATAATTATAAAATTCTATAAAAATATCAAAACGATTTTATTAATTTCCACAAAAATTATTTTAAGTTTTTATAACATTAAGCTTTTCAGAAATGATTTTTTTATTTCTGAAAAATCATTTATTTTATATTTTTAATCAATTTTTGTTAGATTTAATCATAATTAAATCATAATAAATCCAATTTTCATCATTTTTGCACCAAAATTTTATACAAATTATTTTTAATCATTTAGAACAGAAATATGATTTTTTAAAATAGAAATTCTTTAATTTTAGTATTTTTGAATATTAAAGTTAAATATTGGCAATTTGTAATAAATAGATTTAATAATCTATTTTAAAGAAAATAATTTTACAAAAATTATTTTTATACTTTAAACACATTCTTGTGACCATCCTAGATTTAACATTTATAAAAAGATTTTTAGTTATTTATTTACTAAATTTCTCTCAATTGGCGAATATTTTTAATATTAATCAAACGAGCAATTGTCCCCAATTCGAAGCCCTAGAACATATACATTTATAGACTTGATAGACTTAGACATATTTATTACCTCATTTTAGGGTGATACTTGATACATTTGGTCAACACATTTCTCAACAGATATAACATTTTACCAAGGTGAGTTTTACATAGCCCCTTTTCTATTTATCACCATTTTTGGGGTGAAACATGTTTATAACATCATCATTGCAATTCAATCATCAATGTGTCTATGTGTTTTCTATGTTGCATTATGTCTTGAGCATGATTAGAGTAAGCACCATTCTAGCATAATCATTAACATTGATCAGCCGGCGGTATACATTGATAGATCTATTGGACTGACAATCCCACCCGGATACGTGCCTCCTACAAAGGTTACGTGGGTGTTTGTTATCGTATAACATATTGGACCATGAGCGTATGGTATGTATCATTTTATAACAGTCATCAGGGTTGATTATGCACTCGATTTATTTCTAGTATGTTCTCACATATGGACTAGATTGACATGACACATGAATTGCACATCATTTTTTTTATTCAATTATCAAAAACCTATGTAATTCTCACCAACTTTTGTTGACCCAAAACATTTTCAACTTAACATGTTTCAGGTTCTATTTGCTTGAAGATTTGAATTGATGCTTGAAGATACGTGTATAGTTTTATTCAATTTGATGTACAAATTCTAGAACAATTGTATGTAATTTATTTAAATCAGTTATGAAACTTATTATTTACCATGAGCTATTGAACAATCATCAATACGTGACACCTCGATGTTTCCGCCATCGGTTGGGGTGTTACAGATTGGTATCAGAGCCATGGTTATAGGGAATTAGGTTATTAGAAAAATAATCTAGTCTATAACCATAGGATTTAACAAGTACTTGCTTCTTTTACTTGCTATACTCTATCTCCCTCCTACTTCTTATCCCTACTTTCATCCTTACAAGAAGGTTGCTCTCCATCACTGGATCTACTCTCAGACTAATAGGACAAAATCCTCAGGTTTAACCTGAACCACCTTGAGATCTCGTCGAAGTTCTAGATTTTAATAACGAACACGTGCAATCTGGAAGGGTGAACGCCTGTATTCTGAGTCTTCTGTCTAGGCTGGCATTGCGCATATATCCCAATCAGACGAGGGACCCGGATGCCTACCTGGGAATTCTCGGGATGAGTGTTCACTTATAGGCTAAAGCATGTCTTCATATGTTATTAGAATCTGGAGTCTTTGATAAGTCAACGTTTTCGTTTATTCGTTTTAATTAATGAATAAATGATTACATTCCTTATATCACCTCATTCATTTCATGCCACATTGAACCTTCATTGTGTCCCTTACGGATCATGTCTCCACGTCGTAGCACTCGCAATAACAGTGGTGAAAACCAAGAGGAAAGTAACAACAACCACAACACCAACCGCAACAACAACAAAAACAACAAAGGTGTTGATGCCCGACTGGCTGCAATTATCTACAACCCTGCCCAGGTTACTAATCCTGATCGTCCTGGTAATTTCAACTATGGTCAATGCTATAAATGTGGAAACCCAAGTCACTACCGTAAATCGATGCCCTAAATTAAACAGAGATCAAGACCCTCCAGCTACTTAACAACATGTCCCACCATTCGAATGTTGTTTGCCTTTATTCTATGTATTGACGCTATTTGATTTAAGTAATAAAATTTAAGTAATATTATAACATCTGTGTGCATGATTGCTTTAATGTGAACTAATTGCTATATCTATGATCATACATGCTTACTTGTACAACAATTAGTGGACTACCAAACAAACTACTCAACGATTGGTAGAGGTCATCATGTCTTTTCAACAGTCGGGAGAGGCCCTACCACCTGCTCAACGACTGGTGGAGACTATCAGACCTGCTCAACAATCGGTAGAGACATAGAAGGACACAAAACCTTAATGTAAGGTAAATTGGTGATTGCGGTCCGGAACGTAATCATGAATTTACAGGTACGTCAAGGTGGTGTGAAATGCTATCAAGATTTTCGGTAGTTAACCAAATGTAAACATTAGATATCTAGTAGTTCACTTAGTAGCTCAACTCACACGTGACACGCCTCTTATCCACGCTATCCGAGACAGGTTACTCTATTCATTGTCATGTCCTAACATAAAATATTTTTTTTCAAGCCACGCTTGTCCTAATTTTTATCCAATCCCCTTTCAACCTTGTGTTTTCAATAAACTTCGGGACGAAGTTTCCAAAAGTAGGGGAGACTGTAACATCGCAAAATTTTTCCCCCAAATTTTTATATAAACGCCTTATTTTTGTTACATTTTAAAAATGTAGTAAAGTCTTTATTTTTCCTCATTCACAACTTATATATATATATATATATACATATATATATATATATATAGTAATAATAATAATAATAATAACAATAATAATAATAGTTATACATAATATTGTTGAAACAAATCATCCTTAACCCAAGAAACAACCCAAGCCCACCTTCCTTTTTCCTTTTGTAATTTCTGGAAGCCCAGTGTTTGAACAGGCCCAAGTCATCAGGCCCATACCAGCAGCCCAACAAGCCTTGGCCCACTAGTCTGTTTTAAAAAAAAAAAAAAAAGAAATGAAAGGACCTTGCTTCTAACGGGTATCGAACCCGAGTCAATCTCAAACACACACAAGCACCAACCAGCTAAGCTATGGTAATCACTTGTTTTATATCCAACCCATAATTTATAAAACCTCTTTATTTTTCTTTTCACAAGCCCAATCAGATCCCTGGTACCCGGCCCAGTGAACCAGCCCAATTCTCCTCTTCTTTCTCTTTTGACTACGCTGTGCTACTGCTGTTGCCGCCCCCTTTATTATTTTTTTTATTTCTCTTTTTCGCATATTATGAACAAGAAAAAGGGAACTTCAAATCTTGGAAACAATTACTCTTTTATGGTAGACAGAATCAAGGCCTAATCTCGCACAATCCGGTCCTTGATTAACGCAGGAACAGCTCTGTAATGAGCTCATTTGAGGCGATTTTGACTATATGAGTCAAAGATTTAAAACCTTCCATCTTTGACGAACTAGTATAAAGCAAGCCTTTATCTTCACTCGGAACTCACCTTGACCTCCTGTGAGCCCTTTTACTCACACGAATCCCATCTAAACTAGCGTCAAAAATCGTTTCTTATATTTTCGAGCCAATCAAGCGATCGCAGATCAACCCCATGTCTTCGATACTTGTTTGATGCAACCAAATAAGGCTATCTACTCGTTTTTCTGTAATCTTTAATAACCCTAAGGTTTGATTCGTTATCTGTATTGTTTTAATGTTTGATTATGTAGGATTATAAACTAGAGTTTCATTGGGGAAGAAGACATGTCGCAGTTACCATATTTATTTTAAACAAACGGATAATAATCACCAACTGATCTATAGATCAGCTGGTGATACACCTTGTGGTTAAACAAGAGAACCGGTTGCTGGCAGGAGTTCGAATCCTAGCCACAGCAACCAATTTTTTTTTAAACCTTGTTATTTATAATTTTACCCACTAAACTTTAAAAATCGATTATAAATACTAAACATGGTTTTTAAATCCTACAAAATTTATTTTAAGTCAATCTTATGATAAAGTTTGATACCCAACTTTTAGTTTTTCAAAAACCTTTTATTTATTATATATAATAAATATTACAAGTTTATTCAATTATAATTATAAAATTCTATAAAAATATCAAAACGATTTTATTAATTTCCACAAAAATTATTTTAAGTTTTTATAACATTAAGCTTTTCAGAAATGATTTTTTTTATTTCTGAAAAATCATTTATTTTATATTTTTAATCAATTTTTGTTAGATTTAATCATAATTAAATCATAATAAATCCAATTTTCATCATTTTTGCACCAAAATTTTATACAAATTATTTTTAATCATTTAGAACAGAAATATGATTTTTTAAAATAGAAATTCTTTAATTTTAGTATTTTTGAATATTAAAGTTAAATATTGGCAATTTGTAATAAATAGATTTAATAATCTATTTTAAAGAAAATAATTTTACAAAAATTATTTTTATACTTTAAACACATTCTTGTGACCATCCTAGATTTAACATTTATAAAAAGATTTTTAGTTATTTATTTACTAAATTTCTCTCAATTGGCGAATATTTTTAATATTAATCAAACGAGCAATTGTCCCCAATTCGAAGCCCTAGAACATATACATTTATAGACTTGATAGACTTAGACATATTTATTACCTCATTTTAGGGTGATACTTGATACATTTGGTCAACACATTTCTCAACAGATATAACATTTTACCAAGGTGAGTTTTACATAGCCCCTTTTCTATTTATCACCATTTTTGGGGTGAAACATGTTTATAACATCATCATTGCAATTCAATCATCAATGTGTCTATGTGTTTTCTATGTTGCATTATGTCTTGAGCATGATTAGAGTAAGCACCATTCTAGCATAATCATTAACATTGATCAGCCGGCGGTATACATTGATAGATCTATTGGACTGACAATCCCACCCGGATACGTGCCTCCTACAAAGGTTACGTGGGTGTTTGTTATCGTATAACATATTGGACCATGAGCGTATGGTATGTATCATTTTATAACAGTCATCAGGGTTGATTATGCACTCGATTTATTTCTAGTATGTTCTCACATATGGACTAGATTGACATGACACATGAATTGCACATCATTTTTTTTATTCAATTATCAAAAACCTATGTAATTCTCACCAACTTTTGTTGACCCAAAACATTTTCAACTTAACATGTTTCAGGTTCTATTTGCTTGAAGATTTGAATTGATGCTTGAAGATACGTGTATAGTTTTATTCAATTTGATGTACAAATTCTAGAACAATTGTATGTAATTTATTTAAATCAGTTATGAAACTTATTATTTACCATGAGCTATTGAACAATCATCAATACGTGACACCTCGATGTTTCCGCCATCGGTTGGGGTGTTACATGTACTGGTTGTCGAAAGAAATCGACAGTAGGATCGACGCTAACAAGCAACCCATACAGAGTTCGTTGTACTAGCTGTCGAAAGAAATCACGTGATGATAGTCGTTTTCGGCGTTGTAAAACGATCGTTACTGTAATGATCAGAAACATTCCAAATAACTGTAATGATCGCTACGGTTAGTGGATAGCATGGATCAGAGAGATTCAAGCTAATCAAACTCAGGGCAACTCTTGTTTGATTATACTCGTGTACAGCCTTTATCAGGTTGCCTTCATCGTTGACCAATATCTCTCCGTAACAACCCTTGTTTGATTATACTCTTTATGTATGAGTAGTGACCCTCTGGCAAACCTAGTTCTTTTGGCCACAGGTACAGAAAGGTTATAAATGTTCATGTCGTTTCAGGTTGCCTTCATCGTTGACAGATATACCTCCGATAACGGAAGATGAAGGGTTACTACTATTCACTTCAAGTAGAAGAAGATGAAGAAGAATAAATGAAGTCTATTAATAGAGGTTAGTAGGTTACTCATTACTGGTGGAAATGGGAGCTGGCCATGCCCGTAGTGGATCTGCCATGAGTGCGTGTGTGTATGCACAATGTGGTATGCTCATACATTTAAGTCAAAAGCGGTCCAAAGAACATACTTGAAATCGATGGGAAGGTAAACAAAATCGTCCAACTTCTTTGTCTTCATCGTTAAGTAAAAAGCGGTCCAAATTCCATGGTTTGTTCTCCCTATGTATCATCATTTCTACAAAAAAAAGGGGGGGGGGGGGGGCTTTGAAGGTTTGGATGTTGATCCATGTTTGAGGGAAAAACGAAGAGTGGGCTGTTAGTGGATACCATGGATCAGAGAGATTCAAGCTAATCAAACTCAGGGCAACCCTTGTTTGATTATACTCGTGTTCAGCCTTTACCAGGTTACCTTCATCATTGACTGATATCTCTCTGATAACAACCCTTGTATGATTATACTCGTATTCAGCCTTTAATTGTTTGGGAATATATTTTCTGATCAAAAAAGGCAACCTGATTCGTTGTACTGGCTGTCAAAAGAAATCGCGTGATGATAGTCGTTTTCGGCGTCGTAAAGCGATCGTTACTGTAATGATCAGAAACATTCCAAATAACTGTAATGATCGCTACGGTTAGTGGATACCATGGATCGGATAGATTCAAGCTAATCAAACTCAGGGCAACCCTTGTTTGATTATACTCGTGTTCAGCCTTTATCAGGTTGCCTTCATCGTTGACCGATATCTCTCCGATAACAACCCTTGTTTGATTATACTCTTTATGTATGAATAGTGACTCTCTGGCAAACCTACCTCTGTTTTGAATTTGTTGCTTCCATAGAGAAGTTATTAATCTCACTATAATGATCAGGAACATTCCAAATAACTGTATAATTTGGAATAAAGGGCATTAATGTCTTTTCTTCAATATCATTTTTATTAGGTAATTAATAAGAAACTCCTGTATATTTGGAAACAGCAAATTAGTGTCATTGGAATGCCATGTTTATGGTATACCCAAACGTATTTATTGAATATACTATTAAAATTATATCTCGGTATATATACAACAGTGTAAATTTGGTAAAATAAAATCAAAACAAGGATGTATATACACTAATGAACTATTGGCTACTGTACTTATATATAAATGAACTATTGTCTACTAATACACCTGTGTATATCATAGTATACGTATACATAGTTTTTTTACATGCACAATAAATAAACTAGGTATACATTGGTGTATACAATATATGTTCAATATTGTTTAAAACAAATTTACATGTTCAAATATTACTATTGTACAGCTGTGTATATTAAAGTTAATTATTATACATGTAAAGAAAACTATATATACATATACTATGATATACACAGGTGTATATTAGTAGACAAACGTATTTATTGAATATATATATATATATATATACTATTAAAATTATAAGTCGGTATATATAGAACATTGTATATTTGCTAAAATACAATCAAAACAAGGATGTAAATACACCAATGAACTATTGGCTACTATACTTATATATAAATGAACTATTGTCTACTAATATACACCTGTGTATATCATAGTATACGTAAACATAGTTTTCTTTACATGCACAAATAAAAAAACTATGTATACATTGGTGTATACGACTTATGTTCAATATTGTGTAAAACAAATTTACATGTTCAAATATTACTCTTGTACAGTTGTGTATATTAAAGTAGTTTTATTGAAAGTTTTGACGACTCAACAATAAATAGAGTACACATGCATAGGTGTATAAAATTTATATTCAAATACTGTTTAAAATTATGTACATGTTAAAAAGAAAAACCCAAATTCTGTTTGATTATTTCCATATCAAAAGGGGGAAACAAAAAAAAAACCAAAATGTTTAAAACAAAAAATATGTAAATAACGTTAGATCCTATTCTTTTTTCTCGTCATCTGAAGCTTCTTCCAAGTCGTCCTCATCGGTTGTTATCTCCACCTCTACTTCTTTTCCCTTCTTGAGGGGACAATTTCTAGTGTCGTGTCCCCTAACCATCTTGTCACAGTAATTACAATGTTTTTTGGTTTCTTGTATTTCTTTTTGACCTTTTCAATAGCTCCTATTTTTCTTTTATAAGTACCACACCCTTTTGTTCCGTATACCTTTGGGTGCAGAACAAGAAACCACTTCCGGCTGTTTATATGAGATGATTTCCGAAATGACAACTTTCTTCTTGTTGTGATCGGGTTGATTAGGGACTTTTGCAAAAATCTTATCCTTAATAACTTGCATTTGCATGTCAAACTCTTTTAGCATTTCAGGATAACCCCTTGCACGTTCTACGCACATGTCAAAGTTGTTAGTGATGCGATGCAATATGATACTAATCTCTGGTAGCTTGCATTAAAATGGTAGTTTACAATATTAAAAAAATACAATTAGACATGCTACAACTCATATATGGTACACCTGTGTATATTGAGTAACACATTGACTGTATTATACTACACAGTTCATTTTTCCTAATGAATATACACCTGTGTATATTTACTGTCACATTTAGAACGTCACTTACCTACTATAATACACATGTGTATAATAATTAATACAAAACATCTTTTGATCACTGTACAACCCAATAACTACATATAATACACCAGTGTATATAATACAACACACTACATCGTTATGCAATACTGTACATAATATGAATTACAAAATACAAACAAACTGTTCTCACGTCAAAAATACAAACAAACTGTTCAAACTCATCCAAATACAAATCTCAAAAAAATGTATGAAAAACGAAATATAGTTAAAAAAAATAAAAAGAATACATAAATACCTTGATTTTCAACACTATTTATAAACAAAGGTTGTGATGGTGTTTCATCATCTTTTATCGAATGAGATTGTGATTCAATGTTTTCATGTATAGAATTATTATCCATAACTTGGGAATATGAATCGTAAATCGATTTTAGTTTGTGTATCGCAAGTTTTTTCAATCGCTTGGATTAAAATCCTCTGAATGCTATGAACGATGTTTTTATGATTAATGAATTAGAGATAATAATGGTTGACAGATTTAAGGAAACTCAATCTCTAATGGTAAGGAAATCGCAGGAATAAAAAAAACTGACATATATAAAAAGTCTTAATTAAATAAAAAGAAAATATTTAATTGTCTAATTACACAAATAACCCCTAGATCAAAATAAAAAACTGGATGGCTCAGATTGGTTCCTACGGTTCCTAACTAGGGTATTGGTTCCTATTTGATCTTATTTCTATATATATATATATATATATATATATATATATATATATATATATATATATATATATATATATATATATATGGGCGGTTATTCTACAAAGTAAAAGAAACGTGCGAAGGATGCGAAGGAACTTTGTACATGATAATTACGTAATGATAATTACGTAATGTTTTTTATGTTCATGAAAGCATTACGTAATTATCATGCACTTTGTACATGATAATTATGTAATGATAATTACGTAATGTTTTTGTATGTTCATGAAGGCATTACGTAATTATCATGTACAAAGTGATCTTTCGCATCCTTCGCACGTTTGTATTACTTTGTATTTGATCCTGCCCCTATATATATAATTTTAAGAATAGAAAAAAAATATGGGACATATAATTAAGTAAAGTTAGATTGCTTTAAAGCCGTTTTTTGTCTATAACTTTTCGAATTTGATATAACCTATAAAATAGTTATAATAGAGCTGTACGTTTGTAAACTTGTAATGTTGACATGAACTTCACGTGCTGAAGCCTTTATAGTAAAAGGTCACGAGAAATTCAGGTGGTTATCAACTTTTTATTTTTTTACCTACCTTAGTTTAAAAATATCTGTTAACATTTTCTTTTTTCAAAGTAGTGATGTATTATGTCCAGTCTATTTAGACACTCACAAAATCTATTTGAACACGAATCATCTCATGTATGTTTCATATTGGACAATATCAAGAGTATAAGTCCAACCTTAAACAATTAGAACTGGTAAATGTTAGTTTTGTCCTGACCGCTGTGCCTATACGCTCCATATTACCCAATATGTCACTTATAGGAGTTGTGTATTTTTTTTTTCCTCAAGGACTTGGTCGATGTGCTCCATATTGGTAAGTCTTCGATCTAAGTCAAGTTTACCTGCAATGTTTGTTTTTAAACTGCTATATATATATATATATATATATATATATATATATATATATATATATATATATAGGGTCGAGATCCTGTGCAAAGTGTGTTTTATGTGAGAAGGGTAAGAAGTGTTTTGGACCATTAGATCATCTTAATCAATGGTTTAGATTTAATGAGTGGCATTATTGTAAATAATGTTATAGTTATAATAACTAATTAGACTACTTAGGGGTATAATGGTAAAACACACCCTACATTTAATTCACAATTAATTGATACCTCTTAAAAAAGGTAATTAGGATTCATACACCACCTATTTAGAATTCATACACCCTGGCCCACATCACATACCAATAGAATGCTGCCACATACCCCAGAATGTGATGTCACACCCCCAGAATATGACGTCACAGGGTGTATGAATCCCATAACCCTAAAAAAATAGAAACCACCATTAATTCTCATTACTCTCTTTCTCTCTCTTTCTGCTCTCTCTCTCCCTGCGCCACCTACACAACCGCCATCAACCACCACAAGCCACCACCATCAACCGAACCATCATTCGACAGCCACCATCACAAACATAAAAATCGGAGTGTTTTTTTTAGGGATGAAGATGAAGACGACATGAGGTGATAATGATGTGTTTTATGGTGGATTATTTTAAACAACATTCATATTGTTGTGTTTTATGTTCAAAAGGATTTTTGTGTGGTTTAGTGTTTTTTGAATTTAAAACACATTTTAAATGTATGTATAGTTGTGTTTTTGAATGTGTTACTGATTGTGTATGATGAAGATAAAACACACTTGATTATGGAGAAAGATAATGATAAAACACACGGGACTGTTTAAAACACAAAGTTGAGAATATGGTGATAAAACACACGGGTATGAACGTAAAAACACCTTGTTGATGAAGCAACTTACAAGACTATAATAAAACACCAATGTGCATAAAAAACCATATTTTTTGCATCAGTAAAACTCCTTATAAAAAAAACACAAAAGGTGTGTTATACCTTCAAACCTTATGGTATACCAATAAAACACCATGTGCTCACATCAGTAAAACACACCAATATGAATGCTGATTTAGTCGTGAATAATTCAGAGAATGAATGATAATGTGGTGAATGTAAATAAAAACTTTGTAAATAATAGTGAGGATGTGAAACAAAATCCCTAAGAATGCTCCTACATTAATCACGAAATTAAATTAGACATTATCTCCTAAAATAAGATTAGCAATGCAATTTACAATGTTACCCTTCTATATAATAAAATAAGCCTTCATGTTATTAGTTCTCACACAAAATAAGTTTTGCACATGATCCTAAACCTATATATATATATATATATATATATATATACGCTTCATATTGACCAATATGAAGCGTATAGGTCCAAGAATACCAGCTTTGGCAGAATTTGTCTACCACTAGGAAACAGAGAAGCCTTATACACGCCATATTGGCCTATAGCTCTGTGTGCACAGAAACTCGATAGAAATCCATTGGGTTTTGAATTTCCAGTAGAAAGGCTATAGAAAAATATAGAATGAACCCATAATAAAAAAAGGGTGAATCCAAAATCAAAGAGGTTCGATCCTGCTCTGGACGTTTTATTTCCATTTTTTTAAAGTACTAGTTGAGAACCCGTACGTTGCAGCAGATGGGACAACACATTTCTACATGAAAAAAATTTGGATGCAAACATAATAAGGTCACTTGGATACGCGGAGTGGACAACACATTTCTACATGAAAAAATTTTGGATGCAAACATAATAAGCTCACATGGATACAGACATAATAAGCTCACAAACAAATTTGAGAGCATGAACATTGGTGATGATCAGGGATTCAAACATTGATGATGATGATGTGTTCAAACTTCTTTCACCTGCTTTACTTCTGCATATAAACATACAATTCATGAGCACAAAAAAAAAATCAACTATATACTAATACAATACAAAGTTGAGAATGATGAGGGCACACTTAAAAAAAACTAAAGATTAAATGATTTTGTTTGTGGTGCATCAATGCAACAAAGTACCAATTTCCAGCCAAGCAAGTTATAGCTTAAGCCTAGAAAAGACAAGAAAATACAAATTTCCTTAATTTTTGAGACCTGTATTATTTTCTTCAACATCGTATATTTGGACCCATAATCGCGTGTGTTTCCTTTAGCAACAAGACCTAAAATGTTAAAATGTAAAACAAGATAAATGGGTAACAATAGTACTTGGGTATTGTTTTTAAAATGATCGTGCACACACATATAAAAGATAGGAATTACATCTAAATCCAAATAAGGAGGATGAAGAGTAAGGCTACCTTTTTAGGGGAAGATACCATCATATACATTCACTATACCATCATAAAAGATGGTTAGTTGAGCACTTGAGTTGGAGCAGCAGCAACCTTGAAGCCACGCATTCTTACCACATTGGTTGGCAATTTCAAATAACTGCCACATTGGTTGGTATTTGGGTCTGCTCAAGACCCGACCCATTCTTACCAAAAGCATCACCTCTGCATTCATCTATATTGCTGCTGATTTATCTTCTCAGGTATTCTTAACAAATCTATTCCTCATTACTTCTTTCATTTTATATTATTATTTTGTTGTTTAATTTATAGTGGTATTTTGGTATTTATCAATCTGTTTACTTTAGTGTCTTGATTATTTTAGTTTTATTTTATTTTCCAGAGAGTCAATCTTAATACCCAAGGTACAAGTAACCTTCATCTCTTTCATATAGTGTACGGTAAGAGAATTTGTTTGTACAAAAACCATATTCATCTTGTATTCCCAACTTGAATCGTTATGTCATATTCATATATTTAAGAGAATTTGTTTGGAGTTTAGTGGGTGTGTGTTAGGATTTTTATATTTAAAAACAATCTGATAGATTTAGGAAGCCACTGTTTCTTGATTATTTAAGCTTTATTTTACGGTAGCGATGACAAGCCTCGGCTCATCTAAGCCGTTGTCGTTGCTGGCAAAGACAACATTTTATGTTACGAAAGCAGGTACGATTACCTTGCCTGAAATCACAAATGTTATAGCCTAAAGTACAATTAGTTTATCCATGTATTCTACAAGCTTCTTTTCAGCTTTAGGTATTGACAATGGACAGATGGTTACTTCTGGCCACAAACTCAATTCCATAGCAGTGGTTTATGACCTTAAGTTGCATATTCTCTTTACTTTGATCTTCATTGTTCCTGCTCGCTGTTTTCTTCACCAAGGTGAATTTCATTTAAAAATTTTGCAGTCAAGTGTCTTTTCTTACTAACTTTATTGTTATGTGTTATCATTATTTCATTTTTTGTAGTGGTATGTGGTATGTATGTGTGGTTGAAAATAAGACCATCCGAAAAAAAAGGTTAGATTTTTTTGGAGCATATTCTAATTATTTTCCTTTCAATTTTTGTGTTTAATATAGTAGTAAATAGGTTTAATGCATTGAATTTGGAGCATTTACTAACTTAAATAATAGCTCCCATACGTTTTGTGTTCTGGAACAAGAAAGTTGCTCAAAACCTCTTTATCAAACCAGATAAGAAATGACTAATGAAGTGTATTTGCTTAACATCTACCAACTGAACTTTTTATGGCGAAGTCTTATCTTTATACCACATTTGATTTTGCATTACTACTATCTCTTAAGAATTCGGATTTGAAGCCCTTAAAATCTTAAATATTATTATGTTCCGACCTTATCTATCTTTGTTGGCAGACAGCTAAATTGATTCCACCTAAAATGTGGCGTTTATGGCAACCATATCTCTTCGTGCTGGTTGTACATTGATGCACAGAGATGAGGTGAAAAGATCAAGGCGTTATTAATGGCCTGAGGTGAAAGCTTTGTCTTCTTTGTGTTTAGAAGCTCTTTTATAATTTGTCTAATGTTTTTTTTACGACGGAAAGGGTATGTCCTACTAGATTATTGATCATTTTGTTGCTCAATTTTCAATGTGTGCTTTGATTTCTAAGTTATGTCAACGATGGTCAAACAGAGTTATCATCTCAATTATATTAGTGTTAATACTCAACAGTGGTTAAGATAAAAATTGTTTGAAATAACGTCAAAAAAAAGTCTGACAACGATGGTCAAACCGAGTTATCATCGCAAATATATCAGTGGTTAATACTCAAAAGTGGTTGACAGTGGTTAAGGTGAAAACACAAAGTTTGTCAACCATGGTCAAACAGAGTTATCATCTCAAATATATTAGTGTTAAACTCAACAGTGGTTAACAGTCCTTAGTGATGCTTAACAGTGGTTACTGCTTGGCAGTGGTTGGGATAAAAACTGTTTGAAATAACGTCAAAACAAATTTTGTCAATGATGGTCAAACATAGTTATCATCTCAAATATATCAGTGGTTAATACTCAAAAGTTGTTGACAGTGGTTAAGGTGAAAACACAGTCTGTCACACAACGTCTGTCACACAAAGTCTGTCAACCATGGTCAAACAGAGTTATCATCTCAAATATATTAGTGGTTAGTACTCAACATTAGTTAACAATGGTTAGTGATGTTTAACAATGGTTACATATCATACTTTCAGGTTAGTTGTATGCTTTTGAACTTAAATGGGTCATGGGATGATTATTTTATTAAAATATTATTAGATGAACCGCGTGTCCACGTGGGCTTTAACCTAGTATATAATAAACCAAAGCTATAAATCCTACATGACACTCAAAGAGGTCAACCTCCTCTTTTAATGTGTCATGTTGCATGTCATGTGGCATTGATTGATTTTAGAAAAAAGAAATTGTCACACCCCGCCTAGGCGGAAACACGGGATGCGACTTCGAATGATTTCCAAGCACAAAGGTCACGCAAAGCATCAATAAATTAAAAGTAGGAACTTCCATTTGACAACATTGTCTTACAAAATATTAAGTTAAATTGTCTCAAATAAAACCATTGTTTAAAATAGTCAATGACCAAATACAACGACAACTCAAAAGATGGTATCCCAAGATGCTCGCACGCGACCCCCCAAGTTCCACGTCTCATGCTAATTACCTGAAAAACATGAATGAAAAATATGGGTCAACATAAAGTTAGTGAGTTTACGGGTTTTAAATGAATGGACTTGTAATCCAAAACCGACTAAATCATTGCCTAGCTAGGGCAATAATCAATATGTGATCTGCGATTTCGGCGGGTGTCACATAAATTTAAAAACAAATTTAGATTTTTCTCTATCATGTTTCCTCACGTAATTTTTAAACGTTAATATATTTTATATACGAGATTTTTTAAAGAAAAAAATTACACCAAATTAACGAGCGTTTTATTATCTTTCGAATGAGTACCATAGTGCTATATAAAAAACGGAGAAAAAAACGACTATTTTTTGTGGGGTTTTGTTCATACAGGAAAAAAACACAACGTGTTCAATTCATTAATCATGTATAGGCAAATCACTAATTATGTTCATACCGGTAAATATGAAATCTATTTTCAACCAAAGCAGAATAGGTTAAAATCACTCATTTTAAAAAAAAAAAAAATCACATATTCAAGATCGTCGCCTCAATCACACCCTGCAATAGTTGCTTCTAGCTCTGCTCCTCATCCAAACATATATTTTCTTTTTAATATACATTTTTATTCTTATGCAAATGATTAAAATTGTTATTTTCTCACATTGTAGTGCATTAATTTCTATGACACATTAGGGTAAAAATGGTTGGTGTTAGACCGACTAGATTTACTATGCAACCTACATGTTATAGTCTTAGAGTAGTAATTGAATGTTACAGTTACTTATGTATTTGGAAGTTATGTCGGAAATACTCTTGATGTTTGTTAGTGACTAACTTGCCGTGTAGAAAACGTCATCCAATTTTTGAAGGTAACTTTGCTTAAATTCTACAAAAGTTAACTTTTTTTATATATTTTTTTCATTGTAGTTTTTGTTTGATTAACTGTTTTGTAATTGCGTAATCGTATAGCCAATGCGGATACGCTAGGGACCGGCATGCTTGAAAGTTTATCGAAAATGCGTGCGACTAAAGAAGAAGAAAGGAAGCTAAAAGAGTAAGAAGACGACACCCCTGTCAAGCTTGGTCCGGTTGAGAAGTTTTTAAAGCTGGTTTTTGATGTACTGTTTTCGTTTAAAAGAGTCGAGGCAATGCTTTACATATCTAACTTTGAGTCCGATATCGAGTACCCTAAACACTCTTTTTAAACTCTTAAGGTATAATTTATACTTTACCAAAACAGTTCCATATTACTTAAGTTTTTTCAACTCACATTTTAACACGTCATACTATATTTGTTAACCCCGGGACGCTCCCGGAGTATAAGCATGTATATTAATATTCCAATGCATGAAATCTTACATGACACTCAAAGAGGTCATCCTCCCCCTGAGTGTGTCATGTGGCATCCTCCTTATTTTCATCCAAAAGTCTCTTTCTCTCTCATGTTTCCGCCACAATTTGAAAACGTCAATAACTTCTATATACTAGATTTTTTTTAAAAAAAAAATTACACCAAATTAACGAACGTTTTATTATCTTCCCAACGAGTATTATAGTGTTACACAAACAACGAAAAAAACGATTTTTTTTGTCGGTTTTTGTTCATACACGGAAAAAAAACACAATGTGTTCAGGTAATTCATTAATCATGTCTAGGCAAGTCATTAATCATGTTCAAACTAGAAATTCTATTTTCATCAAGAGCAGAATTGGTTAAAACCACTTATTTCCAAAAAAAAAAAAAAAAAAGTCACACCTTCAAGACTACCGCCTCAATCACGCCCTGCAATCGTTGTTTCTAGCTCTCTGCTCCTCATCTAAACATACATCTTCTTATTATTATACATTTTAATTCTTATTCACATGATTAAAATTGTTGTTGTTGTTTTTTTTTCATATTATGCTATATTAATTTTCATGTTAAATCATAATACATAATTTATCACATCATATTAGGCTAAAAGGTGTGGTAGCAGCATAGCCCCGGCATGGTGATGATGGGCCGGCGTACACCGCCCCCCTCTCCCGGCATCGGCATGAGCGACAACCACATGACTTTTGTGCCGGGCCAAATGTGGATAAGAAATTGGGATTTTTATTATTTTTAATAATTATGGCCAATGAGGAGCCCCATCATCATAGTGCACACCACCCTCATTGGAGACCCATCATGAAAATGCCACTTCCCTCACTCCTACGTGGAGGCCCATCATAAAAATGTCACCCCCTCCACACCCTTTAGCCTTAGATTTATTTATTTCTAAAAACTTTCAGATATAATCTAGTATCTATATATATTTCTCTAATTATTTGTTTTGTAATTTGGTGAAAATAATTGAAATAAAGTCAACAATCGTTTTCTATGACAAAAAAAGGTTACAGTGGGTGGTAATGGAGGCCTTGCCGACCAATTAATGGCACATGCCCGTGACAAACCCTACATAACTTTCAAATCAATATATTCTTCCATTTTATTTATTGTATTACTTATGTTTTAATTAAATATAATTAACACACTTCATGATATCGGCAAATTATGAAAAAAGTTATAAAAGTTACTTAATGTAATTTTATACTTTGTATGTATATAGACGTATTCTTTTTGTGCTAAATGAGTTTTACCTTTCAACTCTTCATGCTAAATCTTACATATAAAATTTATCAATTTATTTAAAGTATGTTGTATACTAGTATTTTACCCACCGCGTGTTGCGGCGGCGCGCGGCGGATGAGACTACGTATCACACTTAACGCAAATTCAGTTGTGTATCAATTTGTTGAGCCGACACTCGAAATGCGAAACTCCTCAATTGCATAATTAAAGAACAAAGGCTCAAACAATACGCAAGACATTAGCCGGTTGCCATGCAATTACGCCATTATGACTAACAGTTATATGCACACTCATCATCACCCGACACATTACAACCAAATAAAACGACCCATCCAAAGCATCTCATTAGGCTCTGAACATAATTCATGAAGCTTTACAATCGTTTGGCATTACAAAGCATGAGATATAATTGGGCGTAACGAACAACATAAGGCTCAGACAATGCGCGACACATTAGCTAGTGGCGATGCAATGACGCCATCACGACTAACAATTAAATGCACAGTCATCATCACCCGCCACATTATAACCAAGTAAAACGAACCATCCAAAGCATCTTATTAATCGATAGAACCAAGTCCCGGCGCGTAAAAGTAGAATTTTCATAGAATACTTTAAATTTTATTTATAGTACATGATAATTGGCATACGGGCATATTTTATTTGGATGTGGTAATTCAAATACATTAATAAATCTCTAATTGATTGTATTATATAGTTATATTTAACACTTAAATATATAAAAGGGTGAGGTTGCTTGGGAATATGGAAAACATAATTACTATTGAAGCTCCATCGGGAAAAACTATAGAATGCTAGTTGTGTGTTCCTTTTTCTTATGTTTGTTGACCATTTTAGCAAGGGAGGGATCAAGAAACTGTAATAAACAAATCAAATTGTAAAAGTGAGGCATTTTCATGTAGAGATCAGATTTATTAAACCATCAAACCAAAACCTCCACTCTCTACACTTTTTAGCAGCAAAACGTTAATTAAGTCCATTTCAGAAAACAAAAGCCTAGCAAGAGACTAAGAGGGTGTTTGGGATTGATTATTCAAAACAAATTATGCGTTTTGAAAAAGCAGGGGTGGAGCTGCTTATAGATTATTGCGTTTTGGTAGCCTAAAAAACTGATTACCTGCGTTTTCAAAACGCAATCCAAACACTAAAAACTGATTATCTGCGTTTTCAAAACGCAATAATCTAAAAATCAGATTCAAAACGCAATCCCAAACACCCTCTAAGCCAGCACATACAACCACACCCAAAGTCCACCATCATCTTAATCAGGGCCGGCTCAACCATTTTGGTGGCCTAAAGCGAAGTTCAAATCCGGGGCCTTTTTAGGAAAAATAAAAACTTGTTTGTTGTTACACACTTGCACTTCTAGTCCCACAACGGCAACATGAAGAATTTGGTGGCAGTATATAGGTTCAATGTTTATTGCATAACCCACTTCCTGAAATCTGGATCTCTGCCCATCCTTATACATCTCAGTTCATTGTTCAGAAACAAAAATTGTGGCCCTATAGATTTGGGGGCCCAAGCCAAATGGCTTGGGCTTGAGCCGGCCCTGATCTTAATCAACCGCCATCACCGGACCTATCCACTACCAGATTCGTGTCCTGACATTTCACATTGAGACATCATCACACCCACCTAACTATGGATATAGCCACAACTACACCACCGCCGTAACCACAACCATACAACACCCGCCGCCACCATCATCAAAGTAACAAAAGAAAGAAAAATACGAAAAAAAGAAACAAAACAACCGACTCAGATCTACAATCAACGTTGTCATTGCAAAGTAAAGAGGCTCTCTGGCTTCTCTGATTCTCTCTCTACGAAACCGAATCACCGTAGCCACGTTGCCGCCTATTCGACCGGAATAACCATCGCTACAGTAGCGACAGCAGATGACTGTTGGTGTTCCGGGTAACCGTATTCAAACAACAACATCCACACAGCCACCCGAAAGCGCTCTCTATATTTCTCATGGTTTAAATTAAGAAAGTAGAACGAAGAGAGAAGGAAGAGGATTATATTTGAGAGATAGAGAGAGCTTGGAGAGAATATAGTGTTTAAAATGGTGGGTGAGTTGTAAAATAGAGAGAAATGCAATGATATTACAGCTACAATAAAGGCCCCTAACAGCGGAGGCACTGCTGCCAGAGACAGACATTGGTGGCGCCCATGAATAACAGAGAGGGAGACGACAAAGATGAGATGAAATTAGGGTTTGTATATGAGATCTTCAAATCGTGGAGATCAAACCACGTGGAAGGATGTCAACGTAATACAATAAAGAGATGCATATGGACCTTGTACACCATAGTACAACAAAACATGCATAAAACCTTTGTTAATTGTATATATATATATATATATAATTTGTTTAGCTACAATACAGAAACTCAAAAAACTTCTACAAACCTATATCATTATTGAAAGTGTAACAACTTTGATGATTTGTATTGAGATATTATAAGGGTTTATATACAAGAAATGTTACAAGTAATTAGGAGAGAAACCCTCCTATGACATAAATGAAAATTACATAAAGGTCTTTGAATGTGTTGACTAGAATGAGAGATTGGAGGATTGAATGTGTTGACTAGAATGAGGGATTGGAGACATATGTCTTTGAATGCCTAATACCCCCCGTTAATGCGAGTCGGAGGTGGTTGAAGACGAAGCATTGTCCGGAATTTTTCGAATAACGGCTTGGGGAGACTTTTTGTGAAGATGTCGGCTACTTGTTGATCTGTCGATATGAACTTTGTTTGGAGCCGACCTGCAGCAACTAACTCTCGAATGAAGTGATAGTCAAGATCAATGTGTTTTGCTCTCCTGTGTGATATCGGATTTTGACTTAGAAAAGGACCACTTTTGTTGTCACACAATAGAGTTGGCGGTCCCGGTGGCAAGGCACTTTTGTTGTCACACAATATTCTGATTCACAACTTGAACGAGCTACGGTGGGTTGCTTCTTTGCACTCCAAGATACCAAATTCCCTCCCAAATAAATGCAATAACCGTATGTTGATCTGTGTGTGTCAATGAAACAAGCCAAATCTGCATCAGAAAAACCTAATAAAACAGTGTTAGGTGGCCTATCAAACGTTAATCCATGATATAAAGTTCCCTTGACATAACGAAGAATGCGTTTGACAAGTTGAAAATGAGTAGTGGTAGGATTATGAAGATATTGACTAGCTTGATTAACAGCGAAGGAATGATCTGGACGGGTTATAGTTAAGTATTGGAGGGCACCAACAAGAGAGCGATAAAGGGTTGGATCATGAAAAAGTTCACAAGTAGAGTTGAAGACGTCTTTGGGTGTGAGTGGTGTGGCAACTGGTTTGGAGTCAAGAAGGCCAGCTCGAGAAAGTATGTCATAGGCATACTTAGATTGATTGAGAAAGAGGCCGGTTTTTGTATAGGTGACTTCTAAACCAAGAAAGAAACTTAGGGAACTAAGATCTTTAATTTTGAATTCCTTGTGTAGTTGACGAGTAAAGTTGTTTATAAAGTTTTCATTGTTACCCGTGATGATTATGTCATCTACATAGACAAGGATGTAAATTAAAGTACAATTATTGTTGAAAATGAATAATAATGGATCGGCTCGACTGCATATGAAACTGATGTGCTCAAAGTGGTTTAATAAAAACTAACTAAATTAACCTAAACTAGACACTCTAAGTTTTAAATTTATAACCTAAGACTCTCTAAACCTAAACCACACAACCGGCAAGTGTACCGGTCAGTGCAGTACAGCTAAAGTAAGTCCGAGTATCGAACCCACGAGACTCTACTGGAAAACGTAAACTAGACTCGATTACTTATCTACAAACTGACTTAAATTGTTTTGTTGCTTAAGGGGGGTTTTCTAACAAACTAATAAAAATAAATAAAATAAACTAAAATAATTAAAGACACAAACTGGGAACTGGAACTGGGATCAGATGATGGGAAGACACTACCTAGGCTAGAATCCTACACATGAATGATAAATTTCTAATGGCTATGGAACTGGTGTGGAACCGGGATCTTAAAATACTAAACATCAAGAATAAACTAGACACCCTCGACCCTTCTCAAGGGGAAACCCTAGAATATTGTTGTGCTGTTAAACCACCGGTTGAGAGGTTACCCTCACAGGCTTACCTACTCGAATCTTAAAGTACCCGCTAGACAGTCTACCTCACAGCGCGAAAGTCACAATACACCCGAAAGTGCAAGGGGTAACTACAATATTTCTGATAAGACTTGACCTACAAGGAGTGCTAGGGAAACTAGGAAGATCTTCTCACAAAGCCTCTAGAACTAGCAATTTAACACCCTAGACAGACCAACAATCTCGCACCTCACAGCTATTGAGAATTGGTAGAACACTTAGAATTATCTAACTAACAATTACAACTCCTATGGATAACCTGCAGAAATTAACCATAAACTAGTCGCTAACACCCAGTCCGCAACCTAACCCGCATTCATACATGAAAGACATTCACAAAAACGCAAGTGGAGTTTATAAAAGTTATTTAAATAAAACTAAATATGCATACACATCAAACCAGAAGATAAAGAGTTTTTTACTTTAAAATTCACCCACAACCAAAAGTTCCAAAACCCAAAAGAAAATAAATCAAACAAGCGTATTCATCATCGCCTAGGTAGTTCAAGGTTTAGCCAATAAAAGTCATGACAAAATCAAAACAATAAAAACTAAACATATTAATGGCGTTCATTACGGGTTTGAATAAAATAAATAAATAAGATAGAACCAACCCGTGCTGGCACCTAGGCTTCAACCCTTGACCCCCACCTCTAAAATAATGTTGTTCGATGTCCTTGAGGCTGTTGTCTCTCTTTCGAAAAATAAATCATCTCCCTCATAGAATATTGTGCACCCCAAAGAATAATAATAATATGTGACAAGAATTTTATGTGTGCTCTCCAATCTATCGCTCCACCCCCTCAAATATTGTTTTCTGCGCAGCTAAATAATATCCTCTTTTTCAATCGATGTGGCTGCATCCTACGTTGATCTTCAATTACCCTATTGGGCCATGGCCCATTAATCTTGTGACAAAAGTCACGTTTCATTATAACAAAATATTATTATTATTATTATTATTATTATTATTATTATTATTATTATTATTATTATTATTATTATTATTATTATTATTATTATTATTATTATTTAGTAGTAGTATAACTCCGTGCTTCTGACTCGGGTGTTATTGGCTTGACCAAATTTGCTCATTTACGCTCCAACGTCCATTCGAACACCTACTAAAATATAAAATAAATACATAAGTAATAAAAATGACACAAAACTAATAAAAATAAATAAAAACCTATACTAAATAAAATATACTGGTACAAGCCTAAACTAATAAAAACAAAATCTAAATGACTTGAAAACTATACAAATTTTACACTAGAAATATATATATATTTTACAATACATCAGAAACCCAGAGTGATTAAAAATGAACTTAACCGTTGAAACCAAGCTCGTGGAGCTTGTTTAAGGCCCATAAATGGCACGATTTAGTTTACAAACATAAGTCAGATGGTTTTAATCTTGGAAGCCTGGTGGTTGTTCCATGAACACCGTTTCTGTAAGTTTGCCATTTAGAAAAGCATTGTTGACGTCGAGTTGTCGTAATTTCCAATGATGAATGGTGGCAAGACTTAGGACAACTTGAATTGTGGAAGATTTGACAATGGGGCTAAAAGTATGAGAACAATCTAGACCCGGAATTTGATTGAAACCTTGCGCCACAAGTCGAGCTTTGTAGCGATCAATAGAACCATCGAACTTGTATTTTATCCGATAGATCCATTTAGAGTCGATGATATTATTGGAAGTGGGACGAGGAACAAGGTGCCATGTGTTGTTGGAATGTATGGCTTGGATTTCCTCATTCATTGCACGAACCCATTTGGCATCTTTCAAAGCAGTTTTTATGCCTTTGGGTACGTGGGATGATAAAAGGGAATGATGAAGAAGGTGAGTGGAAAATTGAGATAAATTAGCAAAGTGTTTTGGTTTTAAAATACCGTTTTTGGAGCGAGTGGTCATGGGATGATTGTTGGTATTTGGAATCGGTGAGTTTGGTGGGCTTTGAGTTTGAGTTAAAGAAGAGGATTGCCCTGGGCTGGAAGGTTGGGCCGAGTCAGTGGAGTGGTTCGAGATTGACGTTGGGTCCAGGTTTGGCTGTTGGGCCGAGGTAGACTGTTGGGTCGAAGGGGGTGTTTGTTCAGTAGGGAGTGAAGGTGTTTCATTTGTAGAGGATTGGGCCGATGGTGGGCTTGGAGGTGAGGAGTCAGTGTGATGGGGTTGGGTAAAAGGACATTGAGAGCATGTGGGTATTGGTGTTAGTTTGGTGGGAGATGTAGAAGGGTTAGGATGGTTATGAGATGTTGGGGTAGGTAAAAAATCTTCAAAGTTTGTGAAAGGAAGATTTGTGGTGTCGGAATTTGTGGAGGAGGTGAAAAATGGAAGCACATCTTCGTCAAATTTGGCATGTCGGGTCGTATAGATACGTCCAGTTGAAGGATCAAGACATCTAAAACATTTATATCTTGGACTATAACCAATAAAAATACAAGCTCTTACTACAAAACCAGAGTGCTATAAAACCATATATACATCCACCATAACTGTCAAATTGACAGTTATACATACATATGTATTCTATATATTTGAGAGTGTAATATTAAGAGTGTAATAATCTTAACATTCATCTGCAAATATATACAATACATATGTATGTATAACTGTCAATTTGACAGTTATGGACAATTATGGTGGATGTATATATGATTTTATAACATTGTCCTTCATATATACATTATTGTTCATTATACACAATATAACAACATGCTTTAGGATGATGTTAAATCAGTACTTCAGGACCTATAAGATATACTGATACTGTCGGATCAACTATGTTGCCTCGTTAAAAACCTTACTAAGAAAACCCAATGGGACAAAACTTAGTCAAGGAAAAGAGTAATCTTGGACTATAACCAATAAAAATACAAGGAGCACTTCGTGGTAATAATTTGTTTTTGGTATAGTCACGAAGATATGGATATACGAGACACCCAAAAATGCGAAGGTTGGAGTATGATGGAGGTTGTTTAAAAATAAGTTCAAATGGTGTCTTGTTTTCAAGAAGCTTTGCTGGAAGGCGATTTATGATGTAAGTCGCGGAAGTGAAAACATCAAGCCATAATTTTGGTGGTGCATGTGCATTAAACATCATTGCTAAACCGGTTTCTGTGATGTGACGGTGTTTACGTTCGGCCTGACCATTTTGTTCCGGTGTATAAGGACAAGATAAGTGATGATGTATGTCATGTTCTTGAAAACAAGTTTGAACTCAATTATTTGTAAACTCGGTTCCACCATCACTTTGAAAAACTTTGACACTTGTTGAAAATTGATTTTGTATAAAGTTTAGAAAAATGGTGAGAACATTGTAGAAATCAGATTTTGCCTTTAGAGGATAAAACCATGTGAATCGAGAATAGTCATCTACAAATATCAAATAAAATAAATATCCATCGATTGAGGCAATTGGTGCGGGTCCCCAAAGGTCTAAATGAATTAAGTCTAAAACTTGTTGAGCATGCCATTTTCGCAAATGCCTCTAGCAAGAACTTCCCCCGTTTTCGGTCTTGAATATGAAAAAAAAATTGTTAGAAAATAAAACGTCGACGGGAGAATCATTTGTGAGCCTACTAATTGATAGAAGATTTTTTGTAAGGTTGGGAACAACAAGAAAATTTTGTAAAGGTATAGAATTATTTAAAGACGTGTTCCCAATGTGAGTAACGGGTAATGATTGCCCATTACCAAAGGTAACACGCATGTTACCCTTATGAGGTTTAGTAACCTTTAGATCCAGGATATTATTTAGCATATGTGTTGTTGCACCTGAATCTGCCGTCCAATCCGGATTTTCGGAAGCAAGATTGCATTGCGCGTTAAAAGCTTGAGCTAGATTTGCATCTAGAGTTAGGGCTTTTTGCGCATAAGAGGCTAGAGTGGGAAAAGTACTAGCATAGTGGCCTTCTTTGCAACAAAGTTAACAAGTGGGAGGACGTTTTTTGTAGGAATTACCACGACCCCTTGAGGAGTTCGAAGTCCCATGAAGTTTTTGGACAAAGAGTTCTTGATTTTCTGCTTTCACGAGGAGATCACGAAAGGGGGGCGCGGGATGTATGGTGCGTTGAGAAGTGGAGAAATTTTCAAAAGCGCCTAATCCACAAAGAAACCAGTGGCGCTTATCTTCATCACTGATTTGGTGACCAATTGAAGCAAGTTGGTCGGATATGAGTTTAAATTTTCGACCATATTCGGCAACCGATCCGTTTCCTTTTTGGAGATTTCGAAGGGAATCCATAAGATTGTGAATGCGCTCAATTGAACAATGGTTATAAGCATTTGCTAAGGCTTTCCAAACCGATAAGGCGGTGGTATAACCTATGGTTTCGGCCATGGCCTCCCCGGTTAGAGTAGAGTTTATGAGGAGGAGCACTATTTGATCGGTCGCTTTCCATTCGGTGAAGGCAGGATTTAGGATGGTTTGGTTGTTTGAGATGATGGTTTCAGATGGACAGATTTTCGAACCATCAACATGACCAAGTAGGTTTAGGTACGATAGAACCGGAGTGATTTGGTTTTCCCAAGGAAGGTAATTAGCTAAATTGAGTTTGATGTTAATAAGATGGCTAAGGGAGCGGAGATGAATTGTGGATAATTCGGTTGAGGAAGACATGGAGAGGTGTTACAAGAACAGTAAGGTGGGCGGGTGGGCAAGAATCGAAGAAGAAAAAAGGAGCAAGAAGTGCAAGAGTACTTTAGGATTCAATGGATCAAAGCTTAATACCATGAAAGTGTAACAACTTTGATGATTTGTATTGAGATATTACAAGGGTTTATATACAAGAAATGTTACAAGTAATTAGGAGAGAAATCCGCCTATGACATAAATGAAAATTACATAAAGGTCTTTGAATGTGTTGACTAGAATGAGAGATTGGAGGATTGAATGTGTTGACTAGAATGAGAGATTGGAGAATTGAATGTGTTGACTAGAATGAAGGATTGGAGACATATGTCTTGGAATGCCTAATAATTATATAACAAATCACCAACTAAAAACATTCGCACAAACATTTCCAAGTCAATTCATCAAATTTACAGAACTTTTTACATTTCCAATTATGCATTTTATTTGTTTTAAAAGCTAATTTAGTTTTTGATATTGTATAAACTAGTTTTTATCTGTTGCGCTTTGCGGCGGCACCGTACGAGTCATCATAAAGTATAGACTACAATCGACCATACTTGTTTTTGAACTACATTTATGTCAAAACGTTTGGTAATTCAAATTTATACCGTCGAATAAAAACGTATCACATTTGACTCGATTTGTTTCAGAACAAAATTGGTGTCAAAACGTAAGGGGTGTTTGGGGTTGCATTTTGAAATAGATTTTTAGATTATTGCATTTTGAAAACGCAAACAATCAATTTTTAGTGTTTGGAGTTGAATTTTGAAATGAATTTTTAGGCTATCAAAACGCGATAATCTAAAAGCATGTCCACCCCTGCTTTTTCAAAACGCAAAAGCAGTTTTGAAAAATCAATCCCAAACACCTTCGTAGTCTAGCTCAAAATGTACATAAAAAGAAAACATTTTATAATTGACCTGCCTCGTTTTCAAGCAAAAAATATTACGTTAAAGCGTAGATGAACTCGAATCTATACCAACACATACATAAAAATAAAAACGCAAAAATTAATTTTAGGGTACGCTCAAAATTTTAGAAACTTGAGGGGATCGAAGTGACATTTACAAAGTTAGAGGGTTACTTTTCACATTATAACAATGTTTTGGGGTAGAATGGTTACATGCCAAATCTTTGAGGGTTAAAAAGAAGTTACAAAATATGAGGCCTTTTTTATCAAGTTTGAAAGTAGGGGGTCATTTTTATTAATTTACAAAGTTATTTTTCTGTCAATTTAAAAAGTTAGTGGCTACTTTTGCCATTTTTAAAAGTTGGTGGCCATGCCACCGACCTTTGAAAAACAAAATTATTATATATATTAAAACATAACATGACGAACAACAGTAATTTAACGGCGACAGAACAGTAATCTAACGTGACAACATCAAATTACAATTTTGTCCTTTCATACATGTGTACAGATACACACCTGTCTCTCTCCTCTCTATCCTTGTCTCTTTCTCTACTTGCCCTCCACCTTGATTCCACTGTCTTTAAAAACCAAAAGAAGTTCAGACATGGAAATCTAGGTGGTAGCGGTGGTCACAAGATATGCAATGATCATGGTGGTGTTCTTTTCAGTGGTCAGCGGACCAGCGGTCATGGATGTGATAAGTGTTAATGGGGATGTAGAAAGAGAGTACAAATATAGAGAGAGGAAGGGACTGGTGCTCAAACCACCATGCGACGCCTACACAATTCGCCGGAAACTGCGTGGTGTCTCGGCCGTTGACGGTGACGATGGTAGTGTTGAGATGATGGTACGATAGATCCTGTTTGTCAAGATACACGGTCGCTGGTTGTGGTGTTGTTTGGTATCCAAACCTATGCATCACGTTTCTGTTAACCATTTATTAGTGGGATTTAGTGCTACAAAGATCTTGCGAAACTCTTAGTGTGTTTTGAATCTTGATCGTCCTGATAGACTATCAACCTTCTATCACCTTTCAAATCCAACATAGAACACATGATACCTTCGTATTTCAAGTCGTTTGTTCATTTTATCATATGCCAACAAAGTCAATTGATCGTGATTGTGTCCTGGTGTATTTGAGTGAGCTTAATTAAAACTTTTACTATTTAAGACGCTTGCCAGACAATTTTCTCAAGGTTTGTGTCTTTTTTCCTAACCATTCATAAAATTATTAGCAATGCTTTAACCATTCCTTCAAAACAAATTTAATAGTTTTCCTGTAAACAAATTTCGAGACGAAATTTCTTAAACTAGGGGAGACTGTGACATTTGCACGTTTCCTAAACTTTATTGTATTTACATTTGTAGTCCTCGTACTTTGATCGTTTCAAATTTAACAAAAAAATATTATATTATACTTAAAGAAATGGAAAGTTGAGTGCAACTTTGAATGCTTTGAAAAAAAACGACATTGGTTAACTACCCATTCATAAGTTGTAAAAAAATTATAGAGATATATTAAGGGGTTGTTTGGTTGATTAAGTGTTGAATTATTAAGAGGTCTGAATGGTTAAGAGGTATGTATGGTTAAGTGCTGAATCATTAAGTTGGACCTCTTAATGGTTGGTTTTCTTGTCCCACATTAGTATGAGAGTTTCATTAAGGTTCAGCCTAGTTCAGTGCTTAATGATTCAGTGCTTAATGGTTCATCAACATCCCAAATCTTAATGATTCAGCCTTAACCATTCCATTCAGAGGCTGAAAGAAACGCGCTGAATGCTGAATCATTCAGCACTGAATGGATAAGAGCCTCATTAAGAGGCTACCAAACAGCCCCTAAAACAACTTAATCACCAACAGTTTTGTTTGACCAGTAGAAGAAACGACTCCGATAATTTTCGTAACTGGAGGACTGTAATCAAGGTATATCCCAACTTCTAGTTCGTAACCAAACATAGTCAAATCTTTTAGCTCTTTCAAATCGGGTGTCTCAAGCTATTTACCAGCAGGAAAATCTAGAAAATCTTTGACGAAAGTAGTTTAGCATTTTAAATGACAATTAAAAATACAAACTTGGGTTGTAACCCTTTTCGCTTTGCTCGTATTTGTTAGTTTATATGTTTATAACATTTGAAATGAGATAATTTTAGGTATATTGAACAATATTTTGTGATCTAAATAATTTTATTAAGTTTACGTGTAAGGCAAAGCCTTTTAATATACTAAAAGTGTGAAGTCTTGAGTTCAAGTCTCACAAGAAGCAAGAAATTCGCCTTTCAAAAAAAAGAACATTATGTTTGAAATCATAAGTTGCTAAAAGTTTGTTATTTTTCTTCAAACATAAATACAACACGTTCTGTAATCAGGGGAGAATGATAAGAAGGGCCAAGGGTGGCCTGCCCCCCCTGTTTTCTGGCGCAGTGGTATAAATTTGCAATTTTCATAGGTAAATTGAGTCCGAGTTGAGTTCGGCCCCCACCGATTTGCCACTATCGATCGAAAAAAATTGAGTCCGGCCCCCACCGATTCCAAAACCAAGCTTCACCACTGTCTGTAATGCAATGTAGTGGGTATGAGATGTGCAAATATACTAAAACTTATTAAAGGAAATGACTGTATGTATATGTAACAATTATACACCAATTTCGATAGAAACAAATTTTCTGTTCAAATGAGATGATAATAATAATAATAATATATTCATACATTTTTATTCTAAACGACAGATAATTATTTTTAGGTGGTAATTCTTTAACATTCGTAATGCTCATGGCCATTGACTATCATCAATCTTGAGAATAAAAGACGACGCTCGTCTCATCTGATTCTTGTTAAATTCTAACAAGTTCATCACAGTCGATGTGAGTATTTCTAACCCCTTTTAATTACTTTTTTACTCTTTTAGGGTGACTCATGTACCATTATCATTAAACTTATATATACTCTTTATAACGCAATGTGCTTCATGAAATGCTTGTGTGAATTGTATGAACGCTTGTCAAAATCATTAACCGTTGTGGCCTGACATTCCAATGAATAGTACTATGGTATATACCCCTTATGACTTACGTGAACGAGTTAAGTCTTTGGTCATTGTTGGGTGATTCATGTTTACTAAAGGTTTTTGTCTTATTATATATTGTTTTAGGGTTGGTTTTGACCCTTTTTACATGATGCATATATCATAGCACATGAATTGCGAAACGGTTTTTATATTATATGTACCAAATGGATCTACTCACCAATACATTATATGTGTTGACAAATTATTTTGTACATGTTTCAGGTGAAGTTTGATCTTGCTTGCTTTTCACGCTTAGGCTAGACATAGTGCTTTAATAAAAGTTGAACATTTATTTACTATGTTTGAAATTTCTGTTGAGACTTTTTGTATTTCATTTTGAATAATGGAAGTTCTTTACTATCAATATTTACATTTTAGTCCATGTGCTATTGAACAATCGTCATTACGTGACACCTCAATAATTCCGTCATCGGTTGGGGTGTTACAGATGTTGACACTAATATTGAGGTTCGAGTGTTCGAAGATGATGCTTAAGTTGAGGTAGTGAGGCGATAAGCATACTACAGAGAACACGTGGCGCATTGTGACGTACGGTGATATTAAGCGACGTTTAGCAACGGACAATTGATAATAACATAATGAAGTCAAGATTGTCACTTCACGACTTAGGGTTTACTATTAAACTTAGTGTTGAATTTTTATTAGATTAAGCGGACTATTTATATTTTATTTATATATCTTGAACCAAATGTTATATATAAAGCTATACTTATTACTGTGATTTGTGCGTGTATATATAATTATATGCATAATAAATAAATAATAATTTATTTGTGCTGAATCGAGCCGAGCAGACCTTTGCTCGTGCTTGGCTCGTTTACAAACCAAACCGAGCAGATCGGCTCATTTACATTCGAGCGGAGGATCAAATGTGCATCTTTCGAGCATTTTCCAAACGAGCGACGAGCTAGCCACAACCCTACAATGTTGTCGCCCATAAAAACACAACTTATGTTGGATATTATAGTGTAATTGGATTGACTGTTTGATCAATATGTTCATAATAATACATCATATAGGTATGGTGGTGCGGAGTGCACGCCTATTTGAATTTATTATGAACTTAGGGGCGAAGCCCCTAAGGAACGGGGGTCCGGGGGCAGCGCCCCTGGGAGCAGGGTCCAAGGGGCAGAGCCGGTCGAGCTGCCAGGTCAGCTTCGAAAAATTTTATTTCCATTAAAATTGTTGTGGTAAAAATGTCTCCGAAAATTAATTTTCAGAAATAGAGGGACTATTTTGGCAACTTTGAAAACCTTGGAAAACTGCCTAAAAGGCAGTTTCTGGCCCATCTGTTTGATTACTAAATTCTTCTCCTTCTTGATCAATCTCTCTGGTTCTCATAATCTCAGATATAACATACAGAAAATTCTCAATCTCTGATTGTATCCGGTTGAATATTCGATAGAACCGTCGAATTGATTCAATCTGAAAGCGATCGCGTGCCTTCAGAGATTTCTGTTATCCGTTATTGTTCGTTTATTACGGTTATTCCCCAACAAAGATTGAATCAATTTCCGAAGATGACGAACAATGAATCTGTGAAAGATATGACGAAGAACTTCACGAAATTGGACAAGTTTTCTGGACAGGATTTCAGACGCTAGCAGAAGAAGATGCACTTCTATCTCACGAGTCTGAAAGTGGTGTATGTTCTGAGCACTCCTTGTCCCGAGATTGTTGAGAATGAAACTCTGGAACAAACCAGAACTCGTTCAAAGTGGGAAAACGCAGACTACATCTGTCGTGGTCATATTCTTAACGGTATGTCTGATTCTTTATTTGATGTGTATCAAAACGTAGAGTCTGCAAAAGAATTATGGGATGCCCTTGAAGCCAAATACATGGCAGAAGATGCGTCTAGTAAGAATTTTCTGGTTGGTAATTTTATTAACTATAAAATGGTAGACACTAGGCCTGTTATGGAACAGTATCATGAATTGCAACGAATACTAGGGCAGTTTCATCAATATGGAATGAAGATGGATGAAGCGATTTCTGTCTCTAGTATTATTGATAAACTGCCACCCTCTTGGAAAGATTTTAAGAATAATCTGAAACATAAGAAAGAGGAAATGAATCTGGTTGAATTGGGAAGTAGTTTCCAAATTGAACAAAACATATGTGATATGGAAAAGGGTTCTGGTGTTGGTACTAAAACCATGGCTGGTTGTTCTTCTGTGAACATGGTGGAGGAGGGTGAATCCTCTAAGGCTTGGAAAGGGAAACGAAAGTTTGAAGAGAACAACAATAAGGGTTCTGATAAGAAGCCTAAAAAGGTTTGTTGGAAGTGTAATAAACCCAGACACTTCAAGAAAGACTGCAGGTCTGGTAAGAGTGGAGGAAAAGGCAAAAACGTGGCTGGTACAAGTGGATCTAAGGATCCCGAAAAGCAATCAGGTTCGTTTTTGGTACCATGTGATCATTATATTGAGAATTATTATGTATCAATAATCTCTGAAGCATTTTATGTGCAGGATGATGATATTTCATGGTGGATGGATTCGGGAGCAACATGTCATGTTTGCAAAAATCTTCAATGGTTCAAGGATTTTAAGCCAATTGAAGATGGATCTTTACTGAAGATGGGCAATGTTGCTACTGAACCAATTAAAGGAATAGGATCTATTCTTTTAGTCTTTACTTCTGGAAACTCTTTACTATTAAATAATGTTCTATATGTACCTGGGATTCGTAAGAACTTAGTATCTGGTATTGTATTGAATAATTGTGGTTATAAGCAGGTCTTGGAAAGTGACAAGTATATCTTGTCAAGACATGGAACCTTTATTGGATTTGGTTATTTGAATGGCATGTTTAAGTTGAATTTAGATGTCCCTTTTGTTAATAATTCTGTTTGTATGGCTTCTACTAGTTCTAGCAATGATTTTAGTAGATCAGAATTATGGCATGCTAGATTAGGTCACGTTAATTATCGCAGAATGAAAGATATGTCTAAAATGAGTCTTATACCAGCTTTTGACATACAAAAATGTAATGATTGTCATACTTGCAAATTGACAAAAATTACAAGAAAACCATTTAAAGATGTCAAAAGGAATTCTAATGTATTAGAATTGATTCATTCTGATTTATGTGACATTCATAGTACTCATTCTCTAGGAAATAAGAAGTATGTTGTAACCTTTATTGATGATGCAACTAGATTTTGTTATGTATATCTATTGCATTCAAAGGATGAAGCTCTTGATAAATTTAAAGTTTATAAACAAGAGGTTGAGCTTCATAGAAATGGTTTGATTAAAAACCTTCGTACAGATAGAGGTGGAGAGTATTATGATCCAGTGTATTTCCAATCTACTGGTATAATACATCAAACAACTGCTCCTTATACACCACAACAAAATGGTGTGGCTGAAAGGAAGAATAGGTCATTGAAAGAAACAGTGAATTCTATGTTGTCCTATTCTGGTTTAAGTGATGGATTTTAGGGTGAGGCTATGTTGACAGCCTGTTACTTATTGAACCGAGCACCTAATAAAAGGTCTAAGGTAACCCCATATGAACTTTGGTACAAAAAGGTACCAGATTTGAGTTTTCTCAAAGTCTGGGGATGTAGAGCTGTTGTGAGGCTTACTGAGCCCAAAATGAGTACCATTGGTGAAAGAGGCATAGATTGCATATTTATTGGATATGCTGATCATTCCCCTGTTTATAGGTTCTATGTCATAGAACCAAATGATTATGTATCTGTTCACTCTGTCATTGAGTCAAGAGATACTAATTTTGGGAATGAGGATAGATTTTCTTCTGTTCCTCGATTGAAGGATACGCCTCAGTGTCTTAAAAATTATGAACAGACAATTTCTTGTGGTGACAATTCTGGTAATTGTAATGATGTACCTTCTACTAGTACTGAGCCCAGAAAAAGTACTAGAGTCAGAAAACCCAAATCATTTGGTGCTGACTTTCATCTTTATTTAGTAGAAGGAACCAGAAATGGTGTTGAACATCAGTATCAATATTGTTTTAATATTGATGAGGATCCAAAGACATTCAATGATGCTATGTCTTCTAGGGATGCTGCATTTTGGAAAGAAGCAATCCAAGATGAGATTGACTCTATAATGCACAATAATACTTGGAAATTGGCTGATTTACCACCTGGGTGTAAACCTTTGGGTAGTAAATGGATCTTCAAAAGAAAGATGAAGGTGGATGGTAGCATAGACAAATATAAAGCCAGATTGGTCATCCAAGGCTTTAGGCAAAAGGAAGGCATTGACTACTTTGATACCTATGCTCCTGTTGCTAGGATAACCACCATAAGATTATTGTTGGCACTTGCAGCTATACATAATCTTGTAATTCACCAAATGGATGTTAAAACTGCTTTTTTGAATAGTGAATTGGATGAAGAGATTTACATGAAACAACCTGAAGGTTTTGTCATGCCTGGAAATGAACATAAGGTTTGTAAATTGGTAAAATCTCTTTATGGCCTGAAACAAGCCCCTAAGCAATGGCATCAAAAGTTTGATGATGTGGTGTTGTCTATGTAATACCCTACCCATAATAGGGTAATTAAAACGATAATATACTTGGTTTGTACTTGGAAAGCTAAAGCATTTCATAGTTTACTTTAACGCATTAACATCCAAAAGCAACATTGATTAGTACAAACATCCTAAATTATACTTATGGCTTAGCATATTACAAAATAACCAAGTATCTTCATAAGTTTATCAAAACATTGCGGAAACGGACGAGTTAAGCATGTTCGGTTCTTCAAATAAGCCTCAATCCTCATCCGGTTCATGTAGCTGAGTACCTAAGGGTTTATCACAGTTAGACAACCCATAAATATGTTATTATGATTGAATTTAGATGCAAAATACAAAAAAAATGAATTTTGGCTGATTTGGCGTATCCTACGCCAGTTTTGGCGTATCCTACGCTATTGGCGTAGGGAGAGGGCATCTGGTGGCGTAGGACAGCAGAGATCAGCGTAGGCACTCTGACGTTGGCGTATCCTACGCCAAAATTGGCGTATCCTACGCCATTGGCGTAGGCAGTTGGCGTAGGAAACTCCAAAAGTGGCGTATCCTACACCAAATCCTGACAAGGTGCAAAATGTTTCAGCACCAAGCTGCCCCTTTTGGGTCATCTAAAAACTACTCCCGGGGCTTTCCGGAAAGCGTTTAATGGTTCCCATGCGATCAACTAACATGGTTAAGGGTAGTTTTATATTCCTTCTTCGGTTTCTAACTTGTAAACCACCATTTATCTACCCACCTTTAGGCTACCCCGAGTAGTTTTTGCACATATCTAAATCATAAGAAAATTGTAGTTTCCAAGTTCTAGTTATGGTTTTTACCACTTGTCAAGTCCTAAATTGACTAGAGAACTTCATGCCCAAGTCATTTATGCCGTGTTTTGCAGTGCCTCGCGTCCATGGCCACATGTGCCATTTCTCTTCGTCTTATTCGCTCGGCCTCTATGACTTGCGACATGGGTTTTCATTCAATCTTTTCTATCCCTTGGAAACCACCAAAGACATCTTTTACTATTGACACGACTAAAGTTATCATCCGTGATTAAGCATACATGTATTTATTTATAACAAGTCATAGATATGACTTACCTTAATCGTGGCCTTTTTGCTTCAAGTCCTTACCCGAGTGGCTCCCCGAGGACTCAAGCTTTGTACCTAGAATGGGATATTTCACATTTACGTTTAGATACTCATTCATAAGCGAAATATCACATACTCCTACAAGCTTCACGCAAGAATATAGGTTCAAATGAAATCGAGTTTCATTGAGGCGTTTCATCAAACACTTGGTAGGCGTCTTTAAACAAAGTTATTTTCTATGGCTAAAGGACCTCATTAACCCATTTTTAGCACAATTTCAATAACATAGCATAAGCTTAAACATTCAAATCATAGGTTTCATTAAAAATCATAACATAGATGATTCTTTCCTAGTTCTAAGGCATCTCCTACCATTTTATCATAACCCATGACTTCCTATCATAAGGATTCTTATGAATCCTTCATCATACAAATATTTCATCAAACACACATTATTTAGCTTATAATGAGTCACCCTTACACTAGAGCAACCTCTACAAACTCTCAACTTCACGTTTTTGGGATAACCCACAATTATCACATAGCCATGTATGACACCAATCAACAATTAAAGTCAAATAGATGTTACCTAGATGATTATCAAGCTTAGATGATCCGATTTAGGCTAAATGCAAGCAAGAATTCTTTGATTGGGTCTTGGATTGGACTTGATCTTGAGCTCTAGGTTTAAGTGTGTGTTTGTGTGTGTGTTTTTAGGATGGATCGATTCTTCTGGATATGAGAAGATCATCCACCATTTTCCATTTTATTGAAAATATTATTCACTTTGAAGAGTTGTCAATATTGGCCCCTTTGTGTTTAGAAAACATGTTTTAGTACCACAGCACTAATCAATTAATATTGTGTGAGTATTTAGGCCAAGATGAGGATTTACTAAAATTAACTCGTCATACTCGGTTAGTAATTTCCTCTTATTTGCTTAAACGAGTTCAATGATAAACGATAGATTTTGGGGCGTTACAACTCCACCCCCCTTAAGAGGGTTTCGTCCGCGAAACTAGAAACATACCGAATAGGTGTGGATAGAACCGTTTCATCTCTTCCTCGGACTCCCAAGTGGTGTTCGCTCCTTTTCTATGATCCCATTTGACCTTTACTTGGTCAATGCTTCGATTTCTGAGATGTTTCACCTTTCGGTCTAGAATCTCTATGGGGCGAGCCACATAGTTTAACTTCTCATCGATTTCGATTTCTTCCATGGGTATATATGTTGCTTCATCCGTCAAGCACTTTCAAAGGTATGAAACATGGAAGGTATTATGAATACGGTTTAACTCTTCGGGTAATTCCAAACGGTAGGCGACTTGTCCCACTCGTTCAAGGATTTTAAATGGCCCAATAAACCTTGGACCCAACTTCCCCCTTTTTCTAAACCGGATTACTCCCTTCCACGGGGAGACTTTTAACATTACAAATTCTCCCGGTTGAAATTCAATCGGCCTACGCCTTTTATCTGCGTATGATTTCTGACGATCTTGAGCGGCTTTTAGGTGTGCGCGGATCATATCTATCTTTTCATTCGTGGCCTCGACCACATCTTTGTGAGCAAGCTCGCGAGGACCCACCTCCCCCCAACATACCGGGGTTCGGCATTTTCGCCCATAGAGGGCTTCGAACGGTGGCATACATATGCTAGCGTGGTAGCTGTTGTTATACGAAAACTCTACCAATGGTAGATACGTGTCCCAACTACCCCCGAAGTCGATAATACATGCCCGGAGCATGTCTTCAAGTGTTTGGATCGTTCTTTCGCTTTGTCCATCGGTTTGCGGATGGAATGCGGTGCTAAGCAACACTTTGGCACCCAATTGTGTTTGAAAGTCGCGCCAATAGCGCGAAGTAAACCGTGGGTCCCGATCAGAAATGATTGTCATGGGTACCCCATGCCGAGCTATTATCTCATTTAGAAATATATCTGCCATCTTCTCGGACGTATAAGTTTCGCGTATTGGGATAAAATGCGCGGTCTTTGTTAATCGATCCACCACCACCCATATTGCATCAAATCCCCGAGGCGTTTTGGGTAGTTTGGTTAACAAATCCATCGTGATGTTCTCCCATTTCCACACGGTTATTTCCAAGGGTTGAAGTTTCCCGTATGGTTTTTGATGTTCCGCTTTGACTTGCATACAAGTCGAACATTTCTCTACATGTTTTGCTACATCCCGCTTCATCCCGGGCCACCAATAGTTAGGCTTTAAATCTTTATACATTTTAGTCGCCCCCGGGTGGATTGAATAGCGTGATTTATGGGCTTCTTCAAGCAATAGGGCCTTGACGCCACATGTGTTTGGAACCCAAATTCGGTCGAATCGGGTTTTTAACCCTTCGGAATTTTCCACCAACTCGTTAATTTGCCCTTGGATTCTCTCTTTCTTCCAGTTCTCTTGCTTTAAGGCTTCTGCTTGGGCTTCCCGGATTCGATCAAGAAGACCCGAAGTTACTACGAGTTGCATAGATCGCACTCGTATAGGTGTATAGCCTTCCTTGCGACTTAGGGCATCGGCCACAACATTGGCCTTCCCCGGATGATAATGGATTTCACAATCATAATCCTTTATTGTTTCCAACCATCGTCTTTGTCTCATGTTTAGATCTTTCTGGTTAAAGAAATACTTTAGGCTTTTGTGGTCTGTGAAGATTGTGACTTTTACTCCATATAAGTAATGCCTCCATATTTTTAAGGCAAAGACCACGGCGGCTAGTTCTAGATCATGAGTTGGGTATTTGGTCTCATGGACTTTCAACTGTCTCGATGCATAAGCTATAACTTTGCCTCGCTGCATTAATACACATCCCAACCCAAGGCTAGATGCATCAGAATAGACCACCATGTCTTCCGTGCCTTCAGGTAATGTAAGCACCGGAGCCTGAGTCAGTCTTTCTTTGAGCGTGTTAAACGCTCGATCTTGTTCTTCTTTCCATGAGAACTTTTCATCTTTACGAGTTAGCTTGGTTAATGGGGCGGCAATCTTGGAGAAATCCTGAATGAATCTCCGATAGTATCCCGCGAGCCCCAAAAAGCTTCGGATTTCAGAGGGGTTTCTGGGTGGACTCCATTTGGATACGGCTTCTATTTTTGTGGGATCCACCAACACACCCTTGCTACTGATCACGTGCCCAAGAAATTGGACCTCTCGAAGCCAAAACGCGCACTTCGAGAATTTAGCATAGAGTTTCTCTCTCCTCAAAGTGGAGAGTACCTCGCGTAAATGGCGAGCATGGTCGGTCTCACTTTTTGAATAGATGAGGATGTCGTCAATGAAAACTATCACCGATTTGTCAAGCATTGGTTTGCAAACTCGATTCATTAAGTCCATGAATGCCGCGGGGGCATTTGTCAGTCCGAATGACATAACCAGAAATTCATAATGTCCATACCGCGTTCGAAACGCAGTTTTGGGCACATCGGCCTCTTTTACTTTCAGTTGGTGATATCCGGATCTTAAGTCGATTTTGGAAAACCAACTCGCACCCTGGAGTTGATCGAATAAGTCATCAATTCGCGGAAGTGGATACTTGTTCTTCACCGTGAGTTTATTCAACTCCCGGTAATCGATGCACATCCGGAGATTCCCATCCTTCTTTTTCACGAATAAAACTGGTGCTCCCCATGGAGACACACTCGGTCGAATGAAACCCCTATCAAGGAGGTCTTGCAACTGGGCCATCAATTCTTGCAGTTCGGATGGTGCGAGTCTGTACGGTGCCTTAGCAACCGGCATGGCCCCTGGAATAAGTTTTATCCCAAATTCTACCTCTCTATCGGGAGGTATGCCCGGAAGTTCATCCGGAAAAACGTCTTCGTATTCTTGCACTACCGGCACGTCTTGAATACCCGTGACTTTTCCCCGTGTATCAGTCACATACGTGATGTAAGCCTTGCACCCGTGTTGCATAAGCTTTTTGGCTTCAAGCATAGAGCATACGATGGGGTTACAGTTCGCTTCCCCGTGTATTGTGATTTGCTTCCCACTTGGGGAGGTGAGCTTTATCGTTTTGTGGTAACAGTTTACTTGGGCATGGTATTGAGACAACCAGTCCATCCCTATCACCACTTCAAATTCTCCCATTTTCATAGGCACTAGATCTACCGGGAAGTCCGCCCCGTTTAGGCTGATCTTACAACCTCGGCATATATCAAAAACAACAAAGTGTTTATTATTACCTACTTCTACTTCAAGAGGAACATGTAATTTTATAAGAACAAACGATGGGTGTCGAATAAGCTCGTGCGAGACGAAAGACTTATTTGCACCCGTATCGAATAAAACTTTAGCTAGTATTGAATTAACAAGAAAAGTACCTGCGACCATGTTCGGGTCTGACTTGGCTTCCTCGGCAGTGATATTAAAAGATCTTGCCTTTGACTTGGAAGCATCAGTTGTGCTTTTGGTGTTGGCATTTGACTTGTTCATCTTCGGGCACTCAGATTTCTTGTGACCCGGTTGATAGCATTTAAAGCAGACATCAGCTTTGGTGGGGCAGTTGGCCACAATGTGTCCAATTTTCTTGCAGTTGGGGCACGGTTTGTTTTTGAAGTAGCATTCCCCGCGGTGGGTCTTGCCACATATTTTACATAAATTGGGCGACCCGCCCTTCGTGCCCCCCTTTTTAGGAGATTCACCCACCCTTTGCTTTTTATTTGGACTTGGATTTGTGTCTGCTAATTTTCTTTCACCACGCTCGATTTGTTTCTTGAGTTCCATTTCCCTCTCACGGGCTGCATTGATCATATCAGTCAAGGTTTCGTATCTTGAGGGGGTCATGAACTCTCTATACTCGGCCCCGAGCATATTGTGATAGTAATAGATTTTCTGCTCTTCTGTTTGAGCTAAATCACCACAGAATTTGAGTTTATCGAGGAAGATCCCCGTAATTTTATCAATTGGTTCCCCTTTATGTCTGAGTTGCGTGAACTCTTCCTTGATCTGATTTACAGCTGCCTTTGGGCTATGATGTTGGAGGAATGGAACTTTAAATTCCTCCCAAGTCATGGCTCTTAAAGCCTCCGAGCTTAACCCGCTCCTTTTCACGTCCCACCAATTCTTGGCTAGGTCGCGTAACTGCCCAGTGGCGTAAGTCACTTTATCCTGCTCTTCACAGCCAGTTCGGTCAAAGATGTCTTCTATCTCTGTTAGCCATCGTTGGCATAGAACAGGGTTAACCTCCCCTTCATATAAACTTGGCTTACATGCCATAAACTTGTTATATGGGCAAGCCTTTCGAACTTGGTTTCGATTAACTTCTTGGAGAACATTCTCCTTGATTTCATTACATTTCTCATCCATCACGGAGAGAAGTGTTGATTGTAGTTGACTTAAGAAGCCGGGTATCCCGGTTTGCATTGCCCTTCCGATTTCTTCGGAAATGATGTCTTTGATTTCTTCCCGTGTAAGGGAAGCTTGTCGTCTTGTTGCTTCATCAGCCATCGTGTAGCTGAAAGGGATTTTATCAGTGCTTAGTAGCATTTCTATAGATTCAAATTTATTATGCTACTTTAATCGTATTCGATTGCACCTTCTAGATGATGCAATCATGTTTTCCCAATTCCCGGTTCGGCCGAGTTTTAGCTCGCCATGACCGTGCAATTGATACGTGTACGTGTTTTAAGTACCCGTGGTACCTTTTCAGTGTATCCCTTAAGTAATACAATAAAAATTCCCCAACTTTCGGCTAACCTTTACCGTGTAGTTGGAATTTCGTGTTTCTTGGGTGTTAGTGTTTAGCACACTATTCCCTTAGTTCGTTCTGATTGACACATGTTCAATCATAATATAATTCATTTTCGACTAAGTTATCACATTTTGGAAGTGAATTCCTTACCGGATGGATGATCAAGCTTGAACCGAACGCTTAACTTGTTTAACCTTGGGCTCTGAATACCACTTGTAATACCCTACCCATAATAGGGTAATTAAAACGATAATATACTTGGTTTGTACTTGGAAAGCTAAAGCATTTCATAGTTTACTTTAACGCATTAACATCCAAAAGCAACATTGATTAGTACAAACATCCTAAATTATACTTATGGCTTAGCATATTACAAAATAACCAACTATCTTCATAAGTTTATCAAAACATTGCGGAAACGGACGAGTTAAGCATGTTCGATTCTTCAAATAAGCCTCAATCCTCATCCGGTTCATGTAGCTGAGTACCTAAGGGTTTATCACAGTTAGACAACCCATAAATATGTTATTATGATTGAATTTAGATGCAAAATACAAAAAAAAATGAATTTTGGCTGATTTGGCGTATCCTACGCCAGTTTTGGCGTATCCTACGCTATTGGCGTAGGGAGAGGGCATCTGGTGGCGTAGGACAGCAGAGATCAGCGTAGGCACTCTGACGTTGGCGTATCCTACGCCAAAATTGGCGTATCCTACGCCATTGGCGTAGGCAGTTGGCGTAGGAAACTCCAAAAGTGGCGTATCCTACACCAAATCCTGACAAGGTGCAAAATGTTTCAGCACCAAGCTGCCCCTTTTGGGTCATCTAAAAACTACTCCCGGGGCTTTCCGGAAAGCGTTTAATGGTTCCCATGCGATCAACTAACATGGTTAAGGGTAGTTTTATATTCCTTCTTCGGTTTCTAACTTGTAAACCACCATTTATCTACCCACCTTTAGGCTACCCCGAGTAGTTTTTGCACATATCTAAATCATAAGAAAATTGTAGTTTCCAAGTTCTAGTTATGGTTTTTACCACTTGTCAAGTCCTAAATTGACTAGAGAACTTCATGCCCAAGTCATTTATGCCGTGTTTTGCAGTGCCTCGCGTCCATGGCCACATGTGCCATTTCTCTTCGTCTTATTCGCTCGGCCTCTATGACTTGCGACATGGGTTTTCATTCAATCTTTTCTATCCCTTGGAAACCACCAAAGACATCTTTTACTATTGACACGACTAAAGTTATCATCCGTGATTAAGCATACATGTATTTATTTATAACAAGTCATAGATATGACTTACCTTAATCGTGGCCTTTTTGCTTCAAGTCCTTACCCGAGTGGCTCCCCGAGGACTCAAGCTTTGTACCTAGAATGGGATATTTCACATTTACGTTTAGATACTCATTCATAAGCGAAATATCACATACTCCTACAAGCTTCACGCAAGAATATAGGTTCAAATGAAATCGAGTTTCATTGAGGCGTTTCATCAAACACTTGGTAGGCGTCTTTAAACAAAGTTATTTTCTATGGCTAAAGGACCTCATTAACCCATTTTTAGCACAATTTCAATAACATAGCATAAGCTTAAACATTCAAATCATAGGTTTCATTAAAAATCATAACATAGATGATTCTTTCCTAGTTCTAAGGCATCTCCTACCATTTTATCATAACCCATGACTTCCTATCATAAGGATTCTTATGAATCCTTCATCATACAAGTATTTCATCAAACACACATTATTTAGCTTATAATGAGTCACCCTTACACTAGAGCAACCTCTACAAACTCTCAACTTCACGTTTTTGGGATAACCCACAATTATCACATAGCCATGTATGACACCAATCAACAATTAAAGTCAAATAGATGTTACCTAGATGATTATCAAGCTTAGATGATCCGATTTAGGCTAAATGCAAGCAAGAATTCTTTGATTGGGTCTTGGATTGGACTTGATCTTGAGCTCTAGGTTTAAGTGTGTGTTTGTGTGTGTGTTTTTAGGATGGATCGATTCTTCTGGATATGAGAAGATCATCCACCATTTTCCATTTTATTGAAAATATTATTCACTTTGAAGAGTTGTCAATATTGGCCCCTTTGTGTTTAGAAAACATGTTTTAGTACCACAACACTAATCAATTAATATTGTGTGAGTATTTAGGCCAAGATGAGGATTTACTAAAATTCACTCGTCATACTCGGTTAGTAATTTCCTCTTATTTGCTTAAACGAGTTCAATGATAAACGATAGATTTTGGGGCGTTACAGTCTAATGGTTTTGCATTAAACCAAGCGGACAAGTGTGTTTATAGCAAATTTGATACTTCTGGAAAAGGAGTAATTATCTGCTTATATGTTGATGACATGTTGATTTTTGGTACTGACCAAAATGAAGTTGATAAAACTAAGAAATTTCTGTCATCTAAGTTTGATATGAAAGACATGGGGGAGGCAGACGTGATTCTTGGTATTAAGATCATACGTGGAGAACATGGTATTACTATCTCTCAATCACATTATATTGAGAAGATGTTGGAAAAGTTTAATCACAAAGATAGTTCTCCAATGGGTACTCCTATGGATCCTTCAGTAAAACTCGTACCTAATAAAGGAGTTGTTGTGAATCAACTTGAATATTCAAAGGCTATTGGATCTCTCATGTATGCCATTATTAGTACTAGACCTGATATAGCTTTTGCTGTTGGAAAACTGAGTAGATATACTCACAATCCAAGTTTGATTCATTGGCAAGCAATAAATCGAGTATTTAGGTACTTGAAAGGAACCATAGATTTTGGTTTGACTTATACTGGATTTCCATCTGTTCTTGAAGGCTATTCAGATGCAAGTTGGATTACTAATTTGGAAGATCATTCTTCCACAAGTGGTTGGGTGTTCCTTCTTGGAGGTGGTGCTATATGCTGGGCATCAAAGAAACAAACTTGCATCACTAATTCAACAATGGAAGCTGAGTTTGTGGCATTAGCAGCAACGAGTAAAGAAGCTGAATGGCTAAGAAATTTGATTTATGAAATTCCATTGTGGCCGAAACCGATAGCACCATTATCTATCATATGTGATAGTGAATCTACCTTGTCTAAGGCATATAGTCAAGTGTATAATGGAAAGTCTAGACACTTAGGTGTTAGACACAGCATGATACGTGATCTTATCACGAATGGTGTGATATCTGTGGTGTTTGTGAGAACCCAAAACAATTTAGCCGATCATTTAACCAAAGGGTTAAGTAGAGATCTCGTGAAAAGGTCGGCTATAGGGATGGGATTAAGGTCCACTAGAAATCTCTGATGTTAAGATACCCAATTCCCATCTAGTACAACGCTAGATGCAGAATTCAATGCGGAAAGCTTAATATGTAGAGATTGGAACACATTAGAAGATTCATCCCAAGGTATGTGTTCAGACCTGCAAGTTAAGGAGGTTGAATGTATATATTCTTAATAGCTTTTTTGACAAATTGCATTGCAGGTGCAAGACTAAAAGAGCTACCTATGTAAGTATGAAGTTTAGCCGCTTCAAGAAGCTGGGACTTGGCTTTGATATGCTTATGAAGGATAAGGACATAGGCTAGTAAAACATTATGTCAAGATAGAACTACTATGTATGTAAACTTTTGTGTACATTATCTTTGTGTATTCAAGATGAGTTCCCAGGGTTCAATCCTAAGCGACACCTTGGTATTCGAATATTCAGAATGTGTAATGTACTAATGTGAAATTCAATCGTCACGACATTTCATTTAAGCAAAAGTTTGAATGCTTGAGATTACTTGTTTAGTTAATCAAGGATTACACTAAAATAGGGGAGGATTGTTGGATATTTTAGTGTAATTGGATTGACTGTTTGATCAATATGTTCATAATAATACATCATATAGGTATGGTGGTGCGGAGTGCACGCCTATTTGAATTTATTATGAACTTAGGGGCGAAGCCCCTAAGGAACGGGGGTCCGGGGGCAGCGCCCCTGGGAGCAGGGTCCAAGGGGCGGCAGCCCCTGGCAGGGTCCAAGGGGTAGAGCCGGTCGAGCTGCCAGGTCAGCTTGGAAAAATTTTATTTCCATTAAAATTGTTGTGGTAAAAATGTCTCCGAAAATTAATTTTCAGAAATAGAGGGACTATTTTGGCAACTTTGAAAACCTTGGAAAACTGCCTAAAAGGCAGTTTCTGGCCCATCTGTTTGATTACGAAATTCTTCTCCTTCTTGATCAATCTCTCTGGTTCTCATAATCTCAGATATAACATACAGAAAATTCTCGATCTCTGATTGTATCCGGTTAAATATTCGATAGAACCGTCGAATTGATTCAATCTGAAAGCGATCACGTGCCTTCAGAGATTTCTGTTATCTGTTATTGTTCGTTTATTACGGTTATTCCCCAACAACTTACACCCGGATGTGATCATGTGAGTGACATGAGTTTGGGCAACCCCACCCACCTTGTAATTCTCAATCATTTCTATTGATTCAATGCCCAAATATAAACATACAAGAATACATGCAACAGAATAGGTAAATAATATAAACAGATAGATACCCAAATAACTGTTTCCCGGTAAATTCTTATGTTCAACCATTTGTATAACACTCAGCCTTTCATTGCATTCATCTAAACACTATATAACACCCCAACATATCCTCATTCCAATCGATTGGTCATTGAATAATCCATTCAATACCAGTCCCCAACCACCACTTTCACTAAACAACCCCTTCCATTTCACATCCTCACAATTTCTTCCCATCATTAACCGACTCATCTACAGGATTAAAGAAATTCGCCGTTCTTAAAAAAAAAAAAAAAAAAAAAACTATTTGAGAGGAAAAAAAAATTAAAATGACGAAACCCCCATTCGTTCGTCGCCGTTCGCTACAAAAGCACTCGACATGTAGAGCGCGAACCATGGCGGAGGTCATGGGGGGGACCACGGCCGAGATGACCGTGGTGGGCTGCTGCTTCCCCTTCGCGGTTGTTGGGTTCACATTTTTGACAATGTACAAGGTCCCAACGGGTCTTTATAGGAACGCGAGGAGGAAGCAGCAGCAGCCGAGGCTGGTGATGCCCCGCAAAGCAAGAAAGCGGCGGGTCGAGACTCAGCTGGCGATGCATCCCGCGGTTATAGCGGCTGCAAAGAGGTTTGTCACACCGGAAATGGATGAAGAGATGGCGGCATTTGAGGATGAGATGTGGAAGAGGTTTTCTGAAAGTGGATTCTGGAGAGGTCCTGATAGAGATGATTGAATTTTATTGTCATTGTCATGTCAATGACAATAACTAACTTAACTGCCATGAAACTTGTACAAGGTTGTTTGGGAAAAAAAATGATTTTATTGTATGGGATGATTGTGTAACTAAGGCCGTCCGTTGTAGCTGGGGTGAGCAACGGTGCAACGGTGATATTAAACGTCACTTTTATCGTATGGGATGCTCGCGCCAGGACTGTTCGCGTGGGGCTGTTGTGGCTGGGGGTGAGCATGGGCGTTGAAACCTCGTTCGCGTTATGCTGCTCCTGCGTCCACAAAGGACAGCCTAAAGAAAACATGAGTGAGCTAAATATAGGTCTATGACTAGTGATTGACAAGGATTATAACTAGAATGGTGGTAATGTTGTATGCATGAACACAATGATTATATGATTGATATAAATTCTTAATCTCACTATCAACTTCTTGTCTCCTTTGTTGTTATTAAATGTTAGCAATTTACTTTTATGACATACAAAGTAATACTAAATAATGATTTACCTAATATGAAAATTTAATTCTAGATATAAAAGTTAAAGGTGTAACTTGGCACTTATAGATATCAAACAAGTCAAGGTGATTTATCTTTTGTGGTTATAAGTTAAAGAACTTTCAAACAAAGAAAAGAATTTTGTTATTCGGTTTGGTTTAACAATATTTAATTCGGGTAATTTGGTTTATCCGAATTAACGGATTTATTGGTTTTAGATTTGGGCACCCAGCGTCCTACCCAGACCTGGAACCCAATTATAGACCACATACTCTAAAGTCTAAAAGAGGCTCATATTCATAGGCCCATCATGTAAGATCTGTTATCAGAGGAATGAGCTTCTATATTAATTTTCTTATGTAGTATAATAAACTAGTTTTTATCCCGGGAGTGTCCCGGGTTGAAATATCTAATAATAATAATAAAATATATTATTATTATTATTATTTTAAACAAATCTCTGCCATAAGTTATCATATTCAAATATTAAAAAAACGAATCTCTGCGCCGGGGTATAAATCTATTGCCATTACAAATGAATTCGAAAGTTTGTAATCGATCATTCTAAAAAAACTAACATGAAATAAGAAAAAAAAAGTTAATTATTTAAATATCGAACGCATTAGTCTAAGGGTTATGTGATGCGTTAAAAAATTCATGGGTATATGAACGAGTATATAGTTCGGGTATTTGGGTATGTGGTTTCGGGTAATCGGGTCGGGTATCACCTAATCCCAGACCCGACCCAAACCCACAATGTTTTTTGAACTAATCCCAAACCCGACACAATACCTGTCGGGTTACAAAAAATAGTCATTTTTTTCTCCGTTTTTATATAGCACTATGGTACTCGTTGGAAAGATAATAAAACGCTCGTTAATTTGGTGTAATTTTTTTCTTTAAAAAATCTCGTATATAAAAGATATTAACGTTTAAAAGTTATGGGAGTAAACATGAGAGAAAAATAATAAAGTTTTAATATTTTGATTTAGTAGATTAGGTATTTAATAGATTAGGTTAAAGATTATAATAGATTAGGTTAAACCATATTTATTTCTTTTTTTAATTGGTTTACACTTGCCGCATCACATCCTATGTGGCATCTCTTAAAGGAGAGATTGCATAAGAGTATGACATGTAGGATTAATCCCTTTGTAATATATATAGACTAGCTTATACCCCGGGAGCGTCCCGGGTTGATAAATCTAAGTAAAGTGAATAAAATTAGAAGTATCTAAACTATAAAAATGACATCTATATAGCAATTACCTGTTGGAGAGCGTACCGGGTTGAAATATCTAATATGACATAATAAAATATCTAATATGACAACATAATTAATGACTTGCTAATATATGATTAATAATAATAATAATAATAATTATTATTATTATTATTATTATTATTATTATTATTTTAAACAAATCTCTGCCATAAGTTATCATATTCTAAAATAAAAAAAAAGGTAATTGGGTCGGGTATCACCTAATCCCAGACCCGACCCAAACCCACAACTTTTTTAAAACTAATTCCAAACCTGACGCAATACCTGTCGGGTTACAAAAAAATAGTCATTTTTTTCTCTGTTTTTTATATAGCAATATGGTACTCGTTAGAAAGATAATAAAACGCTCGTTAATTTGGTGTAATTTTTTTCTTTAAAAAATCTCGTATATGAAAGATATTAAAGTTTAAAGTTATGAGAGAAAACATGAGAGAGAAAATAATAAAATTTTAATATTTAAATTTAGTAGATTATATATTTAATAGATTATGTTAAATAATATTTAAACCATATTTATTTCTTTTTTTAATTGGTCTAGAGTTGCCACATCACATCTTATGTGACATCTCTCAAAAGAGAGATTGCATAATATTTTGACATGTCATCAAAATGGTTTTGGTTTATTATAGGTATAGATTTGTTTTGAATTTGGGTCCAAAAATCCAGCAGTCAGCTAATTGCTTGATTAACATACTTTGTTCAATAAACCCTAATCCTCCTAAAAGTTCGGAGGCGGCAAAAAAGGCGAACAGGTTTTCAATTCTGAATATGACGGCCAAGGATCAATTCAAGGAGGGCATATGGTATGATGCACACAGTAGGAAGGGAAGGAAACGTAATGATGAAGTGGGATCGAAGGTGAACGATTTTAAGGTAACAAAATACTTTGTTTCTAATCTTCCTGCGGGCTGTTCATCGGCTGATTTGTATGGAGTGCTCAAAGGGTATGGGAGTATACAAGGGACGTATATTGCAAGGAAGTATGACAAATTAGGTAAACGATTCGGTTTTGTGTCGTTTGTTCATGTTAAAGATCTGATTGCTTTAGAGAGGGATATGAAGGACGTGTGGATTGGTTCGTACAAGCTGTTCATTGTACTGGCCAGGTTTGTGGATGGGGAGAGGATTACTAGGAAGGAGGATACGAAGAGGGTTCCGGTGGAGGAAAGCAATGAGGGTAGGGTTCCGGTGCAGGAAGAACAAGTGCCAGTGAATGTGGGAGGGCAGAATGGTTCGAGTAACGCTGAGGGGAGATCTTTCAAAGACACGTTGTTGGGACATAACAAGGAGGGTGTCTTGGATGAGATAGTGGTGGACGATGGATTTGTAGGTAATACGCTATGGAAGGGGTGGGCGTTGGCTGGGTTAACAAGAGATTTTCAGGTATTAATGAAGTTGAAAAGTTGGCTACTTGAAGTGAGAATGAAACATGTGAAGATTCGGTATGTTGGCGGGTTATCGGTGTTTTTGGTGTTTGACGAAAAAGAAAGTATGATGGAATTCTTGAGCACCAAGGAAGTATGGAGCTTAGTGTTTGAATCGTTGGTGTTATGGGAAGGTCAAAATTATCCTATTGATCGTATCGCATGGTTACGTATTTCTGGGATCCCACTATATTTGTTAGATGATAGGGTGGTGGGATTGATCAGATCGAAGTTTGGTAGAGTGGTCAAGTTCGCTGAGATTGATGATTCTATGGAAGATTATTCCTTTGTGAAGATTGGTGTTCTAGTTACTTCGGCTAAGCGTATTAATCAGTCGTGTAACTTGAAGTGGAGGAATGTGTCTTGTTTGGTGGTTGTAGAGGAAGATGGAGAGGATTGGAGTCCAGATTGTATTGGGTTGGAGGATATGGAGCAGGTAGACGAGTTGAGTAAAGATAAGAGGCCAATGGTTGATAGTATGGCGAATAAGCAACAGAATGTGGATAATGACAGGGATAGTATAGGGGAGAATGGTCTGCATGGTGTGCATGCTGAGTCTGCGCATGAATCCCACGTGAACAGTAAAGAGGGTGGTATGGCAGAGGATAATGGGGTGGGTTTTAGTATGCCGGTTCAGGCTGAATTTTTGGGTACTAAGAAAAAGAAACGAGGTTGTTTTCGTAAGAAATCTCGGGGTGATAAGTCTTCGTCGCCTACGGGTGTGGAGAGGCCGAAAAAACGGGCTAGAGATGGTGGTGAAGATCCTTACGATATTGACCGCTTTATTTTTAACATTCAAGAAGGACAGTCCAGGTTTATGGAGTGTGATCGGACCAAGGAGATAGCTATGTCGGAAGCGGTGGTTGGTGAGAGTCATGCGGATGGGGTAGAGGTGTTACTGGATCATGTGGCTATGAATAAAGAGGTTAGCACAACAGTTGGGTTGGGGCATGCTTTGGGTGCGACTAGTATGAACGGGTACGAAGAGCCTATTAGGCAAATGATTAACGATGAAGGTTTTCAATCGGTTTCCTCATGAATTGCATCTCTTGGAATATTAGGGGGTTGGGATCCACGGCTAAAAGTTCGTGGTTAAAAAACTTAAAGGTGGTGAACGAGGTTGGGTTTGTGATGTTACAGGAAACCCAATTTCAGTTGTTGACAGGGGTGAATGTTGGTAGTTTTTGGGGTGGAGGGGATTTTGTTTATGAGCATGTGGATGCGGTGGGCCGGTCTGGTGGTTTATTATCGATTTGGAATCCTAAACTTTTCACGAAGGTGGCGGTGTATAAACATAGATATGTGCTTGGGGTCTCGGGGTATATGAATAATGATGGTCAGAAGGTAGCGTTTATTAACGTGTGTTGTCCGCAGAAGTTGGTTGATAAGCGGTTGGTGTGGGAAGAGCTAAAGCGTTTGCTTGTGAATGATGATGAGATGTGGATCGTTGCGAGTGATTTTAATTCTGTTAGGGACCGTTCGCAGCGGCGAAACTCTAAGTTTCATGAAGGGGAGACAATGGAGTTTAATGATTTTTTGGAAGAGTCCGGGCTACATGAGTTTGTGTTACGAGGTAGGAGGTTCACATATATCGCCGGTAATAAGCTTAGTCGCCTTGATCATTTGTTTGATTCTTGGTCTATTGTGAATAAGTGGAATAATGCGGAGTATAGAGTGTTGGACCGGGTCGATTCGGATCATTGCCCGGTGTTGTTGAAGATTGAGTCTCGGAATTTTGGTGCCAAACCGTTTAGATTCTATAATTCGTGGCTTAGTCGTGAAGGGTTCGAAGACGTTGTGGAGGGATCCGTGGGTAATGTGTCTCTGTCTGCGGTTCCGGATTTGAATTTGATGGGCAAATTTAGGGTGTTGAGAAATAAATTAAAAGAGTGGCATATGAAGCAAGTTAAATGTGAGAAGGAGGAGATTGAAGCTTTACGTGCTGAAATAAAAGAATTGGAGTTGTTATTGGAGGATCGCGATTTGACTGAAGCCGAGGTTTGGGTTATGGAAGAGGCGGGTAAAAGAGTTAAGGAATTGGAGCTGTTACATGTCCGGGATCTGAAACAAAAAGCGAGAGTTCGGTGGGCGAAGGAGGGGGATGAAAACTCTTCTTTTTTCCATGGTGTTATTAATTCGAGGAGAGTGGCAAATGCTATCCCGGGTTTGGTTATTAAAGATAAATGGGAGACGAAACCTCAGGTGGTTAAGAGAGAGGTGGTTCGTTTCTTCAAAGAAAAATTCCTCGAAGATATTAAGATTCGGCCGAAGATTATTGTTGAGGATATTAAGAAGTTGGAGCCTCAAGTCGCTGAAAGCATTATTACTCCATTCCTTGAGCAAGAAATTAAAGAAGCGGTTTGGGACTGTGGGAGTGACAAGGCGCCGGGTCCGGATGGTTTTAATTTTTGTTTTATTAAAAAAATTTGGCATTTGTTTGCAGGTGACTTTATGGATATATTTAGATCTTTCGCGGAGACAGGTGTTATTAGTAGGGGAGTGGGGTCTTCGTTTATCACATTAGTCCCTAAAGTCAAAGATCCGGTGGAGCTTGGAGAGTATCGCCCTATTAATTTGATCGGTGTGATCAGCAAAGTTATCTCTAAGGTGCTAGCGAATCGGTTGAGGAAGGTGATTGATAGTTTGATATCTGATACGCAGACAGCATTTATTGCAGGCAAATACATTCTAGATGGGCCGCTTATTATTAGTGAAGTTCTTTCTTGGGCTAGAAGAAGTGGAAAGGAGTTGTTCATGTTTAAGATTGATTTTGCTAAGGCTTACGATAATGTTAATTGGGAGTTTCTTGTATCTATTATGAGACAGATGGGTTTTCCAGAGGTGTGGTGTATGTGGATTAAAGGTGTCTTATCGTCTGCTAGATCGTCGGTGCTTGTTAACGGTTCTCCTACGTTCGAATTCTCGTGTGAAAAAGGTATGAGACAAGGTGATCCTATCTCTCCTTTTTTATTTATTATTGTTATGGAAGCTCTAGCTGGAATGATGAGAAAGGCTTGTAGGTCGGGTTCGTTTAATGGCATTACTCTTCCTAATAGTAATATGGTTCTCTCTCACTTACTATATGCGGATGGCGCCATGATTATGGGGGAGTGGTCTGATTGTAATTTTGAGACGTTGCGTCGGGTTCTTAGAGTGTTCCATTTGTGCTCGGGCCTACGTATAAACATTCAGAAGTCCACCTTGTTTGGGGTGGGGATGGATATGACCGAGGTTGGGGAGAGGGCTCAGACGCTTGGGTGTTGTGCGGGGGATATTCCGTTTAAGTACTTGGGGATTACTGTGAGTGCTAATATGGGGAGGATTAGGAATTGGGATCCGGTGGTTGAGGTATTTAAGAATAGACTTTCTAAATGGAAGTCCAAGGTGTTATCTATTGGGGGCCGTTTAGTTTTAATAAAGTCTGTTATGGAAAGCTTGCCATCTTATTATTTTTCTTTATATAAGGCGCCAGTAGCGGTTATTGAAAGTCTTGAAGCGTTAATTAAAAGATTTTTGTGGGGAGGTGATTTGGATATCAGAAAGGTTCATTGGGTGGCTTGGGAAAAAGTTACGCTTCCTAAAAAACTTGGTGGGTTGGGTCTTAGCCGGCTTGGAGAAAGTAATAATGCTTTTCTTTTAAAGTGGCTCTGGAGATATCGGGTTGGAGTTGATTCTATGTGGAGAAGGGTTATTGATGCTATTCATGGGTCGGCTCGTCAATGGGAGGTCTTTCCGAGTAAGTCCACTTTTACTGGTACGTGGTTTAAACTTGTGAAGTCTTGTAATAATATGCGAGTTGGAGATTCTTTTGGCTCGTATATGTTTCGGGGGTTACTCGGAAATGGGCTTAAAATAAGGTTTTGGTTGGACCCTTGGCTTAGATCAGTTCCTTTAAAAGTCTTGTTCCCGAACCTGTTCCGGCTAGAACGTTTTAAATGGTGTAGTGTTGCGGATCGCTTAGTGGGTTTTAATGGGAATGGGCCGGTGTCATGGGAATGGAAAAGTTACCCTAACGTGGCCCAACAGGTTGCTGAACTTATTGAATGCCATCGGTTGTTATTGGGCCAGGTCCTTATAGACAGCCCAGATAGATGGGTATGGTATGATAGTGGGCCGGTGGATTTTTCGGTTGTTCATGCGAAACAGTGGCTGAGAACTGCTCGGGTTGGGAGCAATAGTGGTCTTATTGGTTTCCAATGGTGTAAGTGGGTGCCATTGAAGTGCAATGTGTTCATGTGGAGAGTGATGCTTGATAGTATTCCTACTCAGGCGGCGCTTCGGCGAAGTCATATTAGAGATGGTGATTGTAGTTGTGATTATTGCAACCTTGAAGATGAGAGCGTGGACCATATTTTTACGGGGTGTATTATGGCTTCAGGTATGTGGCAAGGTATAGCTAATTGGGTCCATCTCCCACCTATTTTCCTTTTTTCGGTTACAGATATTATGGAGGTGGTTAAAGAGTCGGGGTGGTCTAACCGAAAGAAGGAGATTTTATACGGTATCTTGATTGTGGCTTGTTGGCGGCTCTGGAAAGCTAGGAATGAGAGAATTTTTTATCAGAAGACGAGGAGTATTATGGAGCTTGTAGCGGACGTTAAATCGTTAACATTTTTATGGTTTTGTAATAGGGACAAACTTGGTGGGGTGGATTGGAAGTCTTGGAAGTCTTTTTATTTTGATGTGATGTAATTGGCTGGGGTTCCCGTCTTGGGAGTCCCAGTTTCTTTTTTGTGTTAATGAAATTTGCCTTTCAAAAAAAAGCTAATTGCTTGATTTTTTATTTTTTTTTATTTTATGTTTTATTAAGCTGGGTTAGAACTTAGAACATTATCAAGAACTCTTTTTGATTTTTTTTTTTAACATTTAAACATCAATCAAGTTACCTTAATTAATAAATAGATCGAAACATCACATAAGACTACTAGGTGTGGAGGAGGCCCATCATGGATGATGCTCCTCCAGCTGTCACGTCAGCGTGGGGTAGGAGCATCCATGAGATGATGGTCCTAGGGGTGTGGAGAAGTCCATCATCATTTAATGCTATTTCTTTCTTTTTTTTATTAAATAATATTATTAATAATATAAAAAGTAAATATGTATTTAAATAAAAAAAAGTATTCCTAATTAAAGTAAATATTACATTAAAACCATTACAAATAATTAAAAAAAACATAACTAAAATTAAAGTAACCTACTCGACATAAAAAAATACAAATAATCTATTCTTGCCCGTTGTTCCAAATATATTCAACCAAGTCCGCTTGAAGATTACGATGTGTGAACTCGTTATGTAACGAGAACTCATTTAAATCTTGTTGATGTAGGTTGACAGGCACCGTATTCTCCGGTGGGGCATTCTCGTCATACACACAGATAGTGGCACCTTCGTCTTCGAGTATCATGTTATGCAACAAGATACAAGCATACATACAGTAACGTAATTTTTTAGGGGTGAACATACGTGTCGGGATTGAAATGATGTGTCATCTTGCTTGTAGAACACCAAATAATCGTTCAATGTCCTTTCTTGCCGCCTCTTGATACTTGGCAAATTTCTTTCTTTTTTCAGCGAACGAGTGGTGAATACTTTTAACGATCGTCGAGTAAGATGGGTAGATTCCATCAGCAAGATAATAACCGCGCCTATACTCCACCCCCGATACTGTAAAGCTGGTTTCTGGATCGGTTCCTTTAATGACATCGTCAAAAATCTCTGACTGGTTAATAACATTAATGTCGTTGTTCGAACCAGGAACGCCAAAGAAAGCATGCCAAACCCATAGATCTTGTGAACACACCGCCTCCAAGATTATTGACGGATATTCTTGATCCCCTAGTTTGAACATTCCGCGCCATGCTACCGGGCAGTTTCTCCAAGGCCAATGGTAGCAATCAATGCTTCCGAGCATTCCTGGAAAACCATGTTGTTCGTGGTGAAACTGATACAATTGTTGGACCTCACTAGAGTTTGGTTTTCGCAAATATTTCTTGCTGTAAAGCTTCACCACACACTTGCTAAACTTGTACAGACATTCTCGTGCAGTTCTTTCCGACATTTGTAAATACTCGTCCCAGGAATCCGCCGTAGTCCCGTACGCTAATTGCCGAAGTGCCGCCGTGCATTTTTGTAGGGTGGTGAACCCCCTTTTGCCTCTAGCATCATATCGTAAGGTAAAAAATGGCTCGAAGTTAGCCATATCATCGGCTATACGTAAGAACAATCTTTTACTCATTTAGGGTTGTACACGAGCCGAGCCGAGCCGAGCCGAGCCAGGCTGAGCTCGAGCTCGAAATTAAACGAGCCAGCTCGGCTCGGCTCGTTTTTTTGGTCGAGCTGAAAAGTCGAGCTCGAGCTCGGCTCGTAAATGTTCGAGCCGAGCTCGAGCTAGCTCGAGCCAGCTCGTTATATTTTTTATGTTTTTTTTTTAATTTTTTACAAAGATTTATAAAATAAAAAAAAAAAATAAAATAAAATAAAATTACACATATACTTGTATATATTTTTTTTTATTTTTCTAAGTTAGAGTTTATTGTATTATAAAGGGGTGAGGTAATAGATAGTATGAGTGGGACTTTCAAAATTTGAATTTTAGAATTAGGTTTGGAGCCAAAATATATTACTTTCATCTATATATTAATTACACATACACAAGCATGAGTCGAGCCATATGTCGAGCCATCGAGCCGAGCCATGAGCCGAGCCATCGAGCCGAGTCACGAGCCGAGCCACGAGCTGAACACCCCTGGCTCGAGCTCGGCTCGATTACAAACGAGCCGGCTCGGCTCAAAAACAAAACGAGCCTTTTCGAGCGAGTTTTTTTCGAGTTTTTTTCGAGCGAGTTTCGAGCGAGCCTCGAGTCGCGAGCTTTTTGTACACCCCTATACTCATTCGGAACCGACGCCTAAATATTTCCGCCGAGTATAAGGGTTCGTCGGCAAAATAATCGGCCACCAATCTATCATGGGCACCTACACATATTTACAAAAATATAAACACAATAAAAATCTACAATATATTTACAAAAATATAAACAAAATAAAAATCTAAAATGTTTAAAAAATAAATATAATACACATAAATAATATAAAAAAATATATAAAACTTACCCTCTTGGTCTCTATTTATAGCCGCTTTCCTAGTTCGAGGTACCGAATCGACTTCATCTCCTTGCTCCTCGGCAATAATCTGCGCCGCTTGCGCCACGATGTTTATAACAAAATTTACGGCTTCGTTTGTAGATGATGAACCCGAAGAAGACGAAGACGTCGAAGAAGATGATAACGACATGGTTGTTTGAGGGTTTGGATTTTTTAAAAATAATTGTTGGTATAAAAATAGTGAGAGTATTTGAGAGAGTTTAGTATAAAAATTGTGTTGAAAAAAGGTTTAGATTGTGTGGTTTATATAGTTTGTAAAAAAAACTTTTTTTTTTAAAATTAATAACGGTCATATTAACGTTAGATTGCAAGTTCCAAGACCAAAAGGAGGCCCGGCTTCAACGGCAGCTGGTTGCCCCCTATGCCGTGCCGCACCAAGGGGGGCGGTGTAGCGAGGCCCGGCAAGAAGAAGATGGTCCTATGCCGCCCCCCACACCTACCAGTCTAAAGGATTTGCTATAATAACTAAACATTGTATGTTCTGCAACCGTTTCATGTTTTAGATGAAAATATCTCATTGACATGCAATGCAATCAAATAGATGGTAATTCGTAACACATCTTGAACACAATTTTGAAACATTCAAGTTTTTTTATTGTTAGAGCATCCACAATGTGATGCTTTCTTTTCATTCATCCGTTCCACGGTAGACTCCAGCGTGCCTCCAAGTCTAGTTTGGCCACATTGTAGCACACGTCTAGTTCACCTCAAATCCGCAGGTCCGGACCTTCGACGGACTTCTTGGTGGGCCCTTTCATATTCTCCGTTGTTGACATTGCTTTTCTCATATAAGAAACTAAAAAGGGTTGGTGGTTTTGAAAGAATCTTTGACTCTTGCCACTGTGCTACCAACCCAAAATGACATTCATAAATCATAACACATATTTCCACAAGAAACGGATTTGTTTTTGTACAAATGACATCTTTTAAATTCGATAAAAAAACACATCCATTTTTTACGGTAAATCCACAACACAAATTGCTTTCAAACTTCAAAACAATGAACCACCAACTTGTCAAAAACAATTTTAGAACATATTTTAGCCTCCAACAACGATGTCCACACGTGTCTTATCCTGGTTGGCCGAACTCAATCCGGACCCACTTTCCTGCACAGTATTAACTTCTAAGCAACCTTCAACTTCATTACAAACTGTCTCATCTTTGACTTCTGCTATCAATACCTTTTCTTTTGACTTGTTGGTAACTTTGACTTCTGAAGTTTTAATCATAGATTTTCTGTTGGGCTGCTTGAAAGCAGCACTATGTTTGTCTCGGTTCGTAGGGTCCGCCCTATATGACATGGTCATGTCTCTAACGGCCAACAGGCTATGAGCAATCTCTTGACATTCCAAAGACTTGCTCACTGCACCTACATTGCTCTTGTTTCTTCCCAACTTAGGTGATACGGGCCGTGTGGTTGGTATCTACAATTACATGTATAAACAAAAACGATATCATTTCGCACAACGTATAACCAAATAGGGCGTTTGGATGCGCGTTTTGGAAGTATTAAGAACCAAATATTTTATAGGAAAAATCACGGTTGTAGCCTTGACTTTTGGGTTTTTACCCAAATAGCCACCCCAAGCGTCTCGGGAGAGACCCCGGGGCACCTGAGCCGACTCCAAAGACTTCTGAGAAAACGAGCCAATCAAATGAAGCCACGTGTCCGAAAAAATCTTTGAACCGTATTGCCACGTGTCAAAAATATAATAAAAAAATCTTCACGGGTCCCGAGACGTCTCCATGAGGCTTTAGGCATCGAGAGACGTCACGGAGTCGCTTGGAGATTTTTTTTATTAGAGGAGGGAGAGAGAGAGAGAGAGAGAGAGGGGGAGAGAGAAAGTGAGGAGAGAGACTTGGGACACGTGGCTTGTATTGATTGGTCACCATCTCACCCGTCTTTGGAGTCGGCTCAGGTGCCTCGGGGTCTCTCCCGAAACGTTTGGGGTGGCTATTTGGGTAAAAACCCAAAAGTCAAGGCTACAACCACGATTTTCTCTATTTTATAAATATACCTTCTTGATTTGAGCTTTTGGAGGGGGCTCTTTATAAAAATTTGGTAATGGTGTAGCTTTAAATGTCAAACTCTTCCTCAATTTCTTGATCTCCTCATCCTGGCTCTCCTACATTATTTAAAAAATTTAAAACATAAAAACTAGAATTTGAATTATAATCTTTTGTTGACTAAAGAGTTCAAGAACTACACCTTTGACTTTGCTTTCAAGTTAGTCTTTTATATCTCTTTTGCATGAACCTTCTCCTCTATCTTTGAATAAAACTAGTGAATAAAGATAGAACTATAAGTTCTTGTTACTTAGTTACATTTCAAGAAAGTTAAACACCAGTAAACCACACCTGCTTTCGCCTTTCGGCTCACTCATCCAGTTTGAAAGAAAAACCAGACATACTGCTCCTACGCCGCCCTCCAGAGGTGGCGTTCGCGTTTCTAGTCAAGTCAAACGAACGAAAAACAAAATTTATCACACGTCAAACAATGTATCATGGTATAATTAACCTTAAAGATAAGTAAAAAATAGTACGGTGAAGCAGTGGAACTCGCGCCATCATGTTCTTTTGTTGGATCAGTATTGCTCTTTTGTATGAACTTGCTAGTGAACACTTAGGTGTTTAGCAAGTTCTTGATCAGTGATAGCACAGCGGAATGTTATGAGTTTAAAGCTACACTTATCAACAGGAGTTATAACTCCCCCTGGATTGAAAAACTAATAAATGATAAGTATTTATTGAGAATCTAAGTATTGAATGAGAATGAAACACTTAGACAGATTCTCAATAAATATGAAATGGAAATAACAATAATATGTGTTGAAGGATTTCTGTATTAAAATCAATGTCTAAAACAGAGGGATGAACCCTTCTATTTATAGACTTTACAAATACATGAACCTTTCCAAAAAGCAAGTTCAGAAACAAGTTGCAACAAGTTGCAGCATTGGAACTTGTACATAAAGCAAAAGTAATACTAAAGTAATAAACTACTGATACAAAAAGGCGGTGGAAAAGATCTTCACATAAGTACTGATGAATGACAAACTACTGATGAGTAGTTTGTCTTCAGTAGTTCTTCAGTAGAAGTGTCTGGTTTGAACTTCAGAACTTCTGATGACTTCTCTTCTTCAGCACTTGTGGAATCTCTTCTTCAGTAGTTTGATCCTTCTTCTTCAGCAGTTCTATACTTAGAATATTTTGACAGAAGTGAATTAGACTAAGGTTTGCAAAAGTGGTTTCACCAATCCTTTTTGTCCTAACAATCTCCCCCTGGATTGATGAAGCCAAAACCTTACTAATTCCTTATTGTTCTTTTCTGTCCTTCACAATTTTCCATATTCCTTTGAACATGGAATTCTTTAGCTGGTTCAGCTGTTCATCAGTGAGAGACCCTTTCTGTGGTTCTAGATGTTGGATTGTAAGCAGGTCTTTAGTTGATAGCTTCTTCAGATCATTCATCGACCTATAGGCTCTGCTTGTCTGATCTCTTCTTGTCACAAGTACTGAGTTGTTATCAGTAAAGGACCATCTGATGATTGGTACTTTAGACTTGTCAAAGTCTAAAGTGTAGGGAACCATGGTGGTGCCCTGGGTTTCTCCTGAGTGTTGGATGTTTTCAACTTCAGTGACTCTCAGGTGGGATTCACTTCCTTGTTGTTGTTGCAACACATTAGGTAGTTGAAAGGTTGGTAAATGATGTTCAGTAACTACCTTAGTGTGCAGTTTGTCTTTGATGGTTTTCTGAATTTGATAGGCAAAGGAGGAAGGATCCCTGAATTGTGTGATCAGAGGTTTTTCTTCTATGTCAAAGTCAGAATGGACTACTGTACTACCTTCTAGTAGTACCATTCTGAAATCAGTCTTCACATTTTCCTCTGATTTCTTCTTCTGAGTAGCTGGTCTTCTTTGAACACCGGAAGTTCTAACTACTGAAGTTGATACTTCAGCAGTTTGAAACTTCTCTGGATTTGCAGCCCTTGCAGCCTTATATTTTCTATAAGTGTCCACTAATCTTTCTTCTTTCCATTTGGACACAGAGGCTTTTGAACCATAACCATTTGCTACTAACTCTTCTATCATCTGAGCTCTCTTGGCTTTTGTATCTTTACTTGTTGCAAGTTTGTCTGCAATAAGTTGAGCTCTTCTTGTCAGCTCTTCCATGGAGAGTCTCTTCAATGTGTGGGCTTTGATCTTGCTGTTCTTAGTAATGTAAGACATCAGTTGATGTCTTTTATCTTCCTCAGCAATCTTGTCTAGGCTAGCCTGCCTTTGGAGTTCAGCTTCATAAGCCTGTAGCTTTTCATCCAGGCTTAAGTCTAAGTCATCCCTTTCTTCCAGTGTTTTCCAAATCTGATCTTCTCTGGCTTTCTTTTGGGCTGCCACTAAACTCTTCTCAAGAAGTTCTGCTGATTGAGAGATTGGAGAAGGGTTTAGTACAGTCATAGTTGTAATAGGCCTAGGAGTAACAAAAGTTGGTTGAATAGGTGCAGTTGATCTGGAAGGCTCTTGTTCAGCAGTTTGAGTTTTGGAAGTGTTAACTTCTGATGGGTTGACAACAACTGAAGGTTTGTCAACTACTGAAGGATTGTCTTCAGTACTTTCTGATTCTTCATTAGAAGTTTGTCCATCAGAGGTTTCTTCATTATGCCCTTGGGATTCATCAGTCTTTTCAGCATCTTCTACTTCTTGAATAGAGACACCAAATTGTTGGGCCAGTTTTTCTTTTCTGGCTTGATCTCTTTGATCTCTTTCTAGGCTTGCCTTTCTCCTGGCTTCAAGTGTATCCATAGGTTCCTTAATTTTCTCCCCCTTTTTGGCATCATCAGTTTTTGATGTTGAAGCTTGGGAGAACTGACCTGTAAGATTAGCAATCTGTTTGCTGTTGAAGTCAATCTTGTTGGACAGATCATTCATCTTTGTCTGTATCACCCCAAATTGGTTCTTCATGGACAGCTCCAAGTTAGCTGTGTATGTTTGGAAGTGATTCTTGATGAGGGTGTTCATCATATGGTATAAGGGACCATCTGGGCTACATAGCTGGTTCATGTCTATGCTTGTTTGCCCAGGGAATTGGGTAGGCATTTTTAGTGACGGGTGTGTTTTTGGTTGATCTTCTTGTTGTACAGAAGATGCCACTCTAGGGGAATCAGGGATTGAGTGGTCTTTAACCTGATCTGGTGTGACTAGCTTCTTGAGCATAGATACACCAGGTGCAGGACCTTCACTTGTAGCCGTCAATTCAGTAGTTTGGTATTTTGAAACATCATCCAAGTCAATGGAATCATCTGAATCCCTGATTACATCCTCAATGAGGACTATATCAGTTACATCATGAGCTGAGCCCAACTCAGTTGTCTCATGTACCTCTTTTTCTTGGTTCAGAGGATTTCCTACCTCAGGCATTAAGCCTTCATCAGTAGTTGCCACAGTTGAGGTCTTTCTATCCTCAGGTCCACCACTGGGTGGTAAATGAGTAGTAGCAGCCTCAAAAGTACCAAGAGTTTCTAAGTTTGGGCTTAGAGACCCTGGTTCATCCTCATCTCTTTGGTTAGGGCTTTGAGTGTCCACATCCATGTCAAATTCTGAGGCTATGTCCCCTGTTTTATGTGGTTGTTGGGGACTGACATGTGTGGATGGGACTTTCTCTTTTAGCCCAGAGAGAAGTTTGGCTATTTCAAAATCTGGTTCAGAAAGTTGGGGTGCTGGTTCAGTAGTTTGGGCAGTGGGTTCAGCAGTTTCAAAAGAAGCATCAATGGGAATGGTTTTCTTAAGTCTTTTTCTTTTGAAAAGGATTGTGATTGGTGCTCTTGGTGGGGTTTGAGATGGATGAGACTGAGAGGATGTTTCAGTCACATCTTTAAGAAGTGCATATTGCACAATAGGTTGTTCAGGCATCTCAACCTCCTGAACAGCTTTTCTTTTAGGTTTGGTGGGTTTTTGTTTTTGTACCTTGGGTTTCTTGGCCTTTGGGGGTGTAGGTTTGGAAGATGAGGGTTCCATGGGGACTGGTTCTGGTTCCCCTTGGTCATCTTCTGGCCAAGCAGCCTGTTTGTTGTGCCTAGAGTATGCTTGTGAGGTTAAGGGTTTTAAAATTTTAGTTTTACCCACAAGCACCTCATCACCCAGTTCTTTGATTATGCATTGCATATTGAACCTTGGGTATAACAAAAACTTCTTTTTAGTGTTATTATGATGTAACACCAACTCATTAAAGAAAAGTTTTGATGCCCTGAAATTTGTTTCATTCACAATGGAATGAAAAATTGGTTGAAAGGTTGAGGGCATCTGGTCATAAGACCCTGTTTTAGGACTCAAACACATAATTATATAATGAAACAAAAGTTTGTATTTTGGTTCAAAATACTTTTTAAAGATAGTAGCTTGTGAGAGAGTACCTTGATAACCACATTCAGTCATGGTTAGGTGGATTGCAGAGTTGTCAAACTTTTCAGGGGCATTCACATCATTCAACCCCAGTCTGTCTGCAAGTATGGCCGGTGTGATGGCCATTTGTCTCCCTTTGATTGTTGAGTTGAGGGAGATAACCTCATCGTCCACCATCACTATCTCAGCGTTTGCCCAGAACTCATTGAGAGTTTCAGGATGTATTGGTGGGTCTATTGTGAGAGCGGTGAAATATTGGGATTTGACGACGAGATCAATGATCTCATCGTATTGGGACCAGCCTTCTTGTTTTTTTAAGTAGGCTCTGAGATTGTGTCCCTGTTTAAGAACTAAAGCCACGTGGTTTGTGTGTGTATGAATCGAACAGTGTTTTTGCAGGTTCAGGGTTTGAGAGCTTTCTTGAGAGAGAAGGAGGGAATTTTTGTTTTTGAATGGATAAGTGTTGAAAAAGGTATTTATCAGAAGTTTTAAACCGCTTAGAACTTCTTTATTAGAAGTTTTAAACCGCCTAGGTCAAAACCTCTTTATCAGAAGTTTTAAACCACCTAGGTCAAACTTCTGATGTGGGAAAAGTCTGATTTGCCCTTTTTGACTAAACTGCTGATGAAGAATTATTTTCATCAGTAGTTCCCACTTTCTCTTCAGTAGTTTTGAACAGCTGATGAGAAATACTTTATAAATACTTTATTCATAACTTCTGAAGGTTGTTTTATCAGAAGTTAATCACTTTTCAGAAAATATCCCCATACTGATATTTTGTTCATCAGTAGTTTCTCTCTTGTTTGTTTTTCAGAAGTTTTTCAATTTTTGAAAACAGATGTAAGTGAAAAATAAAAATTTGTGCAGAAAAGTAAAGAGAAACACTTACAAATTTAGCATCTCTAGCATGGATACTAACTTTTGAAATGTTGATGTGTCAAGGGGTTTAGTGAATATGTCAGCTATTTGATTAGTTGTTGCTACATGTTTCACTTCAATCTTGCCCTTTTCATAGCAATCTCTTATGAAATGATACCTGATTTCAATGTGTTTAGTCTTTGAAAACTGAACATGATTTTGAATGATGCTAATGGCAGATTTGCTGTCTACAAGCAATGGTGTCTTGGTCTCTTTGATTCCATAATCAAGAAGTTGATATTGGAGCCATTTTATCTGTGATGTACAACTTGCAGCTGCAATGTATTCAGCTTCAGCAGTTGAAGTTGCAACAGATGTTTGTTTCTTTGATTGCTAGGACACTAGACAGTTTCCCAAGAATTGACAACCACCAGATGTTGATTTTCTTGACATTTTACACCCTGCATAGTCACTATCTGAAAAAGCTGATAACTTGGTATTGCTTGAAGCAGGATACCAAATTCCAAGAGTTGGAGTTCCTTTCAGATATCTGAAGATTCTTTTGACTGCAATAAGGTGTGATTCCCTAGGAGCTGATTGATATCTAGCACAGACACATGTTGAAAACATAATATCTGGTCTAGAAGCAGTTAGATATAAAAGGGAACCTATCATACATCTATACATGGTTTGATCAACCTGTTTTCCTTATTCATCTGGTTCAACTTGTGTGGTTGGTGTCATGGGAGTGGAACATGATTTACAGTCTTGTAAAGAAAATTTGTTTAATAATTCTTTAACATATTTTGATTGATGTATAAAAGTTCCATTTGATTGTTGTTTAATCTGCAGTCCCAGAAAGTACTGCAGTTCTCCCATTCTACTCATCTCAAATTTTGATTGCATGAGTTTCTTAAATTCATCACACAATTTTGTGTTTGTTGAACCAAAAATGATATCATCAACATATATTTGAACAAGTAAGACATGATTTCCAACATGTTTTATGAAAAGAGTTTTATCAATGGCACCTCTTGTGAAGTTATTTTTGAGTAAAAAGGTTGAAAGTGTGCCATACCAGGCTCTTGGAGCCTGTTTGAGCCCATAAAGAGCTTTGTCTAGTTTGTACACCCACTCAGGATGAGAAGGATCCTCAAACCCAGGTGGCTGACAAACATACACTTCCTCTTTTATCTTTCCATACAAAAATGCACTCTTAACATCCATTTGATAAACTTTTATTTTGTTGGAAATGGCATAGGCCAGAAATAACCTGATGGCTTCAAGCCTTGCAACTGGAGCAAAGGTTTCATCATAGTCAATTCCTTCTTCTTGAGAGTAACCTTGTACTACCAGTCTTGCCTTGTTCTTTATTATAATACCAGCTTCATCTTGTTTGTTCCTGAAAACCCATCGTGTGCCAATTGGTTGCTTGTTTGGTGGTAAGGGACAGATTTCCCAAACCTGTTGCTTGTTGAATTGAAGCAATTCATCCTGCATTGCCTGCACCCAATTGTTGTCTTTGAGGGCTTCCTGGTACTTCTTTGGTTCCAACTGTGAAATAAATGTTGAGAAGAGACAAAAGTTGGAAAGCTTGTTTCTTGTAAGAACACCTGATGCAATATCACCCATGATTTGATCAAGTGGATGGTCTTTGTGTTCGATCAGTTGTTGTAAACCACTGACAGGTGTTGGTGGCTCATGTTCTTCAAACAAACTACTGAGGTCTATTATATCTGGTTCAGTAGTTTCAGTGTCTTCAGTAGTTGCAGGTGCTGAAGTAGATGTTTGAGTTTGTTCCTCAGTATTTGTTGAATCAGAAGTTTGTGAAACTTCTGATGGTTTTGAAGTTGACTTAATGACTGTTTGAGGAGTCCATGGTGCTGGATCCTCATCATCAAACCTTTGATCACCATAATAAGTAGGTTTAGATGAAGTGACAGTCTTTTCAGGTCCAAAATGGAAGCTGTCAAGGTCAAAAAGTTCAGCAGGATGTGCTGGAATGAGAGTGTGTTTTGACTCATTGAACTTGACATTCAGTGTTTCTTCTACTATCCTGGTTCTTGAGTTAAAAACCTTGTAGGCTTTTCTAGTTGAAGAATAACCAAGAAAGTAACCTGAGTCAACTTTGGCAGCAAATTTTGAAATAGATTCCTTAATGTTCAAGATGAAACATTGACACCCAAAAGCCCTGAAAAAGGAGATAAGGGGCTTCATGCCATGAAGAACTTCATAGGCAGTCTTTGAATGTCTCTTGACAATAAGAACTCTATTTTGAACATAGCATGATGTGTTAACTGCTTCTGCCCAAAAGTATAATGGTAGGCCAGAATCAGCTAACATTGTTCTTGCTCCTTCTATTAAAGTTCTGTTCTTCCTTTCTACCACACCATTTTGTTCAGGAGTTCTGGGAACACTGAATTGTCTAATAATCCCTTTAGACAAACAGAATTCATCCAGAGTTTTGTTCCTGAACTCTGTCCCATTATCACTTCTAATGGTTTTGACAGGTAGAGAATATTGCTTCTCTACTTGTAGAATGAAGAACTTGATGATTTCAGCAGCCTCATCCTTGGAAAATAAGAAGAATACCCATGTAAATCTTGAGTAGTCATCAATGATGACTAAGCAGTACTTCTTCTTACCAAGGCTCATGATTTTTACAGGCCCAAATAAGTCCATATGGAGTAGTTGAAGACATGCAGTTGTTTTTTATTCTTCAATAGACTTATAGGAGGACTTATGCTGTTTTCCCTTTAAACAGGATACACAGTGTTCTTGACACTAGTATACTTTTAAGGGTAGACCTCTGACCAAGCCCATTTTTGTGACTTTATTTATGGTTTTAAAGTTCACATGGCCAAGTCTCCTGTGCCAGAGATCAGTTTCTGAAGTTGATGCCTTTGAGAAGAAACAGGCAGTGTTGTTCAGTACTTTGTCTTTTTCAATGTCCACTGCATAGACATTGCCACATCTTTTGGCTATAAACAAAGTGTGATCTTCAATGATCTTCTCTATCAACTTCTGGCCTTCTGGTGATATGATCTTGCATGCTGTCTTTGTGAAAAAGGAAGAATATCCTTTATCACACATTTGTGACACACTCAGCAAGTTGTACTCAAGGTTTTCAACCAGATTGACCTTGTCAAACTGTATTTTGCCAGAGGAGACATTGCCATGTCCTAGCACATATCCCTTAGCATTGTTCCCAAAGGATACAGATCCATCTCTTTGACTGATAAAATTGTTTATCAGGTATCTGCATCCTGTCATGTGCATTGAGCCTCTACTGTCTACATACCAAATGCTATTTAAGCCTTTGGAAACTCTCTGCACAAGATAGCAAATCCGTTAGATTTAGGAACCCAAGCCAGTTTGGCTTTGGGTTTGCTCTTGAGAATATTTACAGTTTGTTCTTGACCAAGTTGAGAAATCCATGTCTTTTTGGCAATGGATTTTTCATTAAGAACAATGGTGGTATCCTTTTGAGGACCACCGTCAACTTTGGTCATCAGTAGTTGTACCAAGTTTATAAAATCTTTAATCTCAGCAGTTTGTGAAACTGCTGATGATTCAGGTCTAACTACTGAAAGAGAATTTTGAGAAAAAGACTTTTGTTGAGATTTTGTCTTTTTCTGAGAAAAGGTGTTGGTGGTTGTTGTTTCTTGGGAGAAAAAGTTTTTACAAAATCATTTTTGATTTGTTTTCCCACAACCAGTTGTTGATTTTTCTTGTTGAACTGAAAACCTTTTCTATATCTGCAAAATTCTGTCTTGTGGTTGAACAGACCACAGATTTCACATTCTTTTGTCTTTTCTTTCAAAGACAAGTTTCTGACTGTGTTGATTGGTTTTAGGTCATCAGTAGTTTTCAGGTTCTCAACTCCTGATGTAGTTGAAACTACTGATGGCTTAAAGTCAAAATTAATCAGTACTTCTGAAGAACTTTCTTTGTGAGTTTTTAGAAAGTTCTCATGGAAAGATGTGCATTCTTCCTCTTCAGAAGTTTCACCTGAAATAATTTTTCTCCCATCTTCAGTAGTTTTGGGGGAAAAATCTGTTGGTGTTTCAGTGTGATTGTACCCTATGCCAAACCTAACATTTGAAGCACTTTGTTTGTTTAGAAATAATTGGTACCCCTTACAAGATTCAACCCATTTTTCACATGTGACCTTGGTGTCAGCAAGCTCTTGTCTGACATTTCCTAGGTCATTTATCATGATTTTAATTTGTGCTTGGGTTTCAATAGTAGTGTTAGTTAATTTAGAAACTTCTTTTGTTTTTGCAGAAAGTTTTCTTTCTAAATCACATTTCATCTGAGTGAATTTTCTCTCAGAGTTATTTGCTTTTCCTTGTAAGTACACATTTGTCTCTCTTATGAGAGCAAAAGATTCTTTGCAAGAATTTGAACACAGTTTTGTCAAAGATTCTTTTGATACCTGTGACAAGGCAGATTTTGAGGTGCATCCCTCAAATGCCATTAAGGCAAAGTTCTTTCTGCCGTTGTCAGTCTCTCCCTAGTTGATGTCAAACATTTTGTTGTCTGCATCAGGATTGCACTCTGTGGTGTCAAAAGGAAGACTGCTCCAGTCAACATACCCTGAAGTAAATAAACTTTGTTGAGAGGGTTGCTGAGGCTGTGGAGGTTGTTGAGCAGCTGGAAAGGGAGGGATTGATTGTTGACTCTGCATCTGTTGAGCATGCATCTATACATATTGTACTTGTGGCACATATTGGTGTTGTGGAGCTTGTGCCTGTACAAAATGTGCACTCCCTTGTGTTCCATTATTCCTGTTATAATTGGGGTTAAAATTATTTCCAGACTGAGATTGGTTAAAGCTAGAGCTTCTACACTCTCTAGCAAAGTGTCCCAACTTTTGACACTTGTGACGTCTAAGTTTAGATTTGTCAAAACCAATTTTTGTTGAACTGTTGAGTCCTGGAAACTTCCTTCCTGACCTTTTGTAAAATTTATTTGTTTTTAAACTTAACATGGCCAGTTGGTGCAAAATATCCATTTCTTCTAGGTCATCACTGCTGAAATTATTTAAATCATCCATGATAAAACACATGTTATCAGCAGTTTGACCAAAATCATTATTGTCATAACCTGGGAATGATCTTTCAGATGAGATCCCAGCAGTTATGTCAATATGGTCAAAAGATCCAAAACTATTTGAACAAGTTGGTGAGTCTTGTCCCAATAGTGTTGTACTACCTGGTAGATAGTCATCAGCAGTTTTGCCAGAACTTTTAACTTTTTCTTTTGATCAATTTCTCTTTCAAAAGTAAGTAATCTCCCATGAAGTTTTGTAAGAGTGAGGGAGCTAAAGTCTGGTGAAGATCTTAAGACTATAGAGTATGTTTCCCATTTTTCAGGTAAAGACCTTAAAAATCTATGAAGCATAGATACAGTTGTGTAGGTCTGACCATTTAGTTTTAGCTCAGATATTAATGAGGAGAATCTTTCAAATTGTTGTGTTAAAGTTTCCCCATTAATGAGAGCAAAAGTTTCATATTGTTGAGCCAGGATTTCTCTGGTGTTGGCAATCACCTCTTCAGTTCCTCCAAACTGTTCTTTGAGGTAGTCCCAAAGCTCTTTGGCACTATCACAATGTAATAGGCCAGAGTAGATTTCATTTGGGAGTGCCATTGCCAACATAGAGAAAGCTTTAGCATCAAGCTCAAGTTTTAGGAAATCATCATCTGTATAGTCTTTTGGGTCTTTTGGAATCTCTTCTTTAGTTTCAAGATTAATATTTACTGGTTTATGAGGACTATATATCACAGATTTCCAGCAACCTGTGTTGGTCTGTGATAATGTATGTGCCATTCTCCTTTGCCAGATGTTATATTCATTTCTTACTAGCATAGCAGGTTTATTGGCAGAACCAGTATTATGAGGATCCATTTTAAAGAGTATTGATTTGTCAAATGTCTCTTAAAGTGATGGATGTTGATAAAAATGAGCTTATAATCCTTTATTGAATATCAATAAGAGCCTGTGTCTGATTCTCAATGTGTTAGATTAATATGTGATCAGATAAACCAGTGCTCTGATACCAATTGTTGGATCAGTATTGCTCTTTTGTATGAACTTGCTAGTGAACACTTAGGTGTTTAGCAAGTTCTTGATCAGTGATAGCACAGCGGAATGTTATGAGTTTAAAGCTACACTTATCAACAGGAGTTATAACTCCCCCTGGATTGAAAAACTAATAAATGATAAGTATTTATTGAGAATCTAAGTATTGAATGAGAATGAAACACTTAGACAGATTCTCAATAAATATGAAATGGAAATAACAATAATATGTGTTGAAGGATTTCTGTATTAAAATCAATGTCTAAATCAGAGGGATGAACCCTTCTATTTATAGACTTTACAAATACATGAACCTTGCCAAAAAGCAAGTTCAGAAACAAGTTGCAACAAGTTGCAGCATTGGAACTTGTACATAAAGCAAAAGTAATACTAAAGTAATAAACTACTGATACAAAAAGGCGGTGGAAAAGATCTTCACATAAGTACTGATGAATGACAAACTACTGATGAGTAGTTTGTCTTCAGTAGTTCTTCAGTAGAAGTGTCTGGTTTGAACTTCAGAACTTCTGATGACTTCTCTTCTTCAGCACTTGTGGAATCTCTTCTTCAGCAGTTTGATCCTTCTTCTTCAGCAGTTCTATACTTAGAATATTTTGACAGAAGTGAATTAGACTAAGGTTTGCAAAAGTGGTTTCACCAATCCTTTTTGTCCTAACATCTTTATCCTGCATAACAGTTTTAACCGCTTTCAATCCACTAGAACCTCTATTCGCACCATTTGATCGCGAAGAGGCTGACGTGGACGATGCAGTCTCCACAGCCCGTGGTTTGGTCATGTCAGGGAAAGATAAACTTTGAGCCAAGCTTGGTCTTGTGGCTCGACCGAATGTACCTGTATTCGGCCCTTTTTTCGCCAATTTACCTTTCTTTGATGATTGATTCACTTCTGTTCTTGATAATTCAACATCTTCATCAACTTTTTTCAAATCTTCCACAACTTCATCAGCAGGAATAACCGCGGTTTCCGAATCTAACGGAACCCCATTTCCAGACTCCATTCCTATCCCAAAGTGTCAATTGTCAGTAGCAAACTAGTAAGTTAATAACAAAAGATGACATAATTTTTCTTTTTAAATATTGCATACACTATTTACTCGTTTACTTTAGCAGGCTTACCAAAACCACAAGTAATGATCAAGAGGATTAAACAAATCCTAAATTTAAGATAAACTTAAAGTTGAAATTGTCAATAGATATGGTATGTATGTATGTTTATATTATGGGGTTGGCTAAATGCACTCCCCTTTTTACTAATTGCACTCCCTTATAAAAAAACAGTTTAAAAGTTATCAAATTCCATCCTTCTACTTTAAAAAAATCATTTTAGTAACTCATCTTCTTCGTGTAATCAACCCTTTTTAAGTTACTCACCCCATGAACATCATCTTCATCACATAATTGAACCATCGCCATCCCATGAATCTCGTCATCATCTCGGTGGTACAAAGCCCCATCTAAAATATTGTTAGTTTTAATCTTTATGATTTAATTACTATAGTTTGAGGCTATTAGTCTATACATATTCCTGCTAGTAGTCTATTCATATTCCTCATTATAGCTCATTATAGCTGGTGTTAATGTAGTCTCCCTAGTCTATATATAGCTCATATGTTTTGCCTTTGTATTCACAATCATAATACAATCAATATACAATATTATACCAAGTTTATCTTGGTATCAGAGCTGTGGTTTTTTTTTCTACATCTGCCACCACCCCTACCTGTCCATCTTTTACTTTCTGTTCGACTTTCACATGGCCACCAATCCGATTGTTACCTTTACCACTGTTGAGAAAACATCCCACAATCCTCATAAGTTTGCTTTCACGCTGTCCCCTACAAACTATGGCCATTGGAAGCTTATGATTCAGCCCTTCCTGACAACCCATAGTCTTTTTGGCTATATTGATGGCAGTATCCCTTGTCCGCCTTCCCTCATCTCCACAACAACAACATCTGGAAAAGACGATGCTGTTACTGCTGCTGTTTCCAGACCAAACCCAGACTACACGGCCTGGTTATGTAACGATGCACATGTTCGCATGCTAATTCTTTCAACCATCTCAGAGCTATCCTTTCCACATGTTCAGGGCACCACTTCACGTGAGTTGTGGCTTGGCCTCGAACAGGCTTATGCCCCACATACTTCTTCCTGTGAATTCACGTTAAAAACACAATTGCTGAAAATCCAGATGAAAGGAGATGAGACTTCTACTACATATCTTGCTAGGGCACAGGAGTATGCACATGCCCTTGCAAATATTGGACAGCCAATGCCTGAGAAAGATTTGGTTATGTTAGTTGTTGCAGGTCTTCGTGAAGAATACAATGGAGTCAAACAAAGCCTCTTTCATAGACAATTCACAGCTGTCTTCTTCGAACTTCCTGGTCTCCTTGCAGACCATGAATTTCTGATCCACAAACCTACTGCTGAAACAGCCCCGGTCCAGGCTTTCACGGCTGCCACAGCAACCAATTCTCCATTGGCTTCGTCTGATACAATTCAGACTATTCAACAACTTGTTGCCCGCCTAGGTTTCCAACTACAACCAGCCACGGGTTCCTCACCGAATGTTACACCTCAAGCCTTTTATACAAACCGGGGTGGACAATCTAATTACTCTCGTGGCCGTGGCAACCGTGGCGGTCGCGGTGGTCGAAACAACTACAATCGCAGCTAGGGAAATCGAATCTCGGGTCAGTTTAGTTGGGCTTCTAACCAAAACACTGTGTATGGTACTTGTAACAGGTGTGGAATAGGACATGTTCCCTCGCAATGCCCAAACAGAGATCCCTCCACAATCCGCAACAGACAACCCACTGCAAACTATGCAGATTTTCGGTCACAAGCCTCCACTACCTATCTTCCGGACACAGGAACTAATGGCCATTCCTCGGTAGATATGTCAGGTTTTGATTCTGCTGAGCCCTACTTTGGTGATGGCAGCCTTCACGTTAGTAATGGTATGGCTCTACCCATCTTACATATTGGTTCCCAAACAATAACCTCTCCAAACAAAACATTTTATCTCAATGATATCCTTCATGTTCCCACACTTAAAAGGAATCTTCTTTCTGTACAAAAATTCTGTCAAGATAATAATGTTTACTTTGAATTTCATGCGACCTTTTTTTGTGTGAAGGACAAGTATACACACACCACCCTCCTCACGGGTCCAAGTGAAGGTGGACTCTACTCCATCAAGTTTCCAATCAAACAACCAATTCCTAAGGTCGCTTTTTCAACTACTCGTGCTACAACAACCACATGGCATCAACGATTGGGGCATCCGCACTCTCAATTATTCAAAACTATGCTTTCTAAATACCGTCTCCCTGTTTCTGCAAAAACTTTTGATTTTCATTGTTCTTCTTGTTCTGTTGGAAAATCTTCCAAACTACATTTATTATTGTCTGATTATAAAAGTACTCATGTTTTGGACCTCGTATTTTGTGATGTTTGGGGTCCAGCCCCTGTGACTTCGTGTGATGGTTATAAGTATTTTTTGCTATGTGTTGATCACTTTTCTAAATTTATGTGGTTGTTCCCCATGAAACAAAAATCTGAGGTGTTCGGAATTTTTAAACAATTTGTCACTATGGCCGAACGTCAATTTTTCACCAAACTTAAAACTGTCCAATCCGATTGGGGAGGAGAATTTCGAAGTCTTTCACCTTTACTTAATTCTCTTGGCATTATCCATCGCCTATCCTGTCCTCATACCAGTGAACAGAACGGCATCGTTGAACGACGACACCGTCATGTCATTGAAACTGGCCTCACACTCATGGCACAAGCCCATGTCCCTCAACGTTTCTGGTACTATGCCTTCGAAACGGCTGTTTATTTGATCAACCGAATGCCCTCTCGCACACATTCCACAACCTCTCCCTTTGAATATCTATTCAAACGTCCACCTGATTTCTCCTTCCTCCGTGTCTTCGGTTGTCAATGTTTTCCCCATCTTCGACCCTACAATCCACATAAAATGGATTTTCGTTCCACTCCTTGTATTTTCCTTGGTTACAGTACCTCTCATCATGGTTACCGTTGTTTTGACCCTCTCACCGAGCGCATTTATATCGCTCGCCATATTTGGTTTCATGAACACATCTTTCCCTTCACTACTCCAACACCCCACTCAACCACACCTCCTACCCCATCTTCCAACCCCTATGTTTCCTCTTACCCTAATCCGTCCATTCCCACAACCCAACACAGCCCAGACCAGCAATCTTTCACCTCGCCACCCACATCTCCGGTCCACAACACCTGTCCTGACCCAGAACGGGAACCTGCTCAAACCCAGACCCCAATCCCGGACCAGCCACAAACCCAATCCACTTCTACTTCTACTACCACCTACTCCCGCCGGCCCCAAACTCATCCCACAAATTTACAACCAGCCTTTGATCGCTACCAAACCACCGCCGAAGCAGCACCACCTGTGCCTGCTTCAACAAAAACATTTGCGGCTGCCACAAACCAGCAGCCTCAACCCCGTCCTCGACCATCAAACCTTCGCCAGAATCCAAAACAAACCAAACCATTTAAACCCACCTCCTTCCATACATCCACTCCTACACCCGACCCCTCACCTGATTCTGAACCTACCTCCTTTACCATTGCCAATAAAGCATCTCACTGGCGTAAGGCTATGGCAGATGAATACGCTGCACTTATTCGAAATGGTACTTGGTCATTGGTTCCTCGTGCTCCTAATACAAATGTAGTTGATTGCAAATGGGTGTATAAGGTTAAACGGAATCAACATGGGGCTGTTACACGCCACAAGGCGCGATTGGTTGCTAAGGGTTTTAATCAGCAGGCAGGCATTGACTATACTGATACATTCAGTCCAGTGGTAAAATCTACTACTATACGGGTTGTTCTTTCCTTGGCAGTCACTCGTGGTTGGCCTTTACGTCAGTTGGACGTTCAAAATGCCTTCTTGCATGGTGATTTGCAGGAGACAGTTTATATGGAACAACCACAAGGATTTGTTGATCCTACAAAACCTGATCACGTGTGCCTCCTACGCAAGTCCCTTTATGGGCTCAAACAGGCACCTCGAGCATGGTTTGAAAGACTCTCAGCTGCATTGACTACTCTCGGCTTCAGGGGTTCAAAGACGAATCCCTCTCTTTTTATATATTCCCACAATGGAACACTTTTGTATATGCTTGTCTATGTAGATGACATTATTTTGACAGGTAACAACAGCAGTGCAATTGATCATGTTGTCTGAGGTCTTAGTCAATCTTTTGCTATCCAAGACATGGGGTCCTTATCTTATTTTTTAGGGATTGAAGTCGTGCGTGCTGGGTCTGATGTCCTTCTTTCTCAGAGGAAATACATTGATGAATTACTTGCTCGTGCGAACTTATCATCTTCTAAGCCGGTTCCTTCACCATGTACCACTAGTGTTACACTTTCTCTTGGCGATAGCCCCCCGTTTACTGATCCAGTTAAGTATAGGCAGATGGTTGGAGCATTACAATATGTTACTCTATCTCGGTCGGAAATCACTTATGCTGTCAACAAAGTCTGTCAGTTCATGCACTCTCCCACTGAAAATCACTGGTCTGCTGTTAAACGAATCTTACGATACTTGCATGGGACGGCTGATCATGGTCTTCTCATCTCCAGCACTTCTTCTTCTGTTCTGCATGCTTACACTGATGCTCATAACTTAACAGCGTTTTCTGATGCTGACTGGGCTGGTTGTCCAGATGACCGTCGATCCACAGGGGGATATGCAATCTATTTAGGGACGAATCTTATCTCGTGGTCAGCTAGAAAGCAAAACAATGTCTCTCGGTCATCTACTGAAGCAGAATACAAGGCTCTGGCAAATACAGTTGCTTAATTGACTTGGCTTGAAACATTGTTGGCCGAACTACGTGTTCCAATGAAGATACCTCCAATTTTATGGTGTGATAATTTGGGCGCTACATATCTTTCTGCCAATCCAGTCTTCCATGCCAGAACCAAACATGTTGAAGTTGACTTTCATTTTGTTCGTGAGAAAGTTGCCAAAAGGAAGTTATATGTGCAGTTTATTTCCACACATGAACAGATTCCTGATGTTTTTACAAAACCTCTATCAACGGATCGTTTCCTCTTCTTGAAGTCCAAGCTCAAAGTCCGGTCCCGGCCTTAGCTTGAGGGGGAGTATTAGTCTATACATATTCCTGCTAGTAGTCTATTCATATTCCTCATTATAGCTCATTATAGCTGGTGTTAATGTAGTCTCCCTAGTCTATATATATAGCTCATATGTTTTGCCTTTGTATTCACAATCATAATACAATCAATATACAATATTATACCAAGTTTATCTGAGGCAAACTTAGATCAGGATAGAAGAGGAAATTCTATAAAAAAAATATAAGGTTTAATTATGTTTATTTAAAAACTTTAAGGGGGGAGTGTAATCAGTAAAATAATATAAAGGGAGTGTATTAGCAACACCCTTATATTATTATTCATGGCCGGTTTGCCTTATTTGTATGATTATTTAACATGTCTTATATACTCTTTTAAAACTTTTTGTTAAATTTTTTTTTTTTTTTTTTTGATTGGCCAACAAATCCTCCGCGAAATTCACCATATCAGGATACATTCGCCAACCAAACCAGGGAAAACTCACACCTAAGGCCAAAGCCCGTGAACACTCGCCTGAATGCATCACTGTGCGGTGAAGTAAAACCCGTTTAATTCAAGGATCGAACTAAGCGATCACCACCAAGTCTTCCATCATCACCGGGTGCCGCAAAAAAAGTCAAACCTGGGTCATAAGGAACATCAGGTCTTTCCCCAACCACTCCACCACTTTGAAAACGATTCCAAGTTATACATTTTTCTATTAAAATAAATCTGATTTTTTTTTCTTTAAAGTTTAAGAAACTAGGAAATATACATGTTATTTTTGACATTTAGATATATGCATAGTTACATACATGAACCAATGTCATATGACACATCTACTTGTTAAGGTGCAATCTTTGACATTTAGATAGAAAAACAATGAACACAAATAATATCAACAAACTGGCACTGGCTCCCTTAACCCAACACTAAAATCATCCTTCAATTGCTTCTTTGTTAACGCCGCGCTTCCATTGTGCATCATTGCTACAAACTCGTTATAATCTATACGGCCATCCTGCAAGTCAACGATATGAACATTTACAACACAGAAAGTCAAAAGGCTTGATCTTTTTACACAAAATGATTACTCAACCATGTAAATGATATATTGGTAGCGAAAACATACATTATTCTGATCGGTTTCTTTTATTACTTCTTCTAAATGAACAGCGTTTACTCCGAATTCTTGGCACGCTTGTTGGAGTTCGTCAAGGGTGATATAACCACTGCCGTCTTTATCAAAATATGAGAAAGCCGCAAACATATAGTCTTCCTTATCGACTTGATTCATATGTAAAGTTGCAGCGATAAATTCTCCATAGTCAATAGTACCATTATTATCAATATCCGCCTGCGTTTTCATTTTCAAAACAATATAAAACATTATAAAATCAATAATATGCAACAAGAAAAACATAAACTACAAATAAATACTTACAGATTGCATTAGATCATATATCTCAGACTCGTGAAGATTAGAACCAAAACGCGTAAGTCCAGCCTTTAGCTCTTCAAAAGTAATATAACCACTGCTGTCTGTATCTATAATCTTGAACATCTGTTTTAATCCAGCGATTTCTTCTTCTGAGAGTTTTGAAGCGATAACCTGTGAAAACATGAGACGGGTAAGGGTAAAGTTGACATTTTTGATGAGATTGTGAGGTTATCGGTTTATTTTCTTGAAATATTTACCCTAAGAGCCATTTTCTTGAGCTTGTTCATCGCAGAAAACTGAGTTAACCGACTCAAGACTGCAGAGTCAAGCGGTCTGTCTGGAGCAACACCGTCTTCATTAATCCAAGGGTGGCCTACGGTGATCAAAACAAGAATTAGATATATATTATACTGCTAACTTGAATCAGTTAAACCGAATAAAATATAAATGAAAAGGTACAAACTTGACTTACAAAGAACTTCATGAGCCGTTATCCGCTTTCGTGGGTCTCTAACAAGCATTTTCCTAACCAAATCTTTAGCGCTTCCGGAGATACTAGGCCATGGATCAGAGGAAAAGTCAAGTTTTCCCCTCAAAACCTCTTCAAATATATCATTCTCAGATTCTATAATCAAAATAAAGATTGTAAATGACGACGACCCTAATCAAAATACAATCTTTACCGAATCATCGTTGTGTTAAAGACTTACCACCCCAAAATGGAGGCACCCCACAAAGAAGAATGTAAAGAATCACACCAGCACTCCATATATCTGCTTCCGGACCGTAATGTTTTAACAAAACTTCAGGCGCCACATAGTAAGGACTTCCAACTACATCACTAAAAGTTTCCCCTGATATATAAATGCAAATACGAAGTTAGACACCATATATGTATGCGTACGTTTGTATGATAAAAACGTACCTGGTTTAAAGAAAACTGATAGCCCAAAATCTATAGTTTTGAGAGGCGAGTCCTCATCTTCATCGACGAAGAGAAAATTCTCAGGCTTAAGATCGCGATGCATAACGCCCAAAGAATGACAAGCTTCAATCACACCAGCAATTGTTCTAACAAGATCAGCTGCTTTTCTTTCAGAATAATGACCTTTTTTTGTAATCCTATCAAACAGTTCACCGCCAGCGCATAGTTCCATCACCAAATGAACCGCAACAGAATCTTCATAAGCACCTTGAATCGATACCACATTAGGATGTCCGGATATATGATGCATGATTTCAATTTCTCTCCTAACATCCTCTACGTCGTCTTCAGTTAGCAGTTTCCTTTTAGCGATTGATTTGCAGGCGAATTCTTTCCCTGTAGCCCTCTCTATGCAGATAAAAGTTGTGCCGAACTGACCATGGCCTAACTTTGGACCCAAGTTATAGTACTCTTTTAAATGCCCGGTTTTGGTTTTCAACACCGAGTCAGCTTGTAACCCTGCACTTAACATTCTCTTCACAGTGTATGGATTTTTAACATTAGACGCAACATTTGGTTGTGATGATACAACCTTATCTAACTGCTTAACGTCTTGGTTCGTTTCTTGATTAGAAACTATGGGCGGCAGAGGCAGTTTAGTGTCGTTTTTTGCTATGATCACCAACGGTGAAGGTGCTTTTTGAACGACGACGGCTGATCTAGGATCTTTGTTACATTCTTCGCCCTTATAATCAATCGTATCTGGTGACCGAGACCACAAGTATGGATATGACACTAACTGGATGAATCCATCTTTTGAGTAACATGGTCCTACACATACATTTCCCATCTAACTCCAATCAAATTTTACCTACAACAAAGAAATATCCAAGAATATGGGCTAACTACAGTAACAAATCACGCTACGAGGGACTCGCTGCAACCCACAACGATGGATGTGACGACACCCTTTATCCCACAAAACAGCAAATTGGACAAATGTGACTTGACCCAGTACTAAAAAAACTTGATACTTATAGGAAACAAGATACAGATTGGTGGGGATGATCGAAAAATTGTAAATTACTAAGGGTTTACCAGGTCTTTTTAGAAAAACCTTGGAAAAAAAAAAGAGGACTTTTTCTGTGTTTGAATGTTTCTCCATATGAATGTTTATATTAAGTAAACTATTAAGTCTAGTCTTGTATACTATGATCACACTCAATCAAATATTATTAGAAACCTTAATCTATACAAAATGATAATAAGACATACTACAAAATATGATGATAAGACAAGCAGGCGTGTTTGATGTCTTAGCTATATCAGTCAATGGCGGGCCGGCAGCCGGCCATTGCCGGAGGCAGCCAATTTTTTGTATTCCCACATTTTGCTAACTTGTAAGTTCAAGTTTATTAATATTGTAATGCAACTTGATTTGGATTTACACAGCACAAGTAGAGGTGTCCGAATCCGGTTTTCTATAGAACATATATTAACCTTTTCATCAAACCTATAAACAATTAAGGTTGGCAATTCAGGCCCAAACCGGTATCCCAAACTGGCAGGTCAGGGTCAGAACCGAGTTGGTCAAACTGGTTTAGGTCCAAACCGGTTTCACTGACGAGATGCAGAAAAGGCATCCATTGGTCAGGTTATAAACTGATTTTTTGTACAACTCTAAGCACAGGGTACAAACAATAGACAGCAACTTCAATGATTTACTAATCAAAATATGTATTCCAATATCATATGTATTTCATATAGCCAAGAGTTTATACCAAAATCTGACTAAAATATAAGCATAGTTCACGATTTCAAACATCTCTAGCCAAGCCTGAAAGGTCAACATGACCATCTGGTTTGACCACCTTGGAAGGTGAAGACTCGATGGGCACACTCCTTTTAGAAGTAGATTTCGAATCTCCATCATGAACACGAGGAAACCTGAAAGTTGATTTAGAATCTCCATCATATAAATGCGGAGACCCAAACATACCGAAAAACCCTTTTGTCATGTCTTCAGCAGCCTCAAAGAAACGTTCCATGTTGCCAAACAGATCACGTTCCATAGCTTCCATGTCACTGCGTAGTCCAGGGAAATCAAATGGCGATGACTGCTTCGGGTCCATTGGAAAAGAACCTTTTGTAATCTGCTCTGTTACATCTTCTTCTGTGTATTCCTTGTTGGATTGCACCACCTCCGATGGTCTGATGAATAATTAACAATTAGGATATAAGCTCAAGAAAACTGGTATAAAACTCAAAAAAAATGATAAATAATGCCTAGATAATCTTAATAACTTCCATTTAATGCCGGGAAAAAGACTACAATATTTGAAAAAGTTAGTATTAACTTGACTTCTTGTTCTTAAACTAGAAAGGGGTTGTTTGGCAACGTTGGTATGCCATTAAGAGGCCTATCCGATTAAGAGGTAGCCTCTGAATCGGTCGGCATGTTTCTAAAACTTATCCATTAAGAGTTTTATGTAAACCAAACACACTTTACCTCTGACCGATTAAGAGGTAACCTCTTAATGGAATCATTAAGAGGCTACCAAACAGTCCCAAACTATAAGATGATATCAATCTTGTGAACAATACTAATGACATACCACCTAGACCAGCATCCAGATGAGCCTCAACTTACTAGACAGACCAGCGCTAGATGTACGGTGACACACACACACACCATGCAAAAGGGGCCAACAGAACTACAATACAATGTTTAATGACCATCCTTTTTTAAAAAAAAAAAAAAAAACACTTTAATGACCATCTGACAAAGAGCAATCATGTACTTGATATAGTACTCCCCAATTCCCATCATGAACAGACTATAAATACGAAGAGCAGCATGACAACTATTGGCATAACATCCTCATTTTCCTCTCTGCACTGTAGCTCTCATTTACTAGGCGTTGAGTCAGGTAACATCCCTGTTAACAGTTGCCTAGTATAAAGAACCACCTAATCGTCCACCAAACATGGAAGCAACCATCTTACATATGGCCACTGTTAGAAGGAAAAGTATCGTGAGAGAATTCTGTATTAAGGTAGCAGATACAACCGCGTCCCTGTTTCTTCCGTCTAGCTTATACTTCATTGCCCCTAAATAATCCTGGTTACACCATGTCTTCGTTTTCTGAGGACCGACTAGACCTAATCCGATAGCTCTAATTGAATTATCTACATCCCTTTGTTTTCTCAGGCATCGACTAGACCTATTGTCACGGCTCTAATTCAATCATTTCATTCATTTGCAGCCCTTTGTTGTCATGGATCTAATTCAATCATTTGCAGCCTCTCGTTCTGTCAAATCATTTCCAAACCTTCGTTTTCTCATCATCCACTAGACCTAATGGCATCACTTGCAGCCCTAATCTCATAACTCTTAATTCAACCATTTTATAAAATCTAAATTAACAGCAGAACACACATACACAAAATCCCTAACACAACCGAAACCACCAATCCAACAAATAAAATTACAAAACAGAAAACAGAATAATAATAATAATAATAATAATGACCTTCCAACGCACTCCTTAAGAAGCTGCTCAGTTTTCTCGCACTTTTTGATGAACTTTCCAGGCTCCACCTCCTCTGTTCTGCACTGTGAAGATATAATCTTCCTCGTCGAGCATCGTGCTTCAGATCCATTATCCAAATCCTCAAACACGTTCATTTCACCACTCTTTCGATCATCTTCTTCGTCGTCGTCCTTCCATATCCAACCCATTGTTCAATCTCTTCTGCTTCTCTCACAATCTAGAAACTTCGGTTTTTATTAGAGACGGTTACTTTCTCATCAAGAACCTTTTTTTTTTTTTTTTTTTTTTTATATATATGCCCTTAAAGTTTTCAGTATTCACTTTACACACTTTTTAACCAGGTGCAAACGAGCTAGGCCGCTCGCGAGTTACTTGAAATTGACTCGATAAAAATATTGAAACGAGAAGATTTGAGCCTTATCGAGCCCGAGCTGAGCTTGAACCTAAAACAAGCTCGTTTATTTATCGAATCCGAGCATGGCATGTGAAGTTCATCAGGCTTGTCAAACCTTATCGCGCCTTATCACACCTTAGTGTAATATTTTTTTTTTTAATATTTAATAGTATTTTACCCCTCATTTGAAGTTTTAAACGTGTTTAAGAGCCGAGCCCGAACCTAAAAATAAGCTTGTTTAGTAAACGAGTTCGAACCGAGCTTCACTTATCGAGTTCACAAACATAAATGAGCCTATTATCCATATTATTTTATTTTATTACGTCCCACTTGCGGTATGCGCATATAATGTATATATGTGTGAGGTTTGGGTTGACATCTTTTAAAAACAGGTCTGGTAGGTTTGGATTGATCCGTTAACCTGTTTAAATATTAAAAAAATTACGTTTACAATTATTATTTTCCTATGCTTGTAAATGCTTGTTTATATCTTGGGGCGGTTACTTTTTGAACAAGTACCTAATTTTCAAAAGATGCAAATAAGCCCTTAAGGTTTTCAGTATTGACTTTACAAACCTTTAACTTCCCTTTTGTTTATGTAACACCATTAGTTGGTTATAACTTATTGATGGTTTGTATAAATCTGTTTAATCATCTAAACGTATTTTAATATGCGTCTCAGTATGTTAGCTGTCTGAATGGTATAAACTACAAAGCATTTGAAGTTTGTGAAAAAACCAAAACACCCTTAATGTATACTTTTGTAGAGGGTTGTAAGGGTAATAATATTTCGAAATAAAACTAGAAACCAACTTTTCAAACAAATCTAAACAAAAAGAAATACTACATTATTTCTTTATCATTCATGTTTATGCGCTTTGCAGAAGGCTTATTCATGTTGTCATAATTTTGCTCTTTATTTTAAGAAACTACGAATTCCGTCTCTACTGATTGACATATCGTAACTCAGTTGATTGTTTTCACTATCAATCGCTAAAAAAGCATGTACAATGTTTATATAATATTACCATTTTATCCTTACCTTAAAGCACAATAAAACCTTATTATCAGCCGCTAAAAAATAACCTCTAAAATTTTATATAAAAAGGGACACTAGAAAAAAGCACTATGAGACCAATTTTGGAAGTATTAAATTTTTTTGTCATTTACAAACTTGGGTATAATCATATATATGAAAGAAAAACATATAAAAATCTCTGCCAATCCTACCACAGTTCTCTTTAACAACATAACCAAACCGTATAAATGTTTTGAGACAACAATCTTTCATGAGTTTAGCTTAGCCTTCCAGAGGTGAAGTTGATACAACAAAATCTTTGTTTTTTGATCTTTTTCTGGGTCAAACTACTTTCATCCCTGTTCTTGATCACATCCATCTTAACATCATTGTTTTCTGCTAAACCAACTTCATGAACTTTATGCCTGAAAAAAAAAAAAAAAAAAAAAAATGTGGGTCGACGTGTACGAATGCGTTTAAACTATTTTGGAAGCTTAGTATTTGTACCTGGAGCTTAGGCTTACAAGACTGTCCCTTGATTCTTGTGAGTTCCTCATGGTTAACTTGTTTACTAAAAGTTTATGGTCGTTTGGTTTTTCGTCTTCAAGATCAGTAAACACGTTGTTAACGGATCGCGAGAGAGATAACGATCGAGTACTGAATCTAAATTCTCTAAAGATAGAAATGACCTTTTCAAGTGTTCCCAGAGCTTGATTCACTTCAGGACCTATAACTATTTCCTTTTTACCATCATCCACAAATAACCCGTTGCTATTATTATTATTATTATTATCATCATCATCAGTATCTTCGCATGACATCCACGCCTCTTCAACTTCTTCTATTTCGCTAACTGGCAACTGATCGGTATCTTCTTTCTTTGTTGTACAATGCTCTTCAGGTTGGCCAATCTTGACGGCTTCTTGTTCTAAAACCTCGTCATCAATCTTGATTTCGTTTTGTTCCAAAACCCCATCATCAATCTTGATTTCTTTTTGTTCCAAAACCCCATCATCAATCTTGATTTCTTTTTGTTCCAAACCGCCGTTTGATAATTTATTTTTCGAGTAAAGTGCTTCACGAATATGACCATAAAACGGCTCCTTTAAAGCCTTGCTGAAATCTGCATCACCTTTGGTCACAGAGGCCACTTTCTGTAGTAAAAAGTACAATTAGCATGGGAGAAATGCAGTTTGACTTTTTTGGTCAAACCAGGTTTTTATAAATGCTACATCGATGAATGTCTTTTTCAAATGTAACTTGGTTTTTATTTCGGTGATATATGTAAAGAAAAAGATTCAAACTTAAAAAAATAAAATAAAATAAAATTAAAAAAAGAGATAACATATAGTTCATTTTAGTTACCAAATCACTACCAAAAGAGTTCTGAACAGTGGCGAATCTTGAAAAAAAATAGTGGTGGAGGCCAAAAATCACGAGACCTAAATTTTTTCTATCGTTGGGGGCCGGAAGATCAAATCGGTTGGGGCCGTAATCAAATTTATATAAAAATTACCTACGAAAATCGTAAACTACTACCACTGAGCCAAAAAACGGTGGGGGCCGGGGCACCCCCTGGCCCCCATAATCCTTCGCCAATGGTTCTGAAAATAGTATCAAGTTTGAGATTCGTGTGCTACTGTGTTCGCTTTCTGTTTTGAAGTGAATAGGAACTACACCTTTTTATAAAGCTTGAAGCCGCTACCTATAAGTTGCCTGGAAATAAAGTTGATTATCGCTGGTGGAACAAAATCAAGTTTTACATCCATGTTTGCAATCGTCCTGCAAACATCGAAATTTTCTGAACTTGTCTAAAAGTTGTTAATCAAATAAAAAAAAAATTACCACAAAAAGAAAAGGGTCGAACTAAAAATAAAAGGTAGCGAAAAACATGAAAACAATAAAAAGAAAGCGCTAAACAAAAAATAAAAGAAATCTTTTACCGGAAATAGCTTCGATTAGCACTCACTTTCTGTAAAGCAACGCCTCCCACAACATCTATCCTTGTCACATTTTCGACACCGGGTATGCCATCTCTCGTGAACCCATGAGTGCTTTTGTCAATGTTCTCTGTCTCGGGAATCTGAAGTGTATTTTAGACATTTCACAAATCTTGAAAAGTCGAAAAGATGAAATTGCGCAATAAGTAAATAGTAGAAAGTACAATAATTTTTATAAACACGAGCTGTTACCGTGTTCAAAAGGACTATAATGAGATCCTCTTGGAAGTACTCAAGAGTAACAAAATGAACTAATGCCTCTCTTGTTGATAGTGGCCATGAAAGCTTCATCCTTTCTTCCACATATGTAGAACTTTAGATGTCAATATCCATATATAATAATAGAATACAAGGTTTTAACGACGGAGTTAGATGGTTGGTGTAGTTTTACAAACCTTACTAAGGTTACTTGTTCATCCATTCTGACCTTTTTCACGCATTTTGAATAGGTAATCTTAAATGTCGGGATATGAAATTGAGGCCACCTGACAAAAAACAACAATCACGGTATGGAGTTCATCTTGTGATTTACATTATGAATTATGTACGCATTAAACTAAACTTTGTGCGACTTTTAACCGAATTGACCCGTTCGACCCATTGGCATATTTCTTCCTTAGTTCAACGTTTTTTTATTTGACCCGTTTGGGATAAAAACACAAATCCAAATTGTCCTATTCATTAGTAAACGGGGCAAAATTGACACCTCTATGGTGGAGATTACGGAGTAGTTGTGGTCAAATAGGTTAGCTTCAGCATACAATGGAACAAGACGGTTTGCTTGCCAAACAAAAACACATTCACAATTATGCAGAAAGTCTATAACTAAGAACATCCTTACCATTTTTGGTAAAGTCCCGCTTCCCACGTTATGCACATGCCTGTTTTCAAACATATCGTTTAAAAAAAATAAATGTGTGGACAAATGCATGAAATGCCTTAACCAAACTTACAAACATCTAGAGGCCCGTCTACATATCCTTCCGCAAGTAATGTATGTAACGGAGTGCCAGCAGGTCCCTCCCTATACATCACACGACAATCTTCAGTATCCTGTTTTATCTGTTCAACAAGATTAGCAAGGTTAAGGTTAATCACCTTATAAATTTGAAATCTTAAATGGCCGAAACAAATACACGGTTCAACACATAGGCAGATCCACAGATTTTTTTTCGTAGTGTAATTTTTACCAAAAATTTTCCATGTACTGAGGTCCCCCCCCCCCCCCCCCCCCCCCCGATTTTACCGAAAACGCAGTTCTAGATCCACCAATAGTTCAACATAATGGACACAAAAGATGAAAAAAAATCAAGAAACTATATAAATAATAATAACATTAATATGACATACTTTCCAGCCACCATGTGGTATATCATTAGCTTTTGACCCTTCAACAGCATTTCCAGAAGCACTTCTAAGCATGCTAATAAAGTTAGCCACTTCCTTGGTCCTTTTTTGAACTAAATTATCATTAACTTCTGCATACCACAAAATCCTTGTAATCAATACACAACCGAAATCAACAATTCGCAAGACGCGTCATCAACAAATGCTAAAAATAATATACAAATAAACCTTGATCTTCACTTTGTGTTGACTTTGACATCTGATTTTCAACTAGAGTTCTTAAGAATTCCATATTAGAAAGATCATGAGACATGAGTGTTTTGTCCAGCTTATCTCTGTACTGAGTTATGCTTTCTTTTTCCTCCATCTATGAAGTTGTATATGACTCTGATCTTCCAATATAATCTGGACTCCTGTATAACTCCACATCATCAAATATAATCATAGTCAAGAAAATTAACCTACTGTATACAAGAAAGACCAAAATTGTACAAATTAGATGCCTTTAACAATACCCATATGCAAAAGATTCAAAATTTCATTGAATTTTCACAAGGGTAATCCTAAAATTAGCAAATAAGTCAAGAAATGATCTTTATTATAAAAACCTCATACAGGGGATACTTGCCTACCTACAGTATACAATAAAGACCAAAAATGCACAAAATTGTTGTCTTTAATAATACCCATATGCAAAAGATTTTAAATTTCATTGAATTTTCATAAGGGTAATCCTAAAATTAGCAAATAAGTCAAGAAATGATCTTTATTATAAAAAAAAAAAAATAAAAATAAAAAAAAACTCATACAGGGGATACTTGCCTACCTACAGCATACAATAAAGACCAAAAGTGTACAAAGTTGATGTCTTTAATAATACCCATATGCAAAAGATTTTAAATTTCATTGAATTTTCACAAGGGTAATCCTAAAATTAGCAAATAAGTCAAGAAATGATCTTTATTATAAAAAACCTCATACAGTATACAATAAAGACCAAAAATGTACAAATTTGATGTCTTTAATAATACCCATATGCAAAAGATTTCATATTTCATTGAATTTTCATAAGGGTAATCCTAAAATTAGCAAATAAGTCAAGAAATGATCTTTATTATAAAAAACCTCATACAGGGGATACTTGCCTACCTACAGTATACAACAAAGACCAAAATTGTACAAATTTGATGTATTTAATCATACCCATATGCAAAAGATTTCATATTTCATTGAATTTTCATAAGGGTAATCCTGAAATTAGCAAATAAGTCAAGAAATGATCTTTATTATAAAAGAACTCATACAGGGGATACTTTCTTACCTACAGTATACAATAAAGACCAAAAAGACCAGAAATGTACAAATTTGATGTTTTTAATAATACCCATATGCAAAAGATTCAAAATTTCTTTGAATTTTCATAAGGGTAATCCTAAAATTAGCAAATAAGTCAAGAAATGATCTTTATTATAAAAAACCTCATACAGGGGATACTTGCCTACTTAAAGTATACAAGAAAGACCAAAATTGTACAAATTTGATGTCTTTAATAATACCCATATGCAAAAGTCATTGAATTTTCATAAGGGTAATCCTAAAAATGGCAAATAAGTCAAGAACTGATCTTTATTAAAGAAAACTTCATACAGGGGATATTATTATTATGGTCTGCTCAAAAGACCAACAAACTCAATAACTTTATGATCATATTCAGATGATGAATCAAGTGGTGATCAACTGATCATGATATTATACTTACAGGTTGGGTTTTATGAAGCAGAATTAGATGGAACAAGAAAGATTGTTGGCATGGTTTATTGGAGATCATAAGATGAAGGAAGGAACCAAGCAACGTTGCTTTGGTCAATGGTAAATGATTGAGTCGTGTTGTGTTGTTTGTAGGCATAAAGAATTATGTGGCTGTGATTGTGTACAGTTGGACTCATAAAGTCTTCGCCTTGTTAGTAGTTTAAGGTCACAACTGGAGTCATTTATGAAGGGGATTTAGCAGAAGGATTTTTATTTATACTTTGAATTTGCAGACACAGCTTTTATGAGGCTTTTGATTTTATTTATTTATTTATTTATTTATTTTCATAGAATAAACATGACAATATGAAGATTAAAACTATGTCGAATTTTAGACATTTTAATTTTGTAGAACCGAACATAAATATTTTCGGGTTGGTCGGTTTGACGATTCGAGTCCGGTAAGGTTGATCACATAATAAAAATATTATACAATAATAAAAAAAAACATCGTCATTAAAAATTAAAAAAAAAACACATAATATAAATTCGATTGTCTTATGAATTTAAAAAAAAAACAATAGTTAGAGTTCTTCGCTACGAGTTTTCATCTTCTGAAAACGTTGCATTACATCTTCGACTGAAACTTGTTGGAAGAACTCTTTTTCAATGTAACAAATGCAAGAATTGTTCATGTATCCATCACCCATTCTATTACGCAATTCTGTCTTCACATGTTTCATTGAAAAGTTGAACTCATTTAACTGGAATTGGGTTGGGTCTAATGTAGTCATTTAGTGGAGTGGGCTTGTAAAAGGTTATATTTGTATCTACTTAAAAATTAGAGTTGAGCTCATTTAATTGGAATTGGATTGGGTCTAATGTAGTCACCATCTAAAAAACATTGATGTCACTCGAAAAACTATGTATACATGTATATATAGAACTGAAAAAAGACTGCTCTCCCGAGACTACGCCGGGATCAACATACCTCCGCCCATGGATTGAAATTGCGTGAAAGACTTGTACACATCGCTAAACGTATAAACTTTTAGCTATAGTAAACTCTTTTCATAACGAGAAGTTAATTTTAAGAATAAGGATACATAGATGGGTTTATATTGTTGATTCTATATGAAAATCGAATGAAAATTTGTTATTAGACCGTGTGTTATGATTCCATGCCCAGGGGCGTGAACGATCCGACTCAACCTTAGGTGGCACAACTTTTGCAGGTTTTTGGGTGTGAAACACCACGTAGGAGGGGTTTGGAGGGTTGGGCGTGAGCCTAATAATGCTTGAAGGGGACGTGGGACCTGTCGATATGGCTCCGACGTAGTGGTGGTCACACCCTAAGCGTGGTTCCATAGCACTCAGCTTTATTGTTTTAAGTGATGTTTATAAGAAGGCAATTGAAACTTCAAAGAATCTTCAAGAAAAGATCTTGTGACACCCGGCATGTTTGGGTCAACACTTTATGAACACATAAGTCTACCTTAGCGAAAAACGTTTATTAAACATACTTGACAGGGTCAGTAGAGTCGGAACACAGTCCGTATTGTCCAAGGTACAATGATTCGGGAGATCATTGGGTTAGTCACACACACACGATACGAGTCCCGTTGTTGGTGAATTACATAAACCTATTGAGTATGTATGAAAATTATGGGTCGTGTGGTGGATTATATACATAGGTGTGTTTAAATGATGTGTAGATAATTATACATGCTTAATTATGATAAACATAGACTAAGGTTGCATGCTCATGTGTTAAGATGTGTTAGAATGCGTTAAACACGACAAACTAGAAAACTAATTGAAGAGGGACTCTGGTTCGACCACTTCGAATGGTCGAAGGAGATAAATTGCTTTGGTTCGACCCTTGTAAAGGGGCGAACCTGGGAACTGGATAGAAAGGATTTCCTTCGACCACAGGAGGACTCATTCGACCCTGAGAAGGGTCGAAGGAGGGCTCATTCGCCCATTGAAAAGGGGCGAATGTGGACATAGTATAAATACCACACTTTGTCATTTTTCACCATTTCACAAACCCTAACCGTCTCAAAACACTCTCTAGCAACTTTAAACATTGGGGAAGGAGTTTTTGCCCTTGTTTTCTATAATCTAACCTACAAATATCTTCTACACAAAGATCAAAGGTGTGTTCTTCATTCTAAATCATTTTTAAAGCATTTCAATTCGTTTTTATTAAACCCCAAGAGTCCAGATCTGATACAAACATGTTTTCATGGATAAAAACCTTCCTAATGTCTTTCTAAACAAAACCTATTCATAAACAATGAGTTTTCATACAAACTAACATGTGTTAATGGTGTTTTATGTGATGTTATGTATTGTTTGATGATTGATTGCTGTATAGATGTTATAACAATGATCTAGGACTGTTATTGATGATGTTTTATGATTTAGATAGGTTACAATTGATTATTGATGATGTTTTATCCATTTTGGGGGTTTTGGGTTAGATCTAGGGCTTGTTCATGATGATAGTGATAAGGATATGATTGGGGGATTTATTGTTCATGGTAATCTGAGTATATTAAGTTGATTATTGATTGATTTCATAAAGTTTCCTAATTGGGTAAAGATTGCATGCATGATGATGTGACATCTCCATAATTTACTATTTTGGGAAACTTGTAAAACGACTAGATTTTGGTGTAAAATCGGTAGGGTTTTGTAGGGATAAGTTATCCATGCTTGACTGCTGTGTTTGATGATGTTTCGAGTCGTTTTGAATGTGTTTGAAGCGTTTTTAAGGAAAATTTCACAACAGGGGCGAACCTGGCCTCCTTCGACCGGTCGATGGTGCGAAGGAGGGACTCCAGGGTCGAACCTGGTTACTAAATGGTCGAACGTATTACAAATGGGCGAAGGAGGGAGAAAAGGGGCGAAGGAAGCCACATTCGACCGTTTAAAGCCTCATTCGACCACTTAAAGCTACATTCGACCCTACGATTTCTAAAACGAGATTTTTGATGCAAACTAAGTGTTTTATGCTTGAAACTTATGTGTTAAACTTATGTGCATGACTAATTGATGTAATGGGTCACCAACGGGATGTCGGGTCGGTCTGGGATGTCCGGTTAACGTTTAAACACACTTTTTAACACACGTAGTCAAGATCTGGACAATCGGGGACTAGTTAGCCTTCGGGTTAATAGTCATCACACTTATGTAAACTCATTGATAGGTTGTCATTAGTTGGGATTATCATACACGTGTTGGAATTCTAGTTATCAGAAGACGCACTCTAAGGTGAGTTTCACGGCCCCACTCTTTTACTGGTTTTACGTTTTCGGGGGAGAAAACATGCTGTGTTCTTTAACGTGTGTCAAATGTGTTTTCCTAAAAGGCGTGACAACTATGTTTTTGGGTACTCACGTATTCACTACGTTTTGGGAATGTTCATTTGGGTTCAAAGTATTCATTTATGTTCCGTATTATATGGCCTATGTTGTGGCAGTACGTTAGCCATGGTACGGTAGTTCGTTAGCCTTTATGTGGTAGTTCGTTAGCTATGATATAGTAGTTCGTTGACCATGGGATGGTAGTTCGTTAGCTATGATAAAGTAGTTCGTTGACCATGGGATGGTAGTTCGTTAACTGCGGTGGGCAATAGTTCTTTTGGGAGGTTCGTTATGGAGTTCAAACATTTAACAAGTGTTTTCATCGGTCGGTAGAATCATGATGGTCTTTCAAAAGTTCGTGAAATGTTTTACTTAAAAACCTGTGAACTCACCGGCATTATTTGCTGACGTTTTTAGCATGTTTGTCTCAGGTCGCTAAGGTAGCAGCTGTCGATAGGCGCACGGAGTCTCACGGCGTCTAGGATTCATGTGCATCTCATTTAGTATTTTCAGACTTTCGTACTTTTGATTTCATGTTGTAACGAAGTTTTGCGCTTCCGCAGCGTTGGATCATTTATGAAAAACTTAATGGTTTGATTATGTCATTTTTACGTATCATATAGTGTTGTTTATTGTGACCGTTGACTTGGATCCTGGTGTGTCACGCGCCTCGCAGTAAAACCCCGCACGTGGAAATTTGAGGGTGTGACAGATCTTTAATACTTCTCCATCATCATAAGTTTGATAACAACTCCGGCAACGATGATTTTGCAAAATCAACATTGTGTGACACCTATCTAGCGTAAGAATCGATCACAATATAAGAGTATGAGAATAGTGAATATTAAGAGTTAAGTTCAATTGTACATATGTGTATTAACTTTGTTTTAGGGGATTTTATTTTCTTGTGTGGACTTTAAGTGAACTTTGCGTGTGATTGTCATTTTGTATATATGTCGTCTATATGTGGTTATAATTGTTCATTTTTTTGTTGTCTGTTTCTATTTTACTATGTTACTCTTTCACCGCTTCTTAGGCCTCTAATTTTGTTTTTTTAGTTCTTGTTGTTTGTGTATAGTTTGTTTCTCGTGCTGAGGATCTCTCTAGAAACAGTCTCTCTATCCTCATAGAAAGAGGTAAGGTTTGCCTACGTCCTATTCTCCTCATACGCTACCAATAGCTTTGTTATTTATGTGATTTACTAGGTACGATGGTTGTTGAAAGACTGAATTTTAATTAATTAGACCATGTGGTGTGGATCCGGCATAGGGGTCGGCAATGGTATGCCGGACCACCCCCCTATGCCAGCAACGGCAAGGCAGGCATGTTGTAGCCGGGTATGACGGATCTCTTTATTGGTGTGTTTTTTTAAAGGGATGTATTATGCTCCTACCACACCCTTGGACCATCATCATCATGATGTTCCTACCCTTTGTTGACGTGACATCTGAGGTGGAGGACCATCATGAATGATGGGTCTCCTTCACACCCTATAGTCTTATTACTCGTCCCGTTCTTGTAGTCTCAAGTTCTTTGACACAACATTTTTGGGCTCCTTTCGAACTATCGCTTTCTAGTTGGTTATTTGTGGTCCCCATCTAAATCTGTTGCTTTCAGGTTAGTTATTTGTAGTCCCACGTCCTTCTTGATAACCATATGTGGGTAGAGACATGGATCGCATGGTGTCGGAGTCTATGGCACTAGCTAACGATATTCGATACATCTTTTATGTCGTTCCTACACAACTACACTTGTTCCGTTCAGCCCATCTTTTACTTATCATGTTATGACACTACGTCTCATGATTTGCCTGTTTTCACTTTTCAAGGTGTTACCCCTTCAACTATCTAACCATATAACTCATTTTTTTGTGCTCCTTATATCTGGTAAACACTATGCATAAGTATTTGTTGGTTATTACAATCTTCTACATGAAATTTGTTACGTATTAAACATGCTTTACACACATGTTAGAATTTAGATTAAACAAAAATGTGTTTCTCGTAAAAATAGTAGGATGCATTGACAACCAAACACATGTCCTTAGATACTAGCAAATAAAATTTTCACAAACCAAACAAAAATAACGTATTATTAACTAATCAATCAATGACCATCAATCACCAAGGGTTGTTTGATTGGCAAAACCTTTGAAATATGCTTACATAAAGAAAAATCTTGATTTTTCATGATGCAAAAATAAGTTTGGAGCATTAAGGACTTAAGGGTAAAGTGACCCAGTGCTCTTACAAATTGTAACTTCAACGTCTATAGATGTTTTAACAAACATGGTCATAACTTAAGTCGATCTTGAGTGGTGCTTTTAACTCGAGTTGCGACCATTTATCAAAACATTTATGGTTTATAATATAAGTGAGAGCTTCTATGCTAAAATTTATTTTGACGCATAAAAAGGTAACAATTTGTAACACATTTTTTAACCAAACTATTTAAGAAATTTGGGTACAAAACAATTTTGCGGTTGAAATAAAAGAAAGTTTTAGGTTATAAGCTGTGCTTTAACTTGGAATATAAGATCTAATACTTTTTTAATATTATGTTTACAGTAATTTGGTCATTATAAACAACTACATTTTATAAAAGGAAAAATTACAGAATTCGTCCTTTAAGTTTACCTCGTTTTTCAGTGGTTGTCCTTTCGCGTTTCAGTTGCCGAGATTCATCCTTAACGATCTAAAATGTTACACCCACTGTCCTAAGGCACTACCACAGTTAAAAATTTCAGTTAACTTTGGTCATGTGTCTTGCACATGAGGGTAAATTGGTAATTTTACTTATCTCCCTCTCTCTAACTTCAACCATCTCCACCACCACCACCACCCAACAACCACCACGAAATCCGGCCACCTAAAAAAGAACAATGCGTATGACAGGTGTATGAAACGTTTTATATAAGGATAAAATGAATTAGATCTCAAAAAGAAACCGGAGAAATTTAAAGCCTAGTGATGATTATCCAGAATTATGCAATCAAGTTTGATACAAATTTGCAGGCTACAGCATCAAGAAAAAATCATCTCTACTAGACTGTATCACAAAGTTTAAACTGTGAAATTTGATAAATTGGAATTAAGACTAATTACGACTAGAGAAACTATTGCCACGTGTATATGAAGGAAATGGGCAGAAATCGAAAAGCTGGACTAATAGAAATGGAATGGATATCACGAAATATACTCATTTATGATATGAGCTGGGTAGATCAGTTCTATGAGATATGGTGGGGGGTTTTAGGTGGCCGGATTTCGTGGTGGTTGTTGGGTGATGGTGGTGGTGGTGGTGGTGGTGGTGGAGATGGTTGAAGTTAGAGAGAGGGGAAGAAGTAAAATTATCAATTTACCCTCATGTGCAAGGCACATGATCAAAGTTAACTGAAATTTTTAACTGGGTTAGTGCCTTAGGACAGTGGGTGTAACATTTTAGATCGTTAAGGATGAATCTCAACAACTGAAACGCGAAAGGACAACCCCTGAAAAACAAGGTAAACTTAAAGGACGAATTCTGTAATTTTTCCTTTTATAAAATTTAGTGTACTTCATTATACATAATAAACTGTAATAAATGAAAATGTTAAGTATGTGAGGCCTAAAGCCTAATGGTTCATGATAGAGTACATGGATGACAATTCTACAACAAACGAGTTTAACATGAATTCTATCTCATTTGCCTCTCTTTTCTATTTTGGATTGGAAACATGCAAGTTAAATGTTTTAAATTTACATAATGTTATATTAATTTTTGTATAGGTTGAAGACTTGAAATAAACACTTCTATATGGAAGTGAATTGATTGGTTGAATGTGACGGCTGTTAATAAAATAAGATGTACCCAACTTGAGACTTCAGAAACCATCTAAATACATTATGAAGCCTACATAAATATGGGCCGCCCAAAAAGAAAATAAAATCCCGCACAAAATGGAACCGACAATTTTACATACAAAGTTGGGCCTATACCTGGTGAACAATTAATGGGCCACATTTTTCTAATACTTTGGGCTTCAGATCAGGTCAACATTAGCTTAGCCAACCCAACTATTGTAATGTTAGGGTTGGTCTGCAAGGTAATGGTCGACGATTATTTTGTTAGCGCCCACGCGAGAATAACAGTCACTTAATGTTATCTTTAATGTCCACGAAACCCTCAACGCAACAGGAGCTCCCGCAGCGAAGTGCGATCTTTAACGTCCACCAAACCCACAACGCAATATGAGCCCCCGCAGCGAAAATTGGTGGAAATAACCAGCGATAGTTATTTTAGAATAATTTGAACAAATTATAGTTACCTAAAATTATCGCTAATAATGTTATTTTTAATTGCCACCAAACTTATAGCGATACGAACGCCCCCACGACGCAGCGTAGGTAACTAAAACACTAGTTATAAATTAAAGTAATTACTTAAAAGGCGTTGGAGTGAGATAATATGAACTTATCGTAATTAGAAAGATGCGCTCATAGTGTCAATAGAGACATTCAGTTAGAAAAAAATGGACAATTTAATAAAAGTAACCAACTCAGGGTGTAACATCAATTTCTTTAACCGATTTAAAAGTTAATAAAAAGAAATGAAACAATGTGCTATTCGTTTATTCGTTTCGTGATGTATTTGATTGAGCATAATAATAGGAGTTGAATATCATATTTAAATATTCTTTTCTCTAAACAACAACATTGCCTGTCAAGATAAAAAGGACAATATTCCATCGGTTTAAATATGTATTTGATGTATGAGTTTCAGTATATTTTATATTCTTGGGGTATTGGATTTTAATAATCCCAAGTTTCCACCATTGGCCGATAATAATCCCTACTTAAAAATTGCCAATAATAATCCCAACTTTCAAACATTTGGCCTGTGGTAAACCTTTTTTAACTGAGGACTAACTGGGTTAGTTTGTGCTGACGTGGCTGCTGACTGGGCACGATGATGTGGAACAGATGCCGATGTGGCACGATGACCTGGTTTTTTTTTTTTTTTTTTTTTTTTTAACAACAAAACAAAATCTATATATGATTATCTTCCAATCTAGAAAACAAATTTCCATCTTCATCCCTCCATCATCATCATCTTCAACATAACAAGTATCTTCATCCACCTCCTCAACACCACTACCACCACCATCTTCATCCCTCACCTGCAACACCACCGACGACCCACCCGATAATAATAATAATAATAATAATAATAATAATAATAATAATAATAACAACAACAACTGAAAACAAACAGATCTGTTCCATAAACAACAATAACAATAATAACCCCATTCATCCTGCACACAACTCAACCACTCCTCTCTCTTCCTCTCCAATGGAAAGCCCCTCAAACGACACCGTTTCATCCTCACCGGAATTCGAGTTCAGAAACCCTTCTTCCCTTCATACCACCCTCCTCTCCGCCGACCAACTCAAACGACCAACTCAAACGACACCGGAATTCGAGTTCAGAAAGCCCCTCAAACGACACCGTTTCATCCTCACCCTTCTTCGCCATTGTTGCTGCTTCATTGAGCTCGAGGAAGAAGACGAACAGAGCACCAATAATCGGTAAAAGGAAGAAGACGAACAGATCTGTTTCATCGCCATTGTTGCTGCTTCAGATCCTAGCAAAAGGAGGTTGTGGGTTGTTTACAAAGGTTTGGGGATTCTTTGTTAGGGTTTGTTAATTGGTAGTTGAGATTATAGATGAAGATGATATTGTTATGTTGAAGATGATATAGATGAAGATGGATTATATAGTGAATTTGATTAGAGATGATTATGATAAAGGAGGGTTGATGGTAGGTGAAGATGTTGTTAATGAAGATGGTTGATGATGTTAGGAATTTTTTTTGTGCTTTGAAAAATATGAAATAATAATATAAAATGTCATGTCAGCTTAAGTTGTACACGTCATCGAGCTTAGTCAGATGCCACGTCAGCACAAACTAACCCAGTTAGTCCTCAGTTAAAAAAGGTTTACCACAGGCCAAATGTTTGAAAGTTGGGATTATTATTGGCAATTTTTGAAGTAGGGATTATTATCGGCCAATGGTTGAAACTTGGGATTATTAAAATCCAATACCCTTATATTCTTTAGAAAACCAACTTTTAAATATTACATGAAGTAAACATTATTTTTGAATAAGTGATACTAAATCATGTATGTTTTTTTTAACCCAACAAAGTCGTCACGGGCTCCCGTGGGAATCCCTTTATGACGAATTCAGGATACTCAAGGGGCACCCGATCCCCCAGGTCCACCGATCCAGGGAAAATCCGACCACCCACCTATCCAAAGACACGACAGTGAATAATCGGTAAAACCGGGTATCCTTCAAGGCTCGAACTTGTAACCATTAGACTCCAAGTCACATATCACTAGGCCTTCATACCACTGCACCAGAAGGTGGGTGCTGCGTTCTATAACTTCTGTCTTTCAAAATCGATTTGAATTTTATTAATGATGCTTTGTAAACATTTCTTATATTATTTATTTAAAGCTTGAGTATCTAATAAAGTGTATTAAATAAAAAAAAGGATAAAGGGTTTAAAAAGATAAGAAAATGACAAGAAAAGATAGGATATATTCGAAACTTCCATTAAAAAAACATTACTTTGTACACCGCTGTATTCCCGAGTTAACTTAGCGAGAGAAAAGAAAGAAAATGAAAGGAAACAAAAATTTGATTGTGTTCCCGAGTTTCATTTAAGGAGGGAAAAGAAAGGAAAACAAAAAATAGTGTGTTCCCGAGTTTCAATTAAGGAGGGAAAAGAAAGGAAATGGAAGGAATGGTTAGGATCAAATACACGGTTAAAGAAAAATAGGAAGTCGTAGAAAGGGTATCAAACGAACTCCGATTGAACTCATTCAAGCGTCATTGGAACCGTCTCATCGAACCCTACGATTTTAGTTTTTTAGGTCTTCGTTTTTTAACAGTTTAGCTTGTAGTTTTTAGAATATACATTATATCATTGTGTCTTTTATGTAGCATTGTGTCTTTTTCTTATTTTCATCATTGTGTCATTTTTTCAATTCATTGTCTTTTTTCTTCAGTATTGTGTTATATTTTTCGGCATTGTGTTATATTTTGTGGCTCATTGTGTCATGTTTAATGATTTATTGTGTTTTTTATATACTTCTCACCCTTCTCATTTTTATTATACTGTGTAGAATAACTTGACCCATGGAAGGAAAACTAGGCAAAATCTTTAAGTTTAGTTTTCCTTCCGATTTGGAATGAAAGGATATTTATCCTTTCTTTTCCTTTCCCTTCATTTTCTTCGATTCTTTTCCTTACCTTTCCGTCTTTAAGTTAACTCGGGAACACAGTGCAAGCCTCGCATTTATTCTTCTCTAACCTTTAGTCCAAAACAAGTCATGACTCATGACCTCCAATACGAGACCACAAAAAAAAAAATCATATATTTTTTTTATAAGAGAGATGTTAAATAAGTGATGTAATTTACAACTATTAACACGTTTTAAATTGTGGATAATATGAGAATTTTAGAGTCGGCCGTTTTCTTGAGTGGAGCAATCCATGACATATGACATAATCAAAAGTTGACTCGAATAAGCGGGAACAAACTTGTAAGAGTCTCATGAGAAAGACGAACAATATTTTGATTATACAAGGGACCAAGTAACATGTGTATGCGTTTTACGTTTGAATTCAATTCGGTAAACTTAATGAGAACGATTTGATTTGATATAACAACCAATATATAGTAACAACAATGGCATGCTAACCAAGGGAAAATTTCACAATATAACAACCAATATTTTCATTATTAGAATAACATGTGCAGTGTAACATGATGGTACACCGTGCGTTGTCTGTTTTCACTGCAACCCTATTGATGTCATACACACATTGAACCTGCATCCTATTAATACAATAATACAAAGGACACCACATGCACACCCGTGACTACATATGTCGCCAACTTGTTTTCATACAATCAAATAAAGACAAAATTTTCACTGCACTCCTTAATGAATGTCGCTAACTTGTTTTCATACAATCAAAGAAGTAGTTTCAATGTCGCCAAATGGATTGTATACAATATTAATGTCGCCAAATGGTTTTGTTACATTGAATTTTGAATTATTGTCGCCAAATGGATCAGATATCTTCAAATTTTTTTTATTGAATGTCGCCATTTGGGTTTCATACTTTCAAAAATTTTATTGAATGTCGCCATTTGGGTTTCATACTTACCTATTTGTGCTTTTTTTTGTCCCACCCTACCTAGAAACACTTACCCACCATATAATATGCCTATTTATGCAAAAAAATTCGAGAATGAACGTTGTTTTTAACCAGACCCGTAAAATAGACTTTCTACATCAACTTCACAGGTGTCTTATAAAGTTGGTCCATCCAAGGATCATTGTATTGTATGTTATTGCATGGACAATCAGTGTAATTTACGAAAATCATAAACAAATAATCTTAAAGTAAGTTTCATGAAGCACACATGCACAAATTGTACCACAAATAATCTTAAAGAGGCATATCGGTGCTTCTGTATGTCATAATCTCGACACCTAAATAGTCCAGAGGACCAGGAACAGCAACATGAGGCTTTCCAACGACGACACGAACCGCAGATATTTGGGAGTGGTTGTTGAAGGTTGTTGTGACAATCAGTTGAGCCACCGATTCTAATAGGTTCTGAGAAGGACCCTCTACAATATTTTTCACAATGCTGTCACATGTGAACATAAATAATATTATTTCACCTAATATTACAAATACTAAAGAAAAATTTTAAAAGTTTCAAATCCTAGGAAGTTCTAAGCAGACCGTGGCAGTTAGTCAACTCTAAAAGTCAAAAGAATTATCATAGACACTGGTAAAACAAACTTTGGTCTGATTCTGTTTCAACTTTCAAGTAAGGGAATTTATGCCCGAAAAAAATTATCAAACTTCAAACAAAAATATAATCTGAGCCAGGTGACCTACTTCAAACTTGATCTAAAAGGTAATTTGACCCATTACAGACTAAATATGATAATGTGGCAGATGACGTGTTTGTACGTTTTGACCATATGGCTATCTTAGATTGTTACCTTAAATGGAACGTTTTTAAAAATTCAATGGTTTTTTCTAGACTAAAATAAAAGCTAGTTACATTTTCAAGCCATTACCTCTTTCTAAGGGACATAAAAAAATGTAGCTTACTACACCTTTGTGCAGTGGCGAATCTTGACCCGAAACTTTTGAGGGTCGGAAGTCACTAGTTTCGGGGGTCGAAACCTTATATACCAAAAAATTTCTATACGAATACTATATAGGGTATGTTTGGCAAAACTAGCTGGTAGCTGGAAGCTGGTAGCTGCAAACTGATAGCTGGAAGCTAGAAGCTGGAAGCTTTTTAAATATATTTTGGTGTTTGGCAGAGTAACTGGAGCTTTTAATAAAATGTATAAAATGACCAAAATAGGCATAATTAAAAGCTTGTAAGGAAGGTTTTTATTTTATTTTTAAAATAGAATGGGTATTTGTGTCATTTACTCATTAAAAGCTTGTAGCTAGTAGGAGCTTTTTCTTAAAAGCTAGTATTAGTAGCTTTTCACTATAGAGCTTTTACTCCAACCTAAAAGCTTCCAGCTCTTTCAACCAAACAAAGCTTTTTATTGACTAGGAGCTTTTTCTTAAAAGTTTGAAGCTTGAAGCTCCTAAAAGTTCTTAAAAGCTCCTTGCCAAACATACCCATAATCGGGACTTCTGAACAAAAATTCGGGGGGGGGGGGGGGGGGGGGGGGGGGGGGGGGCGGCCGCGGATCGCCACTGCCTTTGTGGCATATGTAAGAAAAAATGTGTTTTCTTGGGTACGTAACATACTTTCAACGTTAACCACTGAGTATAACTAACCATATATAGCAAGCACCAGTTTAACCTGCTATAGAAGATCCATCCAAGCGTCAACATCTATCAAGAACTTTTGGCCAAGTCTTTTTTCTTCTTGTTTCACTCCATGATAACCATGAAACATCAGCCCCCTTAGAATCAGTTTATCTCCTAACTTTGAACAATCTGATGTCATTGCTTCTCACATAAATCTGCACCAAAAACTTCCAGCAAATTTTGATCAATCTGACGCCATTGTTTCTCACATCAAACGGCTAACTCACACACCCTCTAAACCTACTCCTGTATCTACAGTTCTACACCAATACCCGCCAACACTTTTATTACACACCTTAATACTGCTAGGCTATAAGCCCTTCCGTTCTGTTTTTATGTTATAGTGCATCCATAGGCCACTAGAGTATCAATCTGGTTTCAATTAAGTTGTACACTAAAAAGAAGAAATAAACTTGTCGGAATATCGTAAAATGACAGTGTGTCCCATAACTTGAAGATTTTGTCAAGTTGTAAATGAAAATATGCCTCAGCATCTACTCAAATGTGTTTTAACTAGTGTTGGTATTCACTAGATAACCAAGCAAAAGACAGGAAATAGAAAAAAAAAATGAGCATAAAAGTTGTTAGATTATTTATCAATTAGAAACAGAAATGAATAGAGAAACAATAGCATTCTGTACAACAAAGCACAACCCAAACACATCAGTCATAATTGCAGCCATCATATATTGAAACAAACGCAAACACACATACAACTAGACACATATCAGTCCTATTTGCAGCCGTCATCTATTTGTGCATATAGAACTTCAATATTTTTGGCAGTGAATAAAATGTGTGGTTGGACAACGGGTCACAAATTGGTAACTTTTAGTACACGGCAGAATGGGTCAGTTTGGGTAGTGCCAACCCACAAACATGATTTCTAAAAGTCATACAGAATTAATATGTCGAATACGATTACAAAATGATAGTGTGAGTGTGTGACAATATTACTCTTAACTTCTTTTCTTTAAGAAAGCGATTTAGAAGGTTTACGCCTTCTAATACAGCATGTATGACTTTCAACATTTGACTAACTTGACCCATTTCCTTTTCACTAAAATCTTTTAGCATAATGCTAGCATTATGCATTTTTTTTAAAAAAAATCCACCAAATTAAGAAACATAAACTGGAGTTGAAGACGAAATTGCGAGGAACCAAAAGGGATAACAAGATCATACCAACAAAAAAGAAATGCTTTTCAAAAGGAAATTTTCTTTGCAATTCAAAGGTGAATGAAATAGAGTATGTTTTGCAATACAAAAAGGGGGTAGCGACGCAGCTTGTGGCCCGCTTACCTGCGTGTCCTTGTAATTGGCTGTTTTTGTTTAATATTAAAAAAAAACATATTAGTAATCAGCCTAATACTCACCACTATGAATCCTTAGAAAAGCATCTACACCATACAGTTCATTCACACACATAATTAATAATATTGGTTGGTATCAAACACTTGGTACCCCTTAAAGATAAACAAGTAATACTTCTTTCTACTACTTATGTTTTCATTGGGGACTTTAATCGAACACTTGGTGGGCATTAAAAAAAAAAGGCAAAGATGATGTTATCACATTAATGTCGCAAACCCATTAACAAACATGCAACTAAATCAAAGATGGAACTTACCAACAGAAATTTGAAAGTAGATCAAAGATGAGAGGCGTCAAGGAAGAGCAAACAGTAGAAATTAGAAAAGATTGCTACCTTTTATTGTTTTAGCTCAGTGCTCCGGAATAACCCAATGGCAAAAGTCTCACATACGTTTGTGATCGCAGATAACGTTGGGTAGCTCAAGCCCACTATCTTCAGTTACGGAGAAAACTCGTCGTTTGAAGGTCCACTGCGCTAAAATCCGATTGGGATTGGATTTGAACTTGAGACTTGTAGGCTTCAGCCCAAATCTCCGCATCCCCTCGAATATATGTTAAGCTACATATTAATTATTGATTTTCTTTGTATATAAATTATTGAATCACCGATTAAATGATGTAGCGTCTGAATAAGTCAACATGTTTCTAAAACTTACCAGTTAAGAGGCTCTATAAATCATTAGGTGGTGCCCTTTAAGGGTGGGCGGTGTGGTGGTCAGGTACCTCCTCAGGTACCCAATACCCGATCGGCTACACCGTTCCTTGTTGGTCGGGCAAGGGTTGGCGGGTAGTGACAACGGGTGCAAGAAGCCGAGAAAAGAGAGAGGGAGAGAGAGAGAGAGATGTGTGTGTGTTGCAAGCGGGTAGCGGTGGGTAGCACATCGGGTTCCATGGTGCCGATGTCAGGTGGTTGACGTGGCAGAGGTGCTCGTGTTGTCTTCCACGGGTTGCACTCCGACTACCAAACAAACAACCACTAAGTGGTTAGACACATTTTCTAACCAAAGATAAAATTTATTACTTATTTGTCTCCTAAATAGTGAGGTTTTATTATATTTTTATTAATTATTACTTACAATTCTCTCTGGAGTTCTTAGGTTATATCATCACTCTTGTGCTAGTTATAGTTATATTATAACACATTGTTGATTTTAGTTTTGATAAAAAAAAAAAAAAAAGTAATAGTTAAGTAAGTTGCTATGTTAGTACATTTTTAATTGAAAAAATTGCTCATGTACATGTAGAAAATAGTTTAACTGAGTCACTGATCAAACTTTTTTTTTGACTAATAGCTAACAACCAGAACAAAACTTCTCGTGTCTAGTTGGGGCCATGCATATGTTATATGTTGGACCATTAATTCGTATGAAATCAAATGCAAATTACAAATACTATCCTATACAACTTACTTTTGGCCAAGAGCCAAACATTTCCATCTTATAATTTTTGGATGTGCAATGTGTGTTCTTATTGCACCACCGCAACGTACAAACATGGGTATGTAAAAGCTTAAGAATATATATTAATTGGATATGAAACAACTTCCATCTTAAGGTATCTTTAGCACTTTCATATGGCAATTTCCATCGCATTAAAAAAGGAGATCTCATGGTGTGAACCTTCATTGTTATATCTTGATCCAGGGACAACATATTGACATGACTAGGAAAAATGGAATGATGTTATGTTATGTAAGCTACATTTTATTCACTTAACAAACAATAAGCTTTTGGAGTTATTGTTATTACACCCAAGATCGTAAAGTCTGTAGGGTATAATTAAATAGAGGCCGGCTAATGTACAAAGGCTTCTTAACCTACAAAGTGTGAGAAGTGATCCTGGCCCTCCATCTTCCCCTTCTGCGTTTTAACATCGTACATTAATTACAAATGTTTCTCATTAATGGCAGTTATCAATTGAGGGTATATCAGACAATTTACAAACCTAAATAATTTGAATTCTTTTTGCAATTAGCGCCCAAATCACCCTCATTCATTGACGGTTACAAAAATCCACTAATCATTCATCACAAATTAAAACACACGATTCGAGTAAAACTCACCCAAAATTCAGAAAAAAAAAACAGAGCACTCAAACTCATCGCTGAACATCGCTGATTATAGAAGAATCATGACTCCAAAACGCAAAACAGGTAACGAATTGATCATGTTTTTAACCTATTTTTGATCGTATACCAATAATGGTTGCTAATCGTTGTTTTTTAAACTCTAAAACAAGTGAAGGACGAGAAAAAAGAAGCAAGTTGTGTCATGACAGGCCTTCGAAACCAACGAATACAGGTATGATTCAAATGAAGATAACACGTTTTATGTTATTGTTGAAGGCGTTTTTTGCTAAATTGAATGATGATTTGAGAGATGAACATTTTGGATCTGATTATTGATGCATGACTTTATGAAGGGGCTTTAGAGTTTCAGATTGAATTAGTAAAGGCGTTTTGCTATTTTCATTGAAATAGTAAAAAATGTAACTAAGATACTGATGAGAGATTATTATGAAGGCGTTTTAGAGGTTTTGATTGAATTAGTAAATGCGTTTTGCTTGAAATCTGTAAAAAATATAACTAACATACTGATGAGTTTATGAAGGCGTTTTAGTGGTTTTGATTGAATATTAATGAATGCGTTTTGCTGATGATGTGTATGGTTGATGTAATAAGTAAAGGCGTTTTGATTGAATTACTCAGACTGTCATGCTATGTTTTAGTGGTTTTGATTGAATATTATGAAGGCGTTTTAAGGTTTGTTATAAGTTTATGAAGGCGTTTTACTGATGTCACTGATATATATGATGGTGATTAAGAAGGCGTTTTAGTTAATTATGAATGCGTTTTAGCAAATGTTACTCAGATGATTAAGAAGACTGTCATAGTATGTAGTAAAACGCCTTTAGTGACATAATAAAAATGCATTTAACCCATTGTAGTTTGCAACATGGTTTTATGCTAAATGTAAAATTGTGCATTGTTGTGCTTGTTTTTTTGTCTTAAGCAGAACAACCAAATGATACAAGGTCTGATGATGATTTCCAGACTCCTTTGAAAGATTTGAGAAACTTAAAGAAAGTCATGGATAAACCAAAAAAGGTTGTTCAAAACGAAAAAGCCCATACAGAGAAAAAGAGAAAGAAACAAAATAAAAAAGATTCAAATAGTGATTCCGATGATGATTTTGTTAAACCAGCAAAGAAAATAAAAATAAAAGTAGGGAAAGAAAAAGAAGCAAGGGTTTTCGTTGAATACCGGGATACAAAATTGAAACTAAGGTGTTCTCCCGGAGAATTTGTAAGGGGTATGAAAGAGTTCACGAATGAACAAAAAGAGGCAGTAAGGAGTATGGGGTTTGGATCAGTGTTAGAAATCGATATAGATTCAATTCAAACTGGTCTAGGTTTCTGGTTGCTTTCGAATTATGACGAAACAACAAGAACAGTAAATGTTGGGAACTGGAAAATAAAGATAACAAGTTCTTTGGTGCAAGAATGTTTTGGAATCCCGATAGGGACAATTCCTGTGTTGGAGCACGGAAGGCCAAAAAAAGGATCGGGTTCAACGATAGATAAATTCAAATCTCAATTCAACACATCTACTCCAAGTGTTGGGCAAGTATTAAATGTGGTTAAAACACTCGTAAATGGTGGGAGAATGTTTAAGCTAAATTTCTTGGTACTGTGGAACACAGTTTTTGGCGAGATAACAAAATCAACAAAAGTTAACCAGAGATTTTTTATTAGTGTGGATAAAGAAGATGATATACCAAACATGAAGTGGTGTTCATACCTACTAGAGTGTCTAAACAGAACAAAAGCAGGCTGGAAGCAAGATCAATACAATGGGCCGATAGCAATGTTAACTGTAAGTTTGTGTTATACATATAGTAAAACGCATGCATTGTTTATACCTATAGTAAGTTTCTGTTCATACCTATAGTAAAACGCATGTGTTATTTAACAAAACGCATGCATTGTTTATAAATTTTTTTAATAATTTAAAACTTAAGTTGTTACTATGTGCAGGTTATTTACACCCATGAATACAACAAAAGGCATAATCCAACAATTGTGAAGAATCCTGCAATTAGTTACATTACATCTTCATCGTTGCAGGATATGGAAAGTTATATATACGATAATGGGCCTTTAACAGATATCGAAGAAGATGATGATGATAATGTTGTAGGGAATGAAGAGAGTGAAAAAAGAAGTTCTGAAAAAGGTGTAAGCGAAACGGTGAAGGACGCTGTGGATGTTTTGGTGGGTCTGCATGAAAAAGAACCCGCTGTTGATGAGGAGGAGCTAGATTATGACAACCTAGACTAGAGAGATTTTGACATGGGAACACAAACCCAGCAAATGTTTGAGTATTGTGCAACGCCACCACAGTTGAGTGGGGTTGAGTGTGATAAAGAAGAATTCGACGCAGCTATGAAAGCTAAAAAGGTAAATATGTCATGACAGTTGTTTTTTGTAGTAAAGGTGTATAGTTGTTCGTAAAACGCATTTGTAAAATACTAAAACGCCTTTGATGTTTTCATGGCAGGTTTGGATGAAAAAAATGGACAGAAACATGAAGAAGTATCTAGACATCCAAGAGGAAATGGATGATATGGTTTCACAAGCAAGAGAGAAGTATTTCTGGTATAGGGAATTGATCGATAGATGCCAGAAATGGGACGTCATTAGAGGTAAGTCGTCGAAAGATGGCGATGAACATGTGGTCGGTCTAGGAGATGATCAAGGTTTAGAAGACTTGGGAGCGCAATTAGGTGTTGAGAATGATAGGGTTGTTGAAGAAGAACAGGCGGCAGGGATGGTCCAACCCGAGACGACAAAAACATTGGTGGGATACAAACGATATGGGCATGGTAGGAAGAAGAAGGCTGGAGATCAAAGTGGACAGGTTGAAAAAGTGGCTGAACAGGTAAAACGCATCTGTTTTAATCCTAAAACGCAAGTATTGTTATACTGAATTTTTTACAATTATAAGTAAAACGCATTTGAATAATGTCTAAAACGCATGTGCTTTTTTTTGTGACAACTTGTAAATATTGAAGACAACACAGGAGTGGGGCCTGATGAAACAGTTTCAATTGTTAAGGATGTTGATGAAAATGTTGTCGGGGAGTCAGCGAAGGTGGTGGAAGATAATGTTGATGAGGCAAATGTTGATGAAGACTATGGTATAAGTGATACAGCACTTGCTATGATACAAACAATAGAGCCAGACGTATTTGGTATAAGGGATGCAAGCATTAGGGATGAACAACAAGATCAAGTCGAAGAACAGGCGAATTTGGCAGAAGTTATAACCAATGTGCCTTTGCTACAAGTAGAGCCGGAAAAGGATCCAGAAACACCAAAGGATCAAATTATTGAGAAAAAAAAAAAGGAAAAGCGAAGGTTGATGATGTTAATGCTGGTAGGCCAGTCAGAAAGAAGAATCCGTCTTGGGCTTTAAAATCTCCTTACATCGGGAGAAAGGTTTCACTGTTTGAGCCTCTAACAAAAGATGAACAGATGATGGCAGAGTACATGATGGCGCCAACAAGGGATAAAATGTAAGTGATATGTATGAGCTTAGATTATAGTTTGTAAATAACTAATATTTCGTTTGTAACTTTCAGGAAAGTGGTCTACAAATCGGATGGGGGGGGTATCGATATATAAGGCTGTCTTGGAAAGTTTCTACCCCGGTATATGGTTGCACACTAACGCAGTGGATGCATATATAGAGCTACTCAATTATGAGGAGAAAAAGGTGAATGAAGATGGAGTGTACAAGCTTTATTGCACCACTACAATGATGGTAAAAAAAAATTATGATTAGTTAAAACAGACAGTAAAACGCATGAATGAAGATAGTAAAACGCATGTGTTTATTTGACTGGTTGTTTTTGATATACAGCCACCAGACTACTACAAGCAAGGGGTTTGTGAACATGATAGGGTGAAGGTTTTTAAAAGCAATATGGAACATCTGATGCAGAAGTTCAAAGTCAAATCTGTGCATGAATTTGACATCATTATAGTGCCATTGCTAATAAAGAGTCATTTCTATCTTATGTGCTTTGATATAAAGAGTGGCTTCATTGAGTTGATTGACAACTCAAAGAATGAACCAGATTTTCAGGCAAGATATGAAGGGGTGCCCGAAATCCTGGTATGTAAAATTACTAATTAATTAATAACAAAAAATATGTTATTGTGAATAACTTAACTTTGTCTTGTTTTATTGCGTGCAGAGACACACTTTCTACTTAACTTTGAGAACATTGTCTGAGAGCAGAATAGGAATCGAGAGGATTGAAGGGGAGACAATACATAGGAGAGAAATGCCATGGAGGACTGAGAATAACAAAGAAGACTGCGGTATATTCGCAATACGGCACATGGAAACGTATAAAGGGAATAATGTATGGAGCGCCGGATTTGTTAATGAGTCGCCACTACAAATCAAGCAGCTAAATGTGTAACATCGCAAAATTTTCCCCAAAATTTTAATACATAAAAAGCCCTTATATATATATATATATATATATATTATTACACCTTTATCATTAATATTATACAAATGTGCCTAAGTCTTTATTTATCCTAACTCACAACTTATATACATACATAAATGTATATAAATAATAATAATAATAATATGATTCTAAATTCTTTTTTTTTCACATACAAGATTTTTTTTTAAATAAAGCCTTGAGTCAAATAGTCAAAGTCCTAGTCAAAGTCTTAGTCAAACAGTCAAAGTCTTAGTCAAATAGTCAATTCATCATAAAACCTTACTTTATGGTGTTGACCAATTTTAATGGCTAATTGACTTCAAAACTAGTATAAAAACCCACCTATGACCCATTATACTTTGCACCTCTAAATCGATTGTTTCAATCCGATTAAACTTTCCCTCATACCTTTCTTCTATAGTCTATTACTTCTACAATTGAAGCTTTGATTATAAGCTCTTGTAATTGGCGAATTGGAAGCTTGATATTCTTTCTTTTTCGTTTTCTTCAATTTGGACTAGCTACGTTGTTGAGTCTTTGGGATTCGCCTCGCATACATTCACAACACATTATTCTATTTTTTTTTACGAGACATAACATTTTGCTAAGGTGAGTTTTACATAGCCCCTTTTCTATTTATCACCATTTTTGGGGTGAAACATGTTACAACATCATTTATGCAATTCAATCATCAATGTGTCTATGTGTTTTTCTATGTTGCATTATGTCTTGAACATGACTAGGGTAAGCACAATTCTAGCATAAACATTCATCAGCCAAACGGTATACATTGATAGATCTATTGGACTGACAATCCCACCCGGATACGTGCCTCCTACAAAGGTTGCGTGGGTGTTTGTTACTGCAATATAAACGAGTGAACCATGAGCGTATGGGATGTACCACAATACAACAGTCACAATGGTTGATTATGCACTCGATTTACTTCTAGTATGTTTTCACATATGGACTAGATTGCCATGACACATGAATTGCACAACAATTTTATTCGATTATCAAAACCTATGTAATTCTCACCAACTTTTGTTGACCTAAAATATTTTCAACTTAACATGTTTCAGGTTCTACTTGCTTGAGGATTTGAATTAATGCTTGAAGATGTGTGCATAGTTTTATTCAATTTGATGTATGAATTATTGTAGAACAATTGTATGTAATTTATCTAAATCATATAATGAGAATTATTATTTACCATGAGCTACTGAACAATCATCAATACGTGACATCCCGATGTTTCCGCCATCGGTTGGGGTGTTACAGATTGGTATCAGAGCCATGGTTATAGGGAATTAGGTTATTAGAAAAATAATCTAGTCTATAACCATAGGATTTAACCAGTACTTGCTTCTTTTACTTGCTATTCTCTATCTCCCTCCTACTTCTTATCCCTACTTTCATCCTTACAAGAAGGTTGCTCTCCATCACTGGATCTACTCTCAGACTAATAGGACAAAATCCTCAGGTTTAACCTGAACCACCTTGAGATCTCGTCGAAGTTCTAGATTTTAATAACGAACACGTGCAATCTGGAAGGGTGAACGCCTGTATTCTGAGTCTTCTGTCTAGGCTGGCATTGCGCATATATCCCAATCAGACGAGGGACCCGGATGCCTACCTGGGAATTCTCGGGATGAGTGTTCACTTATAGGCTAAAGCATGTCTTCACTATGTTATTGGAATCTGAAATCTTTGATACGCCAACGTTTTCGTTTATTCGTTTTAATTAATGAATAAATGATTACATTCCTTATATCACCTCATTCATTTCATGCCACATTGAACCTTCATTGTGTCCCTTATAGATCATGTCTCCACGTCGCAGCACTCGCAATAACAGTGGTGAAAACCAAGAGGAAAGTAACAACAACCACAACACCAACCACAACAACAACAAAAACAACAAAGGTGTTGATGCCCAACTGGCTGCGATTATTTCCCAACAAATGGCGCAACAAATCACAACTCTGGTTTCTAACTTGTTGGCTCAAGTCATCCCAATGAATGGGAACGGCAATGGAAATGGAGATGGAAATCACATAAAGAACGGGACCTTAGTTCGGAAAGGCGAGAAAACAAGTATTGTGGCCGCGGTAACTACCGAGAACCAGAAGCGCAAGACCAGGGATCCTAATGTAAACCTCACTACACAAGCTTCTAACAAGAAACCCTATACAAGAAACTTTCCATTGTGTAACACATGCAAACGACATCACCCCACTGTTTCAGTGTGTCGCCTGTGCACCAATTGTGGTAGGTATGGCCATCTGGTCAACACATGTCGTGAGTCCCCAAACCCTAACACCAACCAACCAACCCTGCTCAGGTTGCTAATCTTAATCGTCCTGGTAAATACAACTATGGTCAATGCTATGAATGTGGAAACCCAAATCATTTCCGTAACCGATGCCCTAAACTAAATCGAGATCAAGACCCTCCAGCTACTTAACAGCAAACCCCACCATTTGAATGATGTCTACTTTTTAATTCTATGTATTGACACTTTTTGATTCAAGTAATAAATTCAAGTATTATCATAACATCTGAGTGCATGCTTGTTTGAATGTGAACTAATTGCTATATCTATAATCATACTTGCTTACTTGTACAACAATTAGTTGACTACCAAACAACCTACTCAACGATTGGTAGAGGTCATCATGTCTTTCCAACAGTCGGGAGAGGCCCTACAACCTGCTCAACGACTGGTGGAGACTATCAAACCTGCTCAACAATCGGTAGAGTCATAAAAGGACGCAAAACCCTAATGTAAGGTAAATTGATAATTACGGTCCGGAACGTAATCATGAATTTACAGGTACGTTAAGGTAGTGAGAAATTTTATCAAGGTTTTCGGTAATCGACCAATTGTATACCTGGTGTTTTTCTTTTAACTTCGGGACGAAGTTCCTAAAACTCTAAAAGTAGGGGAGACTGTAACATCGCAAAATTTTCCCCAAAATTTTAATACATAAAAAGCCCTTATATATATATATATATATATATATATATATATATATATATATATATTTTATTACACCTTTATCATTAATATTATACAAATGTGCCTAAGTCTTTATTTATCCTAACTCACAACTTATATACATACATAAATGTATATAAATAATAATAATAATAATAATATGATTCTAAATTCTTTTTTTTTTCACATACAAGATTTTTTTTTTTAAATAAAGCCTTGAGTCAAATAGTCAAAGTCCTAGTCAAAGTCTTAGTCAAATAGTCAATTCATCATAAAACCTTACTTTATGGTGTTGACCAATTTTAATGGCTAATTGACTCCAAAACTAGTATAAAAACCCACCTATGACCCATTATACTTTGCACCTCTAAATCGATTGTTTCAATCCGATTAAACTTTCCCTCATACCTTTCTTCTATAGTCTATTACTTCTACAATTGAAGCTTTGATTATAAGCTCTTGTAATTGGCGAATTGGAAGCTTGATATTCTTTCTTTTTCGTTTTCTTCAATTTGGACTAGCTACGTTGTTGAGTCTTTGGGATTCGCCTCGCATACATTCACAACACATTATTCTATTTTTTTTTACGAGACATAACATTTTGCTAAGGTGAGTTTTACATAGCCCCTTTTCTATTTATCACCATTTTTGGGGTGAAACATGTTACAACATCATTTATGCAATTCAATCATCAATGTGTCTATGTGTTTTTCTATGTTGCATTATGTCTTGAACATGACTAGGGTAAGCACAATTCTAGCATAAACATTCATCAGCCAAACGGTATACATTGATAGATCTATTGGACTGACAATCCCACCCGGATACGTGCCTCCTACAAAGGTTGCGTGGGTGTTTGTTACTGCAATATAAACGAGTGAACCATGAGCGTATGGGATGTACCACAATACAACAGTCACAATGGTTGATTATGCACTCGATTTACTTCTAGTATGTTTTCACATATGGACTAGATTGCCATGACACATGAATTGCACAACAATTTTATTCGATTATCAAAACCTATGTAATTCTCACCAACTTTTGTTGACCCAAAATATTTTCAACTTAACATGTTTCAGGTTCTACTTGCTTGAGGATTTGAATTAATGCTTGAAGATGTGTGCATAGTTTTATTCAATTTGATGTATGAATTATTGTAGAACAATTGTATGTAATTTATCTAAATCATATAATGAGAATTATTATTTACCATGAGCTACTGAACAATCATCAATACGTGACATCCCGATGTTTCCGCCATCGGTTGGGGTGTTACAAAATGGTATCAGAGCCATGGTTATAGGGAATTAGGTTATTAGAAAAATAATCTAGTCTATAACCATAGGATTTAACCAGTACTTGCTTCTTTTACTTGCTATTCTCTATCTCCCTCCTACTTCTTATCCCTACTTTCATCCTTACAAGAAGGTTGCTCTCCATCACTGGATCTACTCTCAGACTAATAGGACAAAATCCTCAGGTTTAACCTGAACCACCTTGAGATCTCGTCGAAGTTCTAGATTTTAATAACGAACACGTGCAATCTGGAAGGGTGAACGCCTGTATTCTGAGTCTTCTGTCTAGGCTGGCATTGCGCATATATCCCAATCAGACGAGGGACCCGGATGCCTACCTGGGAATTCTCGGGATGAGTGTTCACTTATAGGCTAAAGCATGTCTTCACTATGTTATTGGAATCTGAAATCTTTGATACGTCAACGTTTTCGTTTATTCGTTTTAATTAATGAATAAATGATTACATTCCTTATATCACCTCATTCATTTCATGCCACATTGAACCTTCATTGTGTCCCTTATAGATCATGTCTCCACGTCGCAGCACTCGCAATAACAGTGGTGAAAACCAAGAGGAAAGTAACAACAACCACAACACCAACCACAACAACAACAAAAACAACAAAGGTGTTGATGCCCAACTGGCTGCGATTATTTCCCAACAAATGGCGCAACAAATCACAACTCTGGTTTCTAACTTGTTGGCTCAAGTCATCCCAATGAATGGGAACGGCAATGGAAATGGAGATGGAAATCACATAAAGAACGGGACCTTAGTTCGGAAAGGCGAGAAAACAAGTATTGTGGCCGCGGTAACTACCGAGAACCAGAAGCGCAAGACCAGGGATCCTAATGTAAACCTCACTACACAAGCTTCTAACAAGAAACCCTATACAAGAAACTTTCCATTGTGTAACACATGCAAACGACATCACCCCACTGTTTCAGTGTGTCGCCTGTGCACCAATTGTGGTAGGTATGGCCATCTGGTCAACACATGTCGTGAGTCCCCAAACCCTAACACCAACCAACCAACCCTGCTCAGGTTGCTAATCTTAATCGTCCTGGTAAATACAACTATGGTCAATGCTATGAATGTGGAAACCCAAATCATTTCCGTAACCGATGCCCTAAACTAAATCGAGATCAAGACCCTCCAGCTACTTAACAGCAAACCCCACCATTTGAATGATGTCTACTTTTTAATTCTATGTATTGACACTTTTTGATTCAAGTAATAAATTCAAGTATTATCATAACATCTGAGTGCATGCTTGTTTGAATGTGAACTAATTGCTATATCTATAATCATACTTGCTTACTTGTACAACAATTAGTTGACTACCAAACAACCTACTCAACGATTGGTAGAGGTCATCATGTCTTTCCAACAGTCGGGAGAGGCCCTACAACCTGCTCAACGACTGGTGGAGACTATCGAACCTGCTCAACAATCGGTAGAGTCATAAAAGGACGCAAAACCCTAATGTAAGGTAAATTGATAATTACGGTCCGGAACGTAATCATGAATTTACAGGTACGTTAAGGTAGTGAGAAATTTTATCAAGGTTTTCGGTAATCGACCAATTGTATACCTGGTGTTTTTCTTTTAACTTCGGGACGAAGTTCCTAAAACTCTAAAAGTAGGGGAGACTGTAACATCGCAAAATTTTCCCCAAAATTTTAATACATAAAAAGCCCTTATATATATATATATATATATATATATATTTTATTACACCTTTATCATTAATATTATACAAATGTGCCTAAGTCTTTATTTATCCTAACTCACAACTTATATACATACATAAATGTATATAAATAATAATAATAATAATAATATGATTCTAAATTCTTTTTTTTTTTCACATACAAGATTTTTTTTTTTTAAATAAAGCCTTGAGTCAAATAGTCAAAGTCCTAGTCAAAGTCTTAGTCAAATAGTCAATTCATCATAAAACCTTACTTTATGGTGTTGACCAATTTTAATGGCTAATTGACTCCAAAACTAGTATAAAAACCCACCTATGACCCATTATACTTTGCACCTCTAAATCGATTGTTTCAATCCGATTAAACTTTCCCTCATACCTTTCTTCTATAGTCTATTACTTCTACAATTGAAGCTTTGATTATAAGCTCTTGTAATTGGCGAATTGGAAGCTTGATATTCTTTCTTTTTCGTTTTCTTCAATTTGGACTAGCTACGTTGTTGAGTCTTTGGGATTCGCCTCGCATACATTCACAACACATTATTCTATTTTTTTTTACGAGACATAACATTTTGCTAAGGTGAGTTTTACATAGCCCCTTTTCTATTTATCACCATTTTTGGGGTGAAACATGTTACAACATCATTTATGCAATTCAATCATCAATGTGTCTATGTGTTTTTCTATGTTGCATTATGTCTTGAACATGACTAGGGTAAGCACAATTCTAGCATAAACATTCATCAGCCAAACGGTATACATTGATAGATCTATTGGACTGACAATCCCACCCGGATACGTGCCTCCTACAAAGGTTGCGTGGGTGTTTGTTACTGCAATATAAACGAGTGAACCATGAGCGTATGGGATGTACCACAATACAACAGTCACAATGGTTGATTATGCACTCGATTTACTTCTAGTATGTTTTCACATATGGACTAGATTGCCATGACACATGAATTGCACAACAATTTTATTCGATTATCAAAACCTATGTAATTCTCACCAACTTTTGTTGACCCAAAATATTTTCAACTTAACATGTTTCAGGTTCTACTTGCTTGAGGATTTGAATTAATGCTTGAAGATGTGTGCATAGTTTTATTCAATTTGATGTATGAATTATTGTAGAACAATTGTATGTAATTTATCTAAATCATATAATGAGAATTATTATTTACCATGAGCTACTGAACAATCATCAATACGTGACATCCCGATGTTTCCGCCATCGGTTGGGGTGTTACAAAATGCGTTGAGGTTCAAGTATGTTGCAAAATTGATACTAAGCGAGCACAACATGGCAAGGGATGACGCTATTGAAGAAGCGCACAAGTTTAGCAAACGACCTTACAAGACTAAGATGCTTCAAAATGCTAAAAAGAAAATGAAGAATCGAGTAGATAGTGTGAGCTAAATGTTTTTAAAATTTGTTATGTTAGACATGAACATCTGTTTGTTCCTTTTGTTAAAAATGAATGTTTCTGTTTATTTTAGCAGTTTTGTTAAAACGCATGTGATGATGACTAAAACGCATCAAGGTTCTCAAATCACTATACAAATAATAAAAAGGTAAATTTATTAAAACGCCTGCATTATTTTATAAAACGCAAGTACATTTTTTATTCAACACATTTTACATAGCAACACATACAAAACACATGGGGTTCAAAGTTGGAGATAGGTAAACATAGAAGCAAGGTTTAAAGTGATTTGAGAAATTTGATCTTCATTTCCATTGAACACCTCAAAAGTGCAATGGATTTAGTAAGCTCTTCGACAAGATTCATATCTCTTTGTTTTGCATCAATCATGAACATCAATGCCAGTTCATGAAGACTAGAATCTAGCATCGCCTTGAGAATGTTGCAAACTTCATCTTTTCTGGAAATGCGTTCATGGACATTATTCAAATCATCCATCAAAAACACTCTCACAAGAATGATCCTTGATGATTTGTTCTTCAATCCTCTTAATAAAAAGGGATCTTGCAGAGGATGATGATGGAGAAGACATTGTTGTTGTAAAAATATGTTTATAGTGTAAAATCAAAATGTACATATTGATGATAATATAGAAAAATAATATACAAAATGACAAAATAGAATCACATGGGTTACTATACAAAAAGCAGTTCTGTTTGACTGAATAAAATGATAAAACGCATTCAGTAATATGCTAAAACGCATGTACCAATTTCAAAAAAAAAATAATAATTGGTATGGACAAACACTAAATGACATTACATATTCACATGTTTTACTGTTCTTTGCATTCTTGATAATAAAAATATTAAATTTTGTGAAAAATATTAAAAAAAGGTATGAAAATTTATAACAATGACAAACCTCTGTATTTTCATTTTATAACAATAAATGAAAAAAAAATTATTTTATTTTGCAAATTGTTAGTAAAAATTAAATACTTGTTATAGTGTTCAACAACCAAAAAAATGATTGTATTTTGCAAGTTGGTATGATGTGATTGAGTATGAATCAAAATTAAATACAGTTTATAGTATTTATTAAACTCTGTACACAAAAAGCATATAGTTAAGATAACAAAACGCATTGGTTCGATTGTAACCAGTATGAAATGCATGTTGTAGTGATGTGATTGATATCTAAATAGAATTAAATGAACCATTAGTATCTTCAACTACCATATCATCAATTTATTAACCTCAAAAATTCTCTATATAATGATCGAACAAAAAACAGAGCATCACAAAACAAAAAAAAAACTCGTTTAAAAGAAAAAACCCAGTATAGCAACAATGGATAATAACATCGAGAATGCGATCAACAATATCCAGGTGAAAACAGTGATCATGGTTGATTCTTCAACAGAGGTAAGAAATGATATCAAGTCATCTTCTTCTGTTATGTGTGTTCAACAGGATGTGCTGAGGCAGGCGAAAAAAAACCTTGATGTCCATGAAATGCTACTTGGTGAACCAAAATCAAGCTTCAGGGATAAAGCTTTAGAGCTGATCAAACAACAAGAAGCTTTTGATGATTTAATCTATCACAGTTTGAAGAACACAGAAGAAACCATATGGTCTAACATGGCAGGTAAAAGGAAGGGGAGGGATGAGATTTTAAACAAAAAAGAATGAATGTGGTTGGTGGTTTTGATCAGATGGTAGTTTTGGGTGGTTTGTGAATGTGGTGGGTTGTTTGTTGGTAGTTTTTTGGGTTTTATGTTAGTATGTTTTCTTTGGGTTTTATGGGTTTTATGTTAGTATGGTTTTGATCAGATGTATGCCATATGGTGATGTACTGAATGATATATATATATATATATATATATATATATATATATATATATAAGTGTTTGTTAGTAAAACGCATCTAATAAACAATAAAACTCCTTCAATAAATATGATATAAAAAATGTATAATCTGTATAAAAATTTACTAAAACGTATTCACAAATCACAAAACGCATTCATTAAAAACAGTATAATTCTCCAAATGTTTAAAGTATACTAAAACGCATTCATTAATATTAAAACGCAGGCATTAAAAATACTAAAAATCAGTCCTCATCCACTTGGTCTTCAACTCCTTGATGATCAACTCCTTGGTCTTCTGCATTTTCATCTTCCTCATTCTCATCTTGTAGCATTGTGGTTTTTAACTTGTGTTTCCGACGATCATGTCCTACCTCCCCACAAATGTTACATGTTCTTTTCCTTTTACCCATACGACTTATAGCTTTTTCTTTGTTTGATTTAATTCGCTTGTGTGAACCCCGACCTTTATTTTTGATACCATTTGGCAAACGGACAATAGTATCTGCCGGCTTGTCATACCCAAGCAAACTAGAGTACCGATCATACTTCTTTTGAGTTGGTCTACTAAACCGACGTTCATCCACCTTGTTGATCATTTCTTTCATTTGCTCGTTGACTAGCTTTAATTCCTCTAAGTCTGTGATCAAATTATTTGCAAGGTATTCACCGGCGAAAACAACTTCCCTAGCAATCTTTCTAGCTTCTTTGCTTTTGTCATCAACAAACTCATGTAACTCAAATGAATGGTTTATCTCATTCGGGACAACATCTTTTGTCCACCTCTTCAAAATGTATTTCTTCGAGAATCTTTGAATTCTAAATGACCGAAGAACTAGAAAAATATGCCTACATAGTAAACCATATTGTTCAAACCTTTTACACGTGCATAATGTAGTGACATCATCACCATCCTTCTTGAAAAGCACCTGTAAAAAAAATTTATACTGATCTATTAAAACGCATTTGAAACATTGTAAAAAGCATGTATATATATATATTGGATCATTAAAATGGGTAAAAATGGAAACTACTAAAACGCATGTATAAAATTAATACAACGCACTTACTTCTAGAAAACCTTGCCCATATGCTTTCGGGTCATCCACGAAAAGTTTCAAAAATTCACCACACCTTTGTGTCTGAACAGGTACCAAACTATCAAAGGCAGCATAAATCTCCTCTTGTATATCAAGGAATATAGACCTCGTGAAAATTTGAGATGCTTCCTTCTCGATGGGAAAACTAGTCCAAAAATCAGGAATAGTGTGCCTTGAATCATGATCGTTTTTCCTATGATTAAACCTCTGAGCTTCCATTGAAGTCTCAAAATGGTTCAAAAACTCGACAAGCGTCAGCTGGGAATTCGCCGCTTGACAAAAAAAAATGATTCTCACTCTCTGATCTAGATGTTGTCCGCATTAGACCAGACATCGGTTCATCACGGTAATATGCGGGGATCCACATTGTTCTCAAGTTAAACATATCCGTCAACCAAGTATTATCCGTAAGCTTGAAATCATTCATCACAAGATCCCATTCAAAATCAAATTTCTCGGGACCAATTGAGTCTGTCCAAACGATGTTACAAATTCGCCGCTTGAACTCATCATCACTGCATAATGTGCCACCAACCTAAAAATAAAAACACATCATGAAGAATATAAGACTTTATAAACACAAATTTTAAGAAGAGAAACAAAAAGTAACAAATGACAGTAAAAGGCAAGCATAAAGTGACAAAACGCCTTTATATAAATGATGAGTAAACAAAATCTTAACACAGACAGTAAAACGCATGCATATAGGTAGTAAAACGCATTAAGAACTTTTAGATTACTTGCCTTATCAGACACCTTTTTCATAATGTGCCACATGCACAACCTATGCCTGCTTGTATCAAATACCTTCTGAATTGCATTCTTCATTGCTGGATCTTGATCAGTGACTACAACTTTTGGTTTCTTACCAAAGGATTTTACAAAAACTCCCAATAACCAGGTATACGATTCTGTTGTCTCCGAAGACAACAATCCAGCCCCGAGAGTTACATTTCTACAATGATTGTCAATTCCTGTAAAAGGAACAAAAACCATTTTGTACCTGTAAAAAAGAAAACATGTGACAGTTTAGCATTCTAAAAATGATGATGAAGGTTATTAAAATAGGTTAAAAATTGGATATACTTGTTTGTGTTAAAAGTTGCATCGAAAGATATGACATCGCCAAACTCCATGTAGTTCCTTTTACACAAAGCATCAGCCCAAAACAGACCAGTGAGGGCATTCTTATCATCAACCGAGTACTCAAATGAATAATCAGGAAGATACTTTTTCTTATCCTTCAACCTCAAAACTATCATGTCGGCGTCATGCTCACCAATAAAAGAGTTCAAGCCACCCTTGAAGTTCTTACAATCAACTGCAGTTGCACCAACGTTCTCGAACCCGCCATATTTTGTCCTCATCACATTAAAAGCTTTAACAGGTCCCATGTTTAATGAAGACATTTCACATATCATTTCTTCCTGAATATGTGTAAGCTTTCTATTGCCTGCTAACAGGTGAATATCCTCAGACGAAACCAACGGATGATTATGTCCTTCTACAAATTCACACACCTTAAACTCTTTTCCATTTTCTGATCCAAATCTAATAAAAGCCTTACATCCTGTACGGATTGAAGGTCTTTTCCTTTGTTTAACTTTTTTATTGTCATTCACCAAACCTAATTTTTGTGGCTTCCCACCCTCTTTGTAGCAAACAACATATTTTATATGAAGAACATTCATATGAACATATGATGTGCTCTTCCTAGCTGTAAATCCAAAAGCCTTGGCATACTTCTGATAAAACTCAAAAGCATGATCTATACTTGGGAAGACCATATCAACTTCTGGTTTCAATGAAGATGGAACATCAGGTATGTATATTTGAGTTTGATCATCAATTGGAACATCTTTAGTACATAGATCTGGCATACAAAGAAGATGATAAAACACCATAAACATAATATCACCAGATACATCAAAACGCATGTTAAAACATATTAAAACGCATTTGAATTATATCCTAAACATAATATCACCAAATACATCAAAACGCATGTTAAAACATATTAAAACGCATTTGAATGTTATCCTAAACATAATATCACCAAATACATCAAAACGCATGTTACTAATCCTAAAACGCATTCAGAAATGTTATCAAATACGATCATACAACCAGTTACATTAAAACGCATGTTACTAATCCTAAAACGCAAATGATTATCTTCAAATCCACAAAAAAAAAATCCAAAAAATACCTTGCATCCTTTTGTGTTCAACCATGAAATCAAATCTCTCACCAATATGTTCATCAGTGTTGTTTACATCTTCATGTATAATATCTACATAAAAGTTTTTAATGGAATGCTCAACCTCTGTTTTCATCACTGATCTAAAAAAGCTTCAAAACAGTAGAAACTAACCTTCAAAATTGAGATTATGAGGATCAACAACTTCATGTTCTTCATCGACGTTCAATTCGGGTTCATTGTTTAGATCTGAAAACACAAATTAAAAGTAAGATCACGATTAATTGAAAACAATAAAAACATAGTACATACCGAACATGGTGAAGAACTCGGCAACTGATTATGATTTTCGTAAAAAATGAAAACAGTGATCGACTATGATTGTATGATTTTTGAATATGGTAACAATTGATAATCGTATATTATGGAATCAGTTATGAAATTTGAAATATTGATGAACGATAAAACAGGGATTTGATATTAAACGTGATTAATTGATATGTCCAATTGACTATACTACCCCTCTAATCTGTTATAGAGTTATAACAGACAAGTTCCACGTGGCATCATTTTGTGGCTTCTCACACTTTGTAGGATAAGAGACTTTGTACCCTACACTTTCTCTAATTAAATATACTTGTGTCAAAACGGATAGAGAAAAATGAAGTTGCAATATATAAAGCTAGATTTGTAACTGAAGGTGTTTCCTCCAAAGACAAGAAATTAATCATGACTCCATGAGGAAACATATCATCTTGTTATGGACGCAATTACATTTAGATATTTAATCAGCTTAACAATTTAAAACTTTATAAATGCATCTTATGCACGTTGTTACAACTTACTTTCATAGATCACTTTATAGTGACATCTATATGAAAATTTCCTAAGGATTTAATGTAACAACCAGGGTGTCGCAACGGATTATCATTAACAGATTTAATAACAATGATTACATTAAACTGAATTCCAACACAAATGAAATACTTAAAATGTAAACACGACATCCTCTTCTTATCTAGGATCTTCTGGTCGTCGGTTTTCTCTAGTGATCTTTGTGTAGTTACCTGATCACATGCTTAAAGTACGTTAGTATGATAATACTAGTGAGTCATGACAAGATTTAGACACAACTATATAATACTTATTAATTGATAACTTGATAACCGATCATTCATATATAACTCATGGTACCACTTTGACAATGGTAGATTGTTGGTTCATAAGCCCCTCCCTGGACTCAGAATGCTTATCAGATATAATGACTAGATGGCCCATCTCTCATAGTTTCTAATGTGAATGATCTTAACTGAAAGATACTCTTAGAATAACTATAATAATAATGCTATGACATAAACCATATAAAATAACCTGATAAACGACTAGACAAGCATGTAATAACCCCAAAAGATTTATAAAAAGGGGAAAGGTCATGTACTCACCTTACATTCTTCTTGTGATTCTGTAATCTGTTCTCTATTGGTGTATTCCAAGATAAGTGGTACCTATTACGTTTTATAAACATTAGCGCATGCATGACTTATGCACGTGATAATGCTGGGGACAATCCTTTATTTTTATTCTTTAATATTTTATATCCTTGTATATACATATATATTATAAATTGATACAATAATCTAAACTTGGGATTTATATAGACACGGACTTCTAATCTAATAAGCTGGCCATTACAGCTTGGCACTCATATCCTACTAAGAAGTTGACCTCGTACAGCTTGGTTCAGGTGGCTCAAAGAATAAATTATTGTAATTATATCCCAAGTCTAAATACATTATCTGTATACCAACTTATATATATATATATATATATATATATATATATATATATATATGTTTAGGTTCCTGTACAAAGTGGAATTTTTGTGAGAAATGTAAGAAGCAATAGAAAGTTGACATGTGGCAATCTTATTTATTTTGAAATAAGGGTAGCTTAGTCAATTTACCATTAATCATAATTAATCAATTTAAATATTTGAGGAAAGTATCATGCATTTAGTTACATTTCCATTTCCATTTTTAATGGTAGAGTCTATGTATTCTGCACTTTTTCCTTCTTCAACGTAACATCACAACATCAGCACAACACAACAATGTTGTTTTTTTATTTTTCAATCCGTGGTGTTTTATTATATAGTAACGTTGTTTCTATTATTCAATCCGTAGTGTTTTATTACATAGTAACGTTGTAGGGTGTTTTTTTTCAATCCGTGGTGTTATGTGTATGAATCATGTTCAATATTCATAGAACACCAAGAAATCTAAACACACCCTCATACAAACTATGAATATAAAACACAACAAGATGATCATGATAAAACACAACATCCCAACCAATAAAAAATCAAAGAACTTTTAATCAATCCCAATTGTGTTTATTCCGTATGGTGTTTTATAACACAACAATTGTTTTGTTATTTAATACGTAGTGTTTTATTACACAGTAACGATGTAACACACCTTCAAACAAACTATGAGTATAAAACACAACAAGATGATCATAATAAAACACAACATCCCAAATAATCGAAAATCAAAAAACTTTTAATCAATCCCAATTACCACGAACAAAAAACATTTAAAAAAATGAAACAAACAAAACATCATGGTTGAAACCCGACTAATACACAAGAAACCCAAATACACCATCATACAATTTATGAGCATAAAACACAACAAGATGCAAAATAGTGTTTCTAGATGTTTAAAAACAACATGGCTTGTCATTTTCTACAAACAAAGCATTGCATCTGCATCTAATTTTCTACAAACAAGAATTAAAAAAAGTTAAAATAATGAAATTAGAATATAAGATAATGGAAGAGAAAAAAAATGCTAATAGCATGAATTGAAAAGTGTTGCTTTCATGTAAAGAAGACTAGATGATTATTTTGATTTATGGGGTTGTATATTGATTTGTGGGGTTGCATCTGTAGAGAAGAGGCGAATATCTTGGAGTGAGGAGAGAGAGAGAGAGAGAGAGTGAAGGATTGTTTCCATTTTTTTAGAGGTATCAATTAAATGTGGGTGCCTAATTTACTTTAATACCCCTCAGTCATTTAATTTAATATTAAAAATATAACACTAATTACCAAAATGCCACTCATTTAATCTACACCATAGATTAAGACGATCCAATGGCCAAAACACCTTCTCACACTTCTCACAAAAATAACACTTTGTACAGGATCTTGACCCTATATATATATATACACACACACACACACAAATACTAGTGGGAATGCCCGTGCGTTGCTGCGGGTTAAATTTTTGTTGTTTTGTTTTAGGTTACACGAATGGATTGTTATATTGCGATACATGTAATGTATAAATAATTTGATAGTTTCAAATCATATAATTTATGTTTAGCCAAAATTTAGCGCAAACCAAATATTTGAAACAAAAGGGCAACAATATAAGATATGGCCGTATGGAAGATGGCATGATGTGCTTTGCGGCGGGGGGAGAGCCAAAAAACAAACAGATGTACCATACGCAATAAGAGAAGGGACACGGCGAGGAAGGGGATAGGAGGAGGGAGTCGACGGCGCGACGGGGGAGGGGAGGAGGGAGTGTTATCTGATGCTTGCAAGAAGAAAAGGAGGTTAGAAGAGAGGAAGGATGTTGGTCCAGGTGTGCACCAAGAAGAGGGCGCACGAACCTTTTTTGATGAAAGATCTGCCAAAAAACAAACACTCTGCAGACCATAATGTCTGCGCGTGGTCTAGGTGGTGCAGACATAAAAGGCCAGGAAGAGCTTTTGGTTAAAAAAAAAAACAAAACAAACACCCCCTGAGTCACTACATCCCATTGGCCACTTCTCTTCAAATTCCACTAGCAACAAACGAGTTTCGGGGTTTTTTTCGACCTTAGTTCAGAGTAGTATTCGCCAAAATGGATTAGTTTACCTAAGAATCTTTCTCCCGCATTCCTGTCATCTCTTCACACACTTCTCATAAGTTGAGTTAGGCTTATAACAAGCATATGCCTCCCATGGGTGCAACGGACTAACGGTTGTGTTCTTAAGTGAAATGACGAAAACAATCTAAAAACAAGACAAGGTGGGTTAATGCTTGACTCACAAAAGAGGGGGGTCCTGCCAATGGGTAAATGATAGGATAATAAACGGGTCATGCACAATGGGTGGGTAACAACCTGTTGGGATTAAATTGGGTCATACGAAAACCCATTATGAAGGATGAGATGAATCAAGATTATGCACCACGTCCTCCATATTCCTACAGTTTACTTTTCATGTGTTAAATTAAGTTGTTTCCATGCTTTATGTGTTTGTACCTTCAACTTCCTAAGTAGTAACTTAGTTTTCAACTTTTCTAGAAAATAGGTCGTGGGTTAGGTAGTTGTGATTTCTTTTCTTTATGTATTGGAACATTTTCATTAAGGGAGAACAATGAATTTTAGATTGAAAAGTTTGTGTTAATTTTCTCTCATTGGATTATGAGTTAAAATTAATTTGTCTATGCTAGCTCAATCGTGGCACGTTGGGTGGTGTTCTTAGACACGATTCTCTAACCGTAGTGGTTTATCCGTATCTTCGATTGGATATCGTCGCCCTATTGCTTGTTTGTGTGGTGATTTCTGTATCACAAACGGGTTTTAGATCTATCCTTTTTTCTACTGTTTGTTTTGGTGGTGAATCTGTAACACCGAAAATCAGTTTCGCTTAATGATACCATTTGGCATGATTAACAAGTTAGTTATTTAATCTAGTAAATATGAAAATTAGAACTTGAGGGACCTAATGTGTCATGTGTGCAACGTAGAGTTATGATAATAACAAAAACATAACTTGGTAAAAAGATCAGTGTTTTGATCGATCAAAACACCTTCAAAAACACACACATAATAAGCTTTAACCAATTCAGCCCCAATCTGCTATACATCATGAGCTCTTGCCAATGCATGATGAAAATTATGATCATCTAGGGTTCTAATCATCACAAGGTAACTTTAGAACTCTTTTAATTTCATCTAAATCACCCTTGTGTTGAAGATGATGAAACTAGGGTTCATGTGAAAACGTATTATATATATAACATTTCAAATCGAATGATAGCGACGTTCGCTACAGTAACAACAATTTAATATATGGTTAATCAAAGTTGACCACTGGTTGACCGGTCAATACCCTTGACCCGAGCTCCCACATCAACAATACGCCATCATTGACAGGTGGTTCAAGCGTCGGAGATTGATTAGCGCCACCGTAGCTCTTCCCCAGGCCGTCGTTCTCCTCCCTGCTCCAACATGTTTCGCTTTCTTCTCTATCTATAATGAAACCGTGTGTGTGTTGGTATGTAGGAGTTTGTGAGGGAGGTGGTGTGAGTGGTGTGTGTTGTGTTGTTTTGTTTTGTGTAAACAGATTATAAAAGAGAAACTTATATGCATGTCTTTATAATATGATGCCATGGGGCACATGACAAAAGTGTCATGTGTCCCAATCTGATTAGGAGTCCCTCGCAATATCGTTGGTGTAACTCTACTGTTTGTCGGAAAAATCTGCAGGTTTTCATGAATCGGCGCCGGTTATATTTCTACGCCGCGCTTAGCGCAACGCGTAATTTACTAGTTAGATTATAAATATGGCTTAAGTGTTGCATACTTTGATTTTAATCCTATGTGGGTAATAAAGGTAAACCCCAAATGGGTGAAATCCCTTAAGTGAGTCGATTTATATGAACTCGTATCAAAATAACATTATAAATATGGCTTAAGTGTTGCATGCATTGGTTTTAATCCTATGTGGGTAATAAGATGTGACCGAATGATTAAATCCATTAAACGGAATTACCATGAATAGACGAAATCAATGAATAAAGTAGTTAGACATTTTGGTAAACGGGTCAAGTGTTGTTGTCACGTGAACCATACATAAAAGCTTGGATAGCATAATGTTATGAACTATGAGTCGTAATGGGTCAAATGGTATGTCATCATAATTTGAGTCCAATACTTGATGCTTGTAATCCAAGCATTAAGATTCACAAGGTTAAACGGTAAAATGGTGAAGTATTACCATTTGGGTTCCGCGAAATTTATGTTTGTCAATTTAGAAAGCATACAGGTAAACACATTTGTGAATGGGCACTTGATGCCAAGAATCATAAAGAGGGAGCAAAAGGTATGGAAATGGGTCGAAGCCACCCGATAAGTCCGTAGTTAAATAAACGCCTCAGGGCGAAGTTGTATGTGTACAAAAACCTTCCACGCGAAGCGAGGGTGCCAATTAGATAAGTTATTACCATAACTGTGTCTATGCGCACTAATGCGCTTAGAATTGATTAAATTTAGACAAATCTTGAAAATGGCGAAAACCAAAGTCCATAAGGTCTTAGAGGGTTTCCAAAGAAGTCAATGAGCCAAAAACAATTGATTCAAATTAAGTAGTGTCGTCACGGGTGGCTAAATAGAAACATTTGCAAGGATTCACTAAAGATTGAATCCAAGAATCGGGTCTTAATCAAACAAACCGAATGATGTTTTTAGTTAAACAAGTGCCCAATGGGTTGATAATACGGTTGTCATACTTCTTGAATGGTCAAATAATGTTTTGAATAACCTATGACCCTTAACGGGTCAATTTGGGTGAAATTCGACTTAAACATTTAAAACTAAGAACCGGGTCAGTGACATAAACTAGATGATATTTTTAGTCAAACAAACGTCAAATGAGTTGACAATTTGATTTTTATGCTTTTAGAATTGTGAAATGAGGTCGTGGCCTAGTGAACGGCTGTTCACTTGGAGTAAACGGCCGTTCAGGCCTTCTGCTCATCATGTACTGTTCGTGGCCCAGTGAACGACCGTTCAGACTAGGTGAACGGCCGTTCAGGCCTTCTAAGTCAATTTGGATAAAAATAAAATAAGCCTTTGAACAACCGAAAAGGGGACTAGATGGCCGTATCCTACGGCTCCCAAACTTGTTTGTTTGGTCATTTGACCATGCTCATGCCGTTTTGACACGTATTAGCGTATTAACTATTCTAAATGTGTTATTATCATTCTCACCAACCATTCTTTGTATAATGGTGCTGGGTATACATGTTATGGGAATTCCGGAGCAAGGATCAAGTCGCGAGAAGAACCAAACACACCCGAACACTCAAAAAGCTTCCGCAATAAAATGTCCCGTTTAAAACATAAACTTTAATACAGTTTTAGTGGATAAAAACGTGAAAATTTGTTGGGATCAAACATGTATGGAATTCACTGAGTTGGGTTTTCATAATAACCAAGGTTTTAATCGGGAGTGATTTCAATTAAGACCAAAGCTCGTAAGATTTAATGTTAATCACGTGTTTACGGGTTGAGATCTTACAGAATCTGTATCCAAAACAACCTTAGAACTATCCATTATTTTTGACCGTTTGATTTGAACCGGTGATTCAAGGTCATACTCCTAATCTCCTATCGGTAAAAGCACATACATATACTCATTTTCATCAACTAGACTTTGTGGATAATAAGTTAAACAAATAATAGAGGGGTTAAACGACATTTTGCTAATACTATGATACCTGTCTGGCTTCTCATAACGACCCTCCTGGAACATGATGCCCATTTCCTGATTAGGATACTCATGGACTGGGCCTTCTTTACACAAGCTCGGTCGAGACATTATTCTGCGCATGCGGCTGTGGATATAGAAATGTTAGCACCTAAATTAAAGTAGTCAATGAGTTTATCTAAATGGACATGTATACATGCATGATGCATTATCATGGATAAATCAAGAACCGTGGCCTATTAGCAAAGTAACTAGAGCCATTTTTTTGTTGGGACTGAATACAACTGTCCTGATAAGGAGATAGAATAATGTCGGGAGACATCGTTTTTAAACGTAGATACAAAGGATAGACTATAGAATAACTAACCCATACACACCAGTTATTATATGTAAGTTACACAAAACGATGGACAGAATCAACCAATTAACTGGACGCAACCGCCTCCTCGGAGCTATACCAACCAATGCTGAAGTCAAAGGTGATGCATGTCAACTCCTTTTTGTTACTATCTTGTAGCTTCATTTTGAGTGTATAGGAACCCTGAATTAGTAAAACAATAATGCTTGTTAGTTTCAGGTATACCAGGATCGAAAACATGATGAAATCAAAAATGGTAAATATATAAAAATGCAAGTGAAGCTGACTGTCTTCTAAAAGCACCCACAATGTGTCTTAGAGACCTGATGCCAAAGAGGCACCCAACCTTGGTTTTAAAAAGCCCTAGGCGCACAAAAGCGACGAGGTCTAAGCGCATCGCGCAAAAAGCGTGGGATTTTCGTACCTGAAGCGCACACGAATTATATAATTTTTTATATATCCCATATATATTCATGAGTTTTTAGCTTCATTTACCCAAAATATAGCTATAAATAAGGTTTTTATGTGATTTTACCTATATGTACAAGCCAAAAACCCCAAGGTACAACATTTTTATGCATAAAAAACACCCAGGTTACGTGAGGCGCGCGCCTCAGGGAGAAAAGCGCCTGAAATTTGACAAAAAAGCGCCTGAGGCGCTCGCCTTTGGGAAAATGGATAGGCGCAAAGCCCTGAGGCGCCCTAGGCTGCGCCTTGCGCCTAGGCGCGCTTTTTAAAACCCAGCACCCGACGCACGAGAGACCCACAGACACTGCATTGTGCAGGTCCACCCATGGTCGTTTATGGGGGAGATGTGCGTGGGGAAGGATGGGTGACTGACAACTTCGTGGGGCCCATTTGAATATATATTCTTTTGTTTTTATTTCTTTAATCTGTTTATGTTAAATTATATTAAGAAGCTGTAAAATGTGTAAACCGCGTAAATATATATGAAACATATTGAATGCATAAAAGATGAGAAAACCACTTACAGGTGGAGTTACCGAAGGCAAGGATTGGGAGTGAGAGATAGCAAAGTCACCATTGGCAACAGGGCAAGTTGTCTTGGTGCAGAGATCACTAGTCTCGCTATAGACCCCAAAAAAGTAGTATGAAACATCAATCACAAGGTTCCCACCTGATATCGGTGTTTCTGCATTCCAAAACCATTCACTATAAATATGCTAAATTGATTCTAGGTGCACTTAATAAAAACCCTTTCCTGCGATCGGAATACAATTTTACCTGTAGATGCAGAAATGGTGAAGGTGGTCTCTGTGCCTCTTTCTATCGGGTAAGGTGTAATATCAACTCCACTTACCTTGACATCATAGTTGTTCTTCGTATCTGTACATGTATAACAAAGCATAAGATCTTCATCCAATTCGTCAAAATTTAAACGCCAAGAACTTCAGTGTTCGTTATATTGACCCCTAGTATGAACAAGTATCAAAACTTCACAGATATCAGCAAGCAATGATCCCGTATTCATGGTTTTCTAAAACTAAGGTCACTCACTCACTCATGAGTCATGACTTCTATGGCTCTACTTCATTGTTCCACAAACAAATCATTGACTTCTAGCCAGCAATATCAGAACTGCTAAACCTAATATTATTTTTTCAGAACGCCCCTAATCCTAATCTACTAAATAACTTGTTCGCGTTCGTTTGTTAAGGAAATAAACAAGGGCGAAGCTTGGTTCTCAAATCCGGGGGGGGGGGGGGGGGGGGGGGGGGGGCTAAAAAAATTTTGATCAGTAGTGGCAAATCGGCGGGGCCCGAACTCAATTTACCTACGAAAATCGCAAATTTTTACTGCTGCGCTAAAAAACAGGGGGTGCCAGGGCCACCCCTGCCCCTATATATCCTTCGCCCCCGGAAATAAATGTGTTCACGAATGGTTCTTGAACTTTGTTTTTGTTCGTTAAGGAAATGAACCTGTTCACGACACAAATAAAATTGGCGAAGGCAAAGGACGCTATAGGTGAATGATGGAGGGAGCAATGATTAAACTTGAAGCCCTAATCGTGGAACGGAAGTCGATAGTATCCGTCGACGTGAATAATGAGAAGGAAAGGGGAAAAACGCATAAACAAGGTGAGAATAACGTTTCCTTAAATGTACAAAAATCATTAACGAACATTGAATGAACGAACAAGACTTCTCCGGTCTGTGCATGTTCGTTCATTTAAATAATCAAACAAAATTTCTTGACAAGCGAACGTGAACGAACACCAGCCTATAAGTTCACAAAAGGTTCGGTTCGGTTCGGTTCGTTTACAGCCCTATCAATAACCGAAACTAAATACTCCAGCAGAAAGGTTCACTAAATATTTCAACGTCTATGAATCCGTAATTTAGAGTAAGTAGCACTTAATTCCTAAATACTTAGCACAAAATAATTTCAACTTCACATCGAAGGGCGTATTTATGCATCTAAAACAGTATGTTATAAAATAAAAACCCTAACTAACTAACTAACTAACTGGAGATGCAGAATAATAATACGAGTAATATGGTAGGAAACAGAAACAGAAACAGAAAGAGAAGAAGAGGAAAGGTAGTTATTACAGTATGTTATAACATAGAACAAGGATCAGGTATAGAAAAGTAAAAACCCTAACTAACTAACTAACTAACTAACTAACTAACTGGAGATGCAGAATAATAATAATAATAATAATAATAATAATAATAATAATAATAATAATAATAATAATAATAATAATAATAATAATAATAATATGGTAGGAAACAGAAAGAGAAGAAGAGGAAAGGTAGTTACTGCAGTATTTGACATCTATGGCATCAGAGATGAGAGAAAGCGAGCAAAGGAAGACGACGAACAACAGTTTGATTTGAAACCCTGCCATTGGATGGAATCTTCGGTTTTGATTGATGATTTTGAGAGTGTGAATGAATGAATATAGAGATTACGTTAGTCTTTATAATGGATGTCAGTGGTAGGTGTGTGTTAAAATCACTAAAAAATTCATTAATTACACGTGTGTGGTCGTTGATAAAGAAGTTTTGGGTATAGTAGATACTTTCACTCTCCTCTACTTCATCTATGTCACTATGTGCTATGTCACCTTTTTTTTTTTTTTTTTTCAATTTTACTCAGCCTAATCGTTTAATTTTCGTTACTGATTGGTTCAGAGAGATCTAAAACGAAACACGCATATTACTGACTTATTTATTTAGCCTCATACGCTGCGTTCCTGAGTTAAGTTAACGAAGAAATGAAAAGAAAAGAAAATTTTGATTGTGTTCCCGAGTTTCATTTAAGGAAGGGAAATAAAGAAAAGCAAAACATGTTGTGTTCCCGAGTTTCATTTAAGGAATGAAAAGAAAGGAAACGGAAGGAAAACTAGGCGAAATTCTTTAGTTTAGTTTTCCTTCCGATTTGGAAAGAAACGGGAGGAAAGAATATGTATCATTTTTTTTCCTTTCCTTCGATTATTTTCCTTTCTTTTCCCTCCTCAAGTAAACTCGGGAACGGAATGCAAAAAGTTTTTTACATTCTTTTTGGCACGTTTTCAAATATCAATTCTCAAACTTTGATGCATTGCTGTGAACCTTCCATTTTTTTTTTTTTTTTTTTTTTGAAGATTTGGAAAGAGATGATGAATAAGATGTGAATCTATACCTAGTTGATAAGAATGTCACATTAATATTTGGACATCACGGAAGGAAAAAATATATCTATACCATAAATGCAAAATATCATAGAGTGCTTTGAATACAACAACCTTATTCCTCGCATTAAGTATTTGACATATTGACATACGAACCATCCATACAACAACCATACCATGTATACCATCGACACCGAGTAATTTAATTAGGGTGAAGGGTATTCACCTTTTAATTTGTATCCACTTCTCCTTCACGGGTTTGTGCTCCTCTAACACAGCCCACCAAACGAAAAAAAAAAAAAAAAAAAAAACAAGTTACGTCTGGATAGTGGATAAGCGACCAAGACCAATAAGTTGTGCCGCTATTAGCTCGCCACTAGAGATGGTCAGAATTCATGTCACTGGCAACTAGAGATGGTCTAAAATTCATGTCACAAGTTTAAGCAGGCCCGATATCAATCATCCATCAACTTCTTAACAGTTTGTAAGGTATTTTAAGTGTATTCAACTTTCAACATCAATAAAGTTATATTTTTGTCATGGAAAGAAATAATGCAAGTTAAGTGTTAAAAACAAAAATACAAATATCACATTTTCATCTCTTCAATAAGCACAAATTAATACCTTTTTTTAAAATAAAAAAAATGAATAAAATGGATACATGAAAACACACACACATGCACACTCACACAGAGTTAAAAGAAGCTGTTGTATTGACTAGTAAGAGAATCCTTGAGATTTTTGTACAAACCAAAAAGTGAGTATTGTCGAAGGTTTTTGACTTCATACCATGAATTGAAAACAGATTCATGTTTATCTGTCCCAGAAAATGCAAGTTGTATTCCAATGCTACAATCGACATTTCCGTTTTTCGTCTTACAGGAACTGGTTCTCATTGCACAATCTTGATTGTTAAGGCACACAAAGTTGCTTTTGCCCGAACACGAAGAACACCCGTCCCTCTTCCAGAATAAATTTTGCAGCCTACCCTTTTGAAATTCAAGAACCTATGACAAAAAAAAAAAAAACAGTGCATTGGGTAACCGATCAAAAGAACTGTTTTGTACATGTTGAGATGGGCAGGATCCACTGGGTTGACACGAAACCCGTTTTTGTATTATTATTTTTTTAAATAAATAATAACTAGTGTGTCAATTATGATTACAAATTCATACTCAGTATTTTTAATTTTTTAATTTTGCCCGTTAGACCAAATATAACCATTTAGAGTAAACTGTGCAAAATATTCAAATCTAATAAAACAGAAAAAAGATGTACTTCAGGCCCCAAAAAACTGCTATTAGCTTACCCAACACTATTATTAATTGAATATTTAAATTACCCTTCATATACCACAACAATCCATAGTTTTAGTGGATAGTAAGGTGCAAGATAATAATATCAGGTCTACACCTTATCAATAACAATGTGGTATTTATCTTTGATTAGAAGACTGTTATTTATTATCTTACCAGTGTAAAGCTTGTGACAATATATGTATCGTTAGCAACAAAAGCAGGGAGAGACCTTGCAGCATATTTTCTACCAGCAAAGGCCACCATGTACCCACCGTATAAGTCCTGCAGTGTCAAATGTGTGATATGATCAACAATTTTACATATAAAAAGGCGGTGCGCCGGTATGCTAATTTCATTTATATAAATTCCAATAATAATTACTGTTTGAGAACTTAGTAAAGTACCAAACTCAATGAAGTGACACACTACATTATGCATTGCATGATGCTTCTCTACAAGAAACAAATCCGGAAGGAATAATATTAGGGAATACATTGAAATTGAACTTATATCATAAACAACAGAATAATAACCAAAGCAGAATGTAGGAGCTCAATACTCAGTTGTGAAAGAAAGTTACTAATTTTTCATTGTTATGCATAAAGTTGCCATAAAGGTTTCTAAAAGCTATATCACATGTATTCCCCAGCTACAAGCCTACAACTCAATACCTTAACATCAAGGTCTAGCATTATTGATATCAAACGATTCCGTTCATCCCAATCAACCTACAGGTGAGGAATTCGAGTCTCATGGGAGACATTTAAGAGTACACTTCTTCAATTGTGTCATAGGACAAATTATCATAAATTATATGTAAAATCATAAAGCATACTGATAATGTGTATGCATATGCTTCTCACAGATCAAACATAGAACTCTATATTTCACTCACTGTTCAAATTCAATTGCTTGGATACTATTTGAAATGAAGCAAAGAATATTATCATGCCTTGGTAGAAGAAACTGCCAATTTCAGACATCACAACCATTTCTATTCCTTGATGCAACAATGCCTAATTTCTAACTAAGAGCAACACAAGATCTCAGATGATTCCTAACGAGACTTCTAGTGAAAAACACGGTCGATGTGCAATAACCTCCTATCTATAATATCAAATTACATTCTACTTAAGTGTCAATTTAACGAATCTGAACAACAAAAAACGAATTACCCGTTCTCGTTAGGTTCCGTGTATCCTTCACACCACCGGAATCTCATCCTCCGATCTATCCTATCGAATTACATTCTACTCGATTAGATTATTTCAATTAACAAGCAGCCATATGAGTCCTTCACACCACCGGAATCTCATCAACTAAGCACGAAACACAGATCTAATATATCTTCACTAACTAATCAACAAAAGCACAAATACTAACAGCAGATGAGAAATTAGTCAATAACCTCCGATCTATCATATCAAATTACTTTCTACTCTATTAAATTACAAAATTACACCACCAGAATCTCATCAACTGAATTCAAAACCCTAACTACTATCAACAGACGAGAAATTAGTGAATTACCGGTGAGAAGCTACTGGAATTAACAGTGAGGAGGGAGATCTCATCGACCTTAGGCCGAAAAACCGATAGCTGAGAGTTGGCAGAAGACAGAGATAACCTCCGATCACACGGCGATAATTGAACAGAATTGTTGAAGAAAAACGCGGTTCTCGCCGCAAAAGCGATTCCGAGAGCGAAACCGTCGGATTTTTGGACGGTTGCATCGGCGCAGGGTGAGAATATGTGGTTATTGTCGCTGGTTGATTCCGTTAGATACGACGTCGTTGATAGGGTTATTATGAAGCTGATTAGTAGAGTTGAGGTTACCGGAATCGCCATTGTTAGAGAGAGAGATGTAGAGAGAGAAAGTAGTCGGAATAATGTTGACTGGTTTTCTGATTTTTAGTAAATTACAAAAAGGTAGCTTAAGTTTGTGGAGATGTGTAAAATACACCCTTTCTTTTTTTAGAAAGCTTGTTTTGCCCCTTCATGATTTTTAAAAGGGCTTAAAAAGGTCCCCTAAGAATGGATTGAGCTAACGATGTGGATTTTTCAAACCATAGGAATACAGAGGGAAAAAAAAAACTTTTTGGATGCAAATGGTGAAAATATGCAAATAGGGGTGTACAAAAAGCTCACGGCTCGAGGCTCGCTCGAAACTCGCTCGAAAAAAGCTCGGCTCGAAGAGGCTCGTTTTGTTTTCGAGCCGAGCCGAGCTGGCTCGTTTTGTAATCGAGCCGAGCTCGAGCCAGGGGTGTTCAGCTCATGGCTCGGCTCGATGACTCGACTCGATGGCTCGACATATAGCTCGACTCAGGCTTGTGTATGTGTAATTAATATATAGATGAAACTAATATATTTTGGCTTCAAACCCAATTTTAAAATTCAAAATTTGAAAATCCCGCTTATACTACCTATCTACCCCATCTTTTCATAATAAATAAACCATAACTTAAAAAAAAAAAATATATATATATATATATATATATACACATGATTATGTGTAGTTTTATTGTTTTTTATTTAATAAATATTTGTAAAAAAATAATAAAATAATAAAAAAAATATAACGAGCTGGCTCGAGCCAGCTCGAGCTCGGCTCGAACATTTACGAGCCGAGCTCGAGCTCGACTTTTCAGCTCGACCAGAAAAACGAGCCGAGCCGAGCTGGCTCGGTTTAAGTTCGAGCTTGAGCTCGAGCTGGGCCTGACTCGGCTCGACTCGGCTCGTGTACAGCCCTATATGCAAACCACGGAGACGAAAATGGAACTTTGCTCAAATATTTATGATTTGTGGTTTGGTTGTCTATATTATTATTTAAACTACTGTGGTTACCTTACCTGGTCTATTATAGCTCACTCGATCCTCTCTTTGAAGTTGTTCTTTTACAACATCTTCTTCATCTTTGAAGTTATTCACAAGACTTGTAGATCATGATCTGGTTTGATAATGGGCAAAGTTGGCCCTTAACAGGGGTGGTGCGGGCAACGGCCCCTGTAGGTATGCAGGATCGTTTGAGAGGGTTTGGGTTTGAGAGAGAATAAGATAAACTTTAAGAATCAATACATAAATGAAATGTTACAAAGTGTTTGGTATTTATACAAATGAAGGGGTGTGTCCCCAATGACTCTAACCGACACAATGGTTAGTTAATAACCGACATGACTATTCAACTTAGGATAACTAATATGTCACACTATATATGTATATATATATATATATATATATATATATACTTAGGATAATTGGGAAATAAGAATTATGTCTAACATTCTCCCCCCTAATTCTTGATTTCCCCAAGGTCTTCAACTCCTATGAGACTTCGCATCTCTATGAACTTTATCCTTGGTAATGCCTTGGTGAGGATGTCGGCTTTCTGCATCTCTCCACTGATGTGATCAACTTGTATCTGCTCGTTCTCTATGCATTCTCTGATGAAATGATACCTTGTGTTGATATGCTTTGATCTTCCATGAAACACAGGATTCTTCATGAGTTGTATTGCTGACTTGTTATCTACTCGTAGAGTTATCTTCTTTGGTCTTTCACCTGTGAGTTCGCTTAGTACTCCTTGTAGCCATATTGCTTGACATGCTGCTGATGTTGCTGCCATAAACTCTGATTCACATGATGATAAAGCTACCGTGCTTTGCTTCTGACTTGTCCATGTGATAGGTGAATCTTTGTAGTAGAATATTGTTCCTGTTGTTCCTTTTCCATCTTCTTGGTCTCCATAACTGCTGTCGCTGTAACCAATGATTTCTGCTTCTTTGCCTTTGCTGTATTGAATTCCATAATTCAATGTGCCTTTGATATATCTTATCAAATATTTAACTGCCTTCATGTGAGTTGTCTTTGGCTTCTCCATGAATCTGCTCACGTATCCAACTGCGTAGGTGATATCTGGTCTGGTATGTGTAAGGTACCTTAAGCTTCCAATTAGCTTCCTGTATTCTGTCTCATTGACTGGTTCACTCTCGTCTTCTTTATCGAGCTTCAGACCTGGTTCCATTGTTGTCTTTGTTGGATTGCAGTCTTCTAGTCTAGCTTCCTTGATAACTTTCTTTGCGTAGGCTGATTGCTTCAACTGTATCCTTCCTTGTGCTTGGCGTACTTCTATTCCTAGATAGTATGTGAGTGGTCCTAAATCACTCATCTCAAACTTGCCTTGCATTTCCTTCTTGAAGCTTGATATGTCCTTCATTGAACTTCCTGTCACTATTATGTCATCGACATAAACTCCTATAATGATTGTTGACTATCTTGAAGTTCTCTTGTAAACTGCTTGTTCTTGCGGACATCTTATGAATCCTATCTCTTTTAGGATGTTGTTCAGCCTTATATTCCATGCTCTTGGTGCTTGCTTCAAACCATATAGAGCCTTCTTTAGCTTGTAGACTAGCTTCTCTTTTCCTTTCTTTATGAATCCATCTGGTTGTGATACGTAGACATCTTCTTTTAATTCACCATGTAGGAATGCTGATTTTACATCCAAATGATGTACTTCCCATCCTTTCTGTGCTGCCAATGCTAGTAGTAGTCTGATTGTTTCCATTCTTGCAACGGGTGCAAATACTTCATTGTAATCTATACCTTCTTGTTGTACATACCCTTTTGCTACTAATCTGGCCTTATGCTTGGTGATCTGTCCACTTGCGTCTCTCTTGACCTTAAATACCCATTTTAGACCTATTGGTTTCTGACTTGAGGGGAGCGTAGTCAGTGTCCAAGTGTCATTCTTCTCTATAGAGTCTATCTCGCTTTCCATTGCTTCTATCCATTGTGGGTAATCTGTTGCTTCTCTGTAGTTTGCAGGTTCTTCATCATACGCTAGATAAAGATGTTCATAATCTTCTGGTCTAAGAGGTTGTGTGGCTGCATAGATGTCATTAAGTGATCTAAGGGCTCGAACTGGTCTATTTAAGGAGCCTGGTGAGTCTTCTAACTCTTGAGTACTTGTCTCAACTGCTGGATCACTTGTCGGTGTCTCTTGAACCGTTATTGGAGTTCTTGTAGCTGTGATTGGACTGCTGAAGAATTCATTATCACTCTCTTGATCTTCACTGTCGTCATCATTCTCTTATTGTACAGCTTCACTTTCTGAATCTCCATGTATCTCAAATCTCGTCCAAGATGGTTCATCTTCGCTTCCTTCTTTCAAGTAGTTGTCCCAATTCCATGGTTCATTCTCTATGAATTGGACATCTCTACTGATATGTATCTTCTCTTCTATGGGATCGTATAATCTGTAGGATTTGGAACCATTCTCGTTTCCTAGATGTACCATTTTCTTGCTTCTGTCTTCTAACTTCTTCAAATGGGGCGTCGTTACCTTTGCATATGCTGTGCATCCAAATACTCTAATGTGCTTGATATTGGGTGCCTTTCCATTCACTGATTCGTAGGGTGTCATTCCCTGTACTGCTTTAGTAGGTAACCGATTTAGTATGTAAATCGCCTGTCTTGTTGCTTCTGCCCATAAGTTCTGTGGTACGTTCATAGCCTTTAACATGCTTCTTGTCATACTCATTATGTAACACCCCAACCGATGGCGGAATCATCGAGGTGCCACGTAGTGACGATTGTTCAAAAGCTCATGGTACTAAAATGTAAATATTATTGAATAATCAAAATTGTCTTACATGGAAATGGAAATTACATTGTCTAAATGAAATGTAAATATTGAAATAACTGAATTGAAATAGAACACTAAATGTCTCTTGCTAAAGCACTAGATCAAACTGCACCTGAAACATGTACAAAAATAGGTTTGGTCAACATATGAAATGTTGGTGAGCATTCCTAGATTTGATATATATAGTAGGTTAAAAAGTTATACAATTCAAGTGCAAGCTACAGTGCAAATATGTAAACCATGTATCAAACAAATGAGCGAAATCAACCCTGTGACTGTATAATGTACTGTATGAACTGTAGTGTACTCAACCAATAAATGGATGATAACTTAACACTGGCCACGGATTCTCCGATGAAAAAGGGGGAGAATCAACCTAGGCGGGTTGTCAATCCAAATAGCGCTATCCAATGTTAAGGTCGGCTTGTACCATGTTAATGATTTCACTAAGTACAAATGTAATCCACATGTAATGTCTAAGCATAAAGCACGTTGTAAGCAATGCACATAGTACTAGAATTGTATTGTAAAAAATGTAAACTTGTATTTGAAATTGTAATAGTGTACATGTAACACCCCAAAAATGTATAAAAGCAAAAAGGGGTAGGAATACTCACTGTTTACGTAATAGCTTGTAATTGAACTTGGACAATGAAATATGTGTTGGAACTATCTCAAAGTATCAACCTAAAGTAATTGATAATGTGTAAGTGAAATAACTCTAGGATACATGTATTTCTAGGGCTTCGAATTGGGGATAATTGGTCGTTTGATTAATATAAAAAAATATTCGCCAATTGAGAGAAATTTAGTAAATAAATAACCAAAATTTTTTTTTATGAAATTTAAACTTAAGATGGTTACAAGAATGTGTTTAAAGTATAAAAATAATTTTTATAAAATTATTTTTCTTTAAAATAGATTATAAATCTATTTATTACAAATTGCCAAACTTTAACTTTAATAATTAAAGATTACTAAAATTAAAGAATTATAAGTCTAAAAATTATATATCTGTTCTAAATACTTAAAAATAAATTGTATAAAATTTTGGTGCAAAAATAATGAAAATTGAATTTATTATGATTTAATTACGGTTAAAACTAACAAAAATTGATTAAAAATATAAAATAATTTTTTTTTCTAAATTAAAAATTATTTCTGAAAAGATTAATGTCATAAAAACTTAGGAAAATTTTTGTGGAAATTTATGAGATCGTTTTGATATTTTAATGGATTTTTATAAATAAAAATGGAATAAACTTGATTTATTTATTAAATATATTAAATAAATAAATTTTTGAAAACTAAAAATTGTAGTTTGAACATTTACATCAGATTAGTATAAGATAATTTTTGTAGAATTTTTAAAAGAGTTTTGATAATTTAAAACGAATTTATAAAGTATAATATATATATATATATATATATATATAATTGTTTTTGGTAGAACTATTAAAACAGCAAAAAAGAAGAAAAGTGTCCAAGCCGGGACTCGAACCCGCGTGGACTGTATAGCAAGCACCAAGCACAACCAGTTGGTCTAGACCTCTGGTTGTGTTTGGATGTTATACGTTATATATTTATAATAAAACGTGATTTCATGTTCTTCCCCAATTCAATATGCCATGAACCCTAGTTTCTACAATCAGACAAAACATACATATTGAACCCGATTAATGTTGGGGCTTTCGTTGTATGTTTGCCGACTAACAAAACCCACATAAAAAATTAGACTCACAGTGTAGATTTGATGATAATTGACGGGTCAAGGAAAAAGTCAAACCACGAACTTGAATATCAAAATCAGAGTGTATTAGAGAGAATGAGAGGTTAAGGGAGATGAGTGAGCGAGTTGTTAAGCTGTTCCAATGCTCAATTTATAGTGCAAGTGTCTAGATCAATCAATTGGTAAGGTTGACCTTGTGTTAAATGGGTTTTGTCAATTTAGGTATGATTAGTACGAATTGAAGACAATAATACGCGTATAGACTCGTGACAGGCCGATGATTGTGATTCCAAGTCAACCAAGATAAATTTCGCGTTAATCAAGCTAGTTAATTGGTCAAGGGAGAAGAAAAATAAAAAAAAAAAAGAAATAAATCTGCTGCTGCGCGTAACAGCTCAAGGGGAAGAAGAAAAAGGGACGCGAAAACGGGTTTAAGTTTTATTAGTGTTGAGTTGATTTCAGATAAGAGGTGTAGCTCAAGTGGTTGGACGTTGGTGTTGTGTGGGAGCCTGCCCGGGTTCGAGACTCGCTGGGAACACATTTTTTTTCCTTTTTTTTTTTATACAACAGATGGGCTGGACCAAGGGAGGGGTAATGGGCCTCAGCCACTGGGCCGAGTTCTGGTGGGCTTCCAGAATGAAAGAAAAGGGAGTGGGCTAGGGAAGAGAAGAGAAGGTTGGTGTGTGTTGGGCTTAGGTTTGGTAATGGGTTTCAAGTGTTAGGAAAAAAAAAGTATGATTATTATTATTATTATTTTTATTATTATTATTATTATTATTATTATTATTATTATTGTAAAAAAAATATATGTATATATATATATATATAATGGAAAAAAAAAATGACGGATGTCACAGCATCCCCTACTTTTAGAAACTTCGTCCCGAAGTTATTAGAAACATAGGGTTATGGATGCTTGGGTAAAAATTAAGATAACTGTGGTTTAGAGAATCAGAGTTAAGGTACGATGTGAATTTATAGGCATCAAAGTAAACTGTTTTGGATGGTAGGTTTGATAGGTGTGGGTTAAGGATTTAGATCAGGTTTGTCTCGAATAATAAGAGAAATAAGAAAAATAAGAATGTAGTAAGACACTTAAATTGCAAGTTCAGGAATCCTATGATAAATGTACGAGTTGATTGACCACAGAAAGACTAAATGAACTAACAAGCAAACAGAGTTTGTTTCTGGTTCGACTTCCAGTCACACTTCCAATGCATCATTAGTGTTTGTATACAGGGTGTACCGCAGCTAACCCACCACACCTTTGATACCTTGAAAACGTACTGGATGCCTACCAAAAACTCTAATAGAATTTCACACTACCCTAATGTACCTGTAAATTCATGATTACGTTCCGGACCGGAATCATCAACTTACCTTACATTAGGGTTTTATGTCCTTCTATGATCCCACCGATTGTTGAGCAGATTCGATAGCCTCCACCAGTCGTGGAGTAGGTTGTAGGGCCTCTCCCGACTGTTTGAAAGGCATAATGACCTCTACCAATCGTTGAGTATGTTCGATAGCCTCCACCAGCCGTGGAGCAGGTTGTAGGGCCTCTCCCGACTGTTGAAAAAGGCATGATGACCTCTATTAAGTGCAGCAATTATTATTCACACAAATTGCAAATTGTTAGCATGTTTATGCAAGCAAGTTTGTAAGTACTACAACCATTAAGTGTAAGTGTTATCATGAATAATTAAATGTTTACGGGTATCATGAATAATTAGATGTTCAATGAATAGTCAAGTTAAAGGAAAAATCAAGTTTCATGTAATAACCAACGATGTTTTCTTAGAAGAGCATCTGTAAGATCAAGTATCAAGTCCAAACGTTCCAAATAAATGTAAGGTAGAGTCTTGTATAATAAATGTAATCAATATGATAAGTTTCCAAACTGTTTTAATACACAATAGTATGCAAGGAAATTTCTAGATGTAGTATGCTAATGAGTGCGACAAAATTGGGTACAAAGTGAAAATAGGATTATGAAAATGAAAACACAAGTATCATGAATAATTAAATGTCCAGTTAATAGTCAAATTAAGGGGAAATCAAGTTTCACAAATAATGATGTTTTGGAAAAAGAATCATGTAGAATCAAGTATCAGGTTTTTAGTAGTTTGATTATCATGGGTAACTAGCTCACGTGTGAGAAAGTGAAGGATATGAATTTAGCTCTTGAGAGGATGATGAAAAAAAATCTTGAAGCAGAATCAAGGTTGTGAGAGATAGTGAATGTGAAGATAGTTGATAAAGAGTTTATTTTATAGTAAGGAGATTATATAGCAGTGTAAATTTTGGGGTTTGGATCAAAGGTTATAATCAAGTGTATAAGAGAACACGATTGTGGTATATGCCAAATATTGTAAAAATTTGAACAAGTTGAAAATGGGTGAGTGTTGATGGAGAATCTAGAGACTAGATATTATTCCAAAAAAAAAATAAATATTTTCAAAATTTGGTTTTGTACATAAGGCAAAAGTTGTTAAATAGTACAAGCTAAGTAGGCTTTGTAATAGTTTATTATATAGAAAATCGTTTGTTACGTCATTAAATAATCAATTGAATTTAAGTTCGAGGAAAATATGTACTTTGTAAAGTTGCTAGGTAATACAACTAGTTTTAGAAATCTTTAGTTTGTGCTAAAGTATGAGGTTATAGTTTTTAAAATAAATAACATGTGGAGAAAAGAAATAATATGATTTGGGTAGGGTGTTGAATATTTAGAAAGTGACTAAGAGGGTAAGGTGAAGTGTGATTGTGAAATCCATAGATGGTTATGAAAGTATGAACTTGTAAGCAATATATGAAAATCGTGAAGTACAAAATATTGTATATGAATCGAGAGAGTATTATTGAAAAAGGCTTGCATAAAATGCTTGGAGTGCCCTTGTCTAGCTGTAAAGCCCAACAAGAACGTTGACTTTTCAAAGGAATTGAACCCAATGGTGATCAAAGAAGACGTGCTTTAGCCTATAAGTGGACACTCACTCCAGGAATCCCCAGGTAAGCATAACAGGTCCGTAAATGGATTTATGCGCTATGCTTGCCTATGCCAGAAAACCCAGTGTACAGGCGTCCACCCTTCCAGATTGCACGTGTCCTTATCACACTCATTAAAGTTCAACAACCTTGAAGGAGCAAAATAAGAGTAGGTATTATGTCAAAGAATGTCTTCATAAAAGGTACTGTTCCCGTTCCATGATGATGTAAACTTTCCACTCTCTGTAGGACTCCATCTCTATGCACCATGATGAAAGATAAGAAGAATAGAGAGAGAAGAAGGGAAAGATAGAAGGAGGAAAGTAGGGAGAAATGAGGAGTGGGGTAATTCAGGAAATATTATGCATGAAAGTTGTAGTTCGGTTATAGTCTAGGCCTTTTTATCTAATAACCTAGTTCCCTATAACCATGGCTCTGATACCAATCTGTAACACCCCAACCGATGGCGGAATCATCGAGGTGCCACGTAGTGACGATTGTTCAAAAGCTCATGGTACTAAAATGTAAATATTATTGAATAATCAAAATTGTCTTACATGGAAATGGAAATTACATTGTCTAAATGAAATGTAAATATTGAAATAACTGAATTGAAATAGAACACTAAATGTCTCTTGCTAAAGCACTAGATCAAACTGCACCTGAAACATGTACAAAAATAGGTTTGGTCAACATATGAAATGTTGGTGAGCATTCCTAGATTTGATATATATAGTAGGTTAAAAAGTTATACAATTCAAGTGCAAGCTACAGTGCAAATATGTAAACCATGTATCAAACAAATGAGCGAAATCAACCCTGTGACTGTATAATGTACTGTATGAACTGTAGTGTACTCAACCAATAAATGGATGATAACTTAACACTGGCCACGGATTCTCCGATGAAAAAGGGGGAGAATCAACCTAGGCGGGTTGTCAATCCAAATAGCGCTATCCAATGTTAAGGTCGGCTTGTACCATGTTAATGATTTCACTAAGTACAAATGTAATCCACATGTAATGTCTAAGCATAAAGCACGTTGTAAGCAATGCACATAGTACTAGAATTGTATTGTAAAAAATGTAAACTTGTATTTGAAATTGTAATAGTGTACATGTAACACCCCAAAAATGTATAAAAGCAAAAAGGGGTAGGAATACTCACTGTTTACGTAATAGCTTGTAATTGAACTTGGACAATGAAATATGTGTTGGAACTATCTCAAAGTATCAACCTAAAGTAATTGATAATGTGTAAGTGAAATAACTCTAGGATACATGTATTTCTAGGGCTTCGAATTGGGGATAATTGGTCGTTTGATTAATATAAAAAAATATTCGTCAATTGAGAGAAATTTAGTAAATAAATAACCAAAAATTTTTTTTATGAAATTTAAACTTAAGATGGTTACAAGAATGTGTTTAAAGTATAAAAATAATTTTTATAAAATTATTTTTCTTTAAAATAGATTATAAATCTATTTATTACAAATTGCCAAACTTTAACTTTAATAATTAAAGATTACTAAAATTAAAGAATTATAAGTCTAAAAATTATATATCTGTTCTAAATACTTAAAAATAAATTGTATAAAATTTTGGTGCAAAAATAATGAAAATTGAATTTATTATGATTTAATTACGGTTAAAACTAACAAAAATTGATTAAAAATATAAAATAAATTTTTTTTCTAAATTAAAAATTATTTCTGAAAAGATTAATGTCATAAAAACTTAGGAAAATTTTTGTGGAAATTTATGAGATCGTTTTGATATTTTAATGGATTTTTATAAATAAAAATGGAATAAACTTGATTTATTTATTAAATATATTAAATAAATAAATTTTTGAAAACTAAAAATTGTAGTTTGAACATTTACATCAGATTAGTATAAGATAATTTTTGTAGAATTTTTAAAAGAGTTTTGATAATTTAAAACGAATTTATAAAGTATAATATATATATATATATATATATATAATTGTTTTTGGTAGAACTATTAAAACAGCAAAAAAGAAGAAAAGTGTCCAAGCCGGGACTCGAACCCGCGTGGACTGTATAGCAAGCACCAAGCACAACCAGTTGGTCTAGACCTCTGGTTGTGTTTGGATGTTATACGTTATATATTTATAATAAAACGTGATTTCATGTTCTTCCCCAATTCAATATGCCATGAACCCTAGTTTCTACAATCAGACAAAACATACATATTGAACCCGATTAATGTTGGGGCTTTCGTTGTATGTTTGCCGACTAACAAAACCCACATAAAAAATTAGACTCACAGTGTAGATTTGATGATAATTGACGGGTCAAGGAAAAAGTCAAACCACGAACTTGAATATCAAAATCAGAGTGTATTAGAGAGAATGAGAGGTTAAGGGAGATGAGTGAGCGAGTTGTTAAGCTGTTCCAATGCTCAATTTATAGTGCAAGTGTCTAGATCAATCAATTGGTAAGGTTGACCTTGTGTTAAATGGGTTTTGTCAATTTAGGTATGATTAGTACGAATTGAAGACAATAATACGCGTATAGACTCGTGACAGGCCGATGATTGTGATTCCAAGTCAACCAAGATAAATTTCGCGTTAATCAAGCTAGTTAATTGGTCAAGGGAGAAGAAAAATAAAAAAAAAAAAGAAATAAATCTGCTGCTGCGCGTAACAGCTCAAGGGGAAGAAGAAAAAGGGACGCGAAAACGGGTTTAAGTTTTATTAGTGTTGAGTTGATTTCAGATAAGAGGTGTAGCTCAAGTGGTTGGACGTTGGTGTTGTGTGGGAGCCTGCCCGGGTTCGAGACTCGCTGGGAACACATTTTTTTTCCTTTTTTTTTTTATACAACAGATGGGCTGGACCAAGGGAGGGGTAATGGGCCTCAGCCACTGGGCCGAGTTCTGGTGGGCTTCCAGAATGAAAGAAAAGGGAGTGGGCTAGGGAAGAGAAGAGAAGGTTGGTGTGTGTTGGGCTTAGGTTTGGTAATGGGTTTCAAGTGTTAGGAAAAAAAAAGTATGATTATTATTATTATTATTTTTATTATTATTATTTTTATTATTATTATTATTATTATTATTGTAAAAAAAATATATGTATATATATATATATATAATGGAAAAAAAAAATGACGGATGTCACACATTACTGAACGGTTTTTCCTTTCTACTACACCATTTTGCTGAGGTGTGTAAGGTGCTGTAAGCTGTCTGAGGATTCCTCTGTCCTCACAATATGTGGTAAGTGCTTTAGAAGTAAATTCTCCTCCACGATCCGTTCTTAATCTCTTGAGCTTTTGACTCGTCTCTGTCTGAGCTTCACTTAGGAATTTCTTGAAATTCTCATAAACTTGATCTTTTGACTTGAGCATGTAGATCCACATATATCTTGAATAATCGTCAACTATCAGGAAGAAATAGTTGTTGCCTGCTAATGATGTGGGTGTAATCGGTCCACATAAATCTGCATGTACGAGTTCTAGAGGTCTTGTAGCTCTAAAACTTGCTTGAGAGGGAAACGAAAGTCTGCTTTGTTTTCCCGTAATACATGCATCACATACTTGAGATGGGTGCTTTATCTTTGGTATTCCACGTGCCATTCCTTTAACGCTTAACTGTCTTAGTGAATCAAAATTCACATGTCCCATACGTGCATGCCATAACCATGCAGGTGATACTATTCTGGCTTGTAAACAAATCGGACTTGTTATTCTGAGCCGTACTTTGTAGAGTCTATTCTTAGCTCTTGGGACTTTCATCAATAGGTTGTTGTAGGCGTCATAAATCCTTAGATAATCATTCTCCATAATCACTTTACATCCATTTTCTGTAACTTGCCCGAGGCTTAGGATGTTGCTTTGGAGTGTTGGAATGTAGTAGACTTCTGTAACTAGTCTTTGTTCTCCATTGTTGCATTCCAATAATATTGAGCCTTTACCTTTGATGTTGACACATGATCCATCTCCAAACTTTACACTTCCTGCTATCTTTTCATCTAACTCTGTGAAATAGGAGCGTCTTCCTGTCATATGATTGCTTGCTCCATTGTCCAAATACCATATTTCATTTCCATTATCTTCACTATGATAACGTTCTGGTATGACTTTCTTCTCTTCTAGAACTACACTTCTTTCTTCACCAACTGCCATAAGTAATGTGGGATCCTCTTCTTCCATTACTAGGTGAGATTCTTCTTGCTTACTTCGAGGTTTAGGACATCTGGGAGCTATGTGTCCTAATTCATTGCAGTTGTAGCATCTTACACTGCTGCCATCTCTCTTGGGCTTGTAACTACTGTCGTCATGACGATTCTTAGTGGGATTTCGATCACTTCTCTGATCTTGATGGCCATTTCTGTCAAAGTTCTTTCTCTCATTTCTTTGACCTCTATTGAACTTCCTAAAGTTCTGTCTACCTCGATTCTGATTGTAGTTCCTGTTGTTGCTGTAAGGCCTTCTTTCTTGCCTTGTAAATAACAGCTTCTCTTGACCTGCTGGTCCAAATTTCTTCTCATCTCTTGACTTAAGGCGTTCCTCATAAGCTTTAAGTCTACCAAGCGCTTCATCTAACGTCATGGTATCTATATCTGAATATTGCTCTATGGATGCAATAATCTGTAGGAACCTCTCTGGTACGGAGTCCAGCAATTTTCGTACCAACATCGACTCTTCAATTGTCGTTCCTAGGGTTTTTTACTTTGTACTAATCGCACTTAACCTACCAGCAAACTGGTCTATGGTTTCTGTCTCTCTCATTGTTATCATCTCGAATTCTGTGCGTAATGATTGAAGTCTTGCTTTCTGGACTCGGTCAATTCCAATAAATCTTGTCTTTAATGCTTCCCAGATTTCTCTCGCTGTAGGATGTGACGCCACCTGCATCACCATATCCTCTGGAATTGCCTGAAAGAGATAGGCAATCGCTGTCCTATCCTTCTTTACATCTACCTTTGACGTGCCTTCTTCGGGTTCCACTACTTCCCAAAGACCATTTGCACTCAATATTGCTTTAACACGAACAGCCCAAATCGTGTAATTTGTAGATGTCAACATCGGTGTCTGGAGGTTGAAAGTGAGAGTCTCCTTCGTGACTGTCTCCTTTGATGCTGTCTCTTTCGGCATTGTGGGTTTAATGGGCGTCTTCTGCGGACTTTTGTTCTTCTTCTTCCCTATTGTCCAAAACTATTATGGACTATCCCACACTTCTATGGAACTTTGTTTGACTACCCTTGTCAAACACGACTATGATATGTCTTAAGAAAATATTCTTGTTTAACAAAGTTTGATGCTTTGTCGGGCCCACAACAAAATATCAAGATCCTTGCTATAATATTTCTTTATACCACTAATGTTCCAAATTCTAAAGTCAATCCTATGACTTAATGATCCTCCAACGATGATTGATTAGTGTCTTTCAACAACACCCTTTGTCAATCCTAAACACCCTTCTAAAAACAAATCACTTGTTTTTCTACTATGCTTCAATCCTATTTTTTTCCTTTTTTGTTTAATCAGTGATAAATTCCAACAAACAAACACTGATAAAATAATACCCTTCACAATATTATACCCTCAATATATTATGTTTTCTGTTTGACTTTTGAAAAGTCAAACTTCTTCTTCTTCGGAAACTTACTGCCCAAAGATAAAATTTTCTGTTTTGATCTCCTTTGATCAAAACAATGGAACAATCACACTTCTATGTTCCGCAAACACTATTATTTTGGATCCTAATCCAAAGTGACGATCGAATACACGAAAAAAAAAAATTTTTTAAAAATTTAAACCCGATAAACAATCTTAATCTTTGATAAGTTTTAAACAATTGTTTTTTTTTTTTTTTGTGAAATCAGATTCTGTTTTATATGTTTGATTGTTCGGAAACAATACTTAAATTCTGAAACTTGTTTTGATTAAAAAAACGTTTTTGGCGGGAAAAGTTGTTCGAAAAAAAACAGAGTATTAACACTGATTTCGTCTTTCTTGATTCGGATCAGTGTATATGTATTCGAAATCGATAATAAACGAGGGCAGGGAAAGATATAACCGTTCTAATCGCGTTTAGACGATGTTTCTGCGTGATCCGGTGTCTCGCCGGAAAAACTGTTCTGGCCGGAATTTGCGTTTCCGGTTCCTCTTCTTTCTTGAACGGTTATGTTACTTGATGTATTGATCTTCGATTCCTGATTTGGCCTATAAAATTGTTCCAAGGAATTTAGACTTCGATCCCGTCTGTTTCTGTTTTGTTTTTTTTTTCTTCGAAAGAAAAACAGAGTATGGATATCTTCTTTGATGATTGTTTGTGATCGGATGGAACGAATAATTAACTGCTCTGATACCAAATGTAGGTATGCAGGATCGTTTGAGAGGGTTTGGGTTTGAGAGAGAATAAGATAAACTTTAAGAATCAATACATAAATGAAATGTTACAAAGTGTTTGGTATTTATACAAATGAAGGGGTGTGTCCCCAATGACTCTAACCGACACAATGGTTAGTTAATAACCGACATGACTATTCAACTTAGGATAACTAATATGTCACACTATATATGTATATATATATATATATACTTAGGATAATTGGGAAATAAGAATTATGTCTAACAGCCCCATGCCCGAAGTTATTTTTTAAAACAATTATATATGTGTGTGTGTTTTGTGAGCTATTGTGATCATTTTTTTACATTAACCCATCTAATAAGGTCCGAAATCACTACATTTTTAAACCCATCTAAAATGAAATTTAAACAACTTAATAAAACAATTTTGTGGGCCTAATATGCGAGGCGGGATAATTTGGAAGGGAAGGTGAGGGACGAGACTTTAGTATCATATCAAAAGGCAGAAGGGTTTACAACTTTACATAGGTTCCAGACTTCAGGGCTCCAACCGTGAGCCGTCGTTAGCAGGCCAGCGCCTAATAGCCGACTGCCGACTACTCTGACTCACCACTTCACGTCCGCACTATGGTTTTTTTGTGACAATTAATGTCGCATTATGGTTTTTTTTTTATATATGATGACTAGGTTTAAATCATGAGTCTGGTTTATTTGTAGTGACCCCATACCCAAAACAGTTTTACAGTTCTCGGAAACGGCCCTGATAATGGGAACATGTTCTCCTTGTATAATATTGATGAATTCGACTGGAAAAACAAGGGATGTGTATTACATAAAAGTATAGTAGAACCACAACAGTGAATAATTTGGTTGATGATAAGTATACGGATGTGTACTATGGAGATCCTTAAAGCTATCAAGATATAAAATGCTCAGGCAGGTTATCGTTGGGCCGTGTCGGGTGTTGAAAGGTCATCATTGTTGTGACCCAGACCAACTCGCTGTGGTTCGAGGACTCGGACCATTATGGATCTTTCCTAGTTCCGATACATTTACAAAAAGGTACTTCACTATGTCTCAGTCTAAGATGATTAACACATGACATTAAAGATGTACAAAGATTTATAACCATTTCTCATAAACTTAAAATACATAGACCAAACGCATACAAACGATGATTTCTTGTACAAAACTTGTGTCGTCTGTCTCATGTCCCTTCAAACGAAGATAGAAAATCTACCCAGCTATAAAGTTTCGCCTAATGAGGAGCTAATGCTCGAAAGGATCTCACTCTCGTCAGCACTGATCTCTGAACTTGTTCCTGATTAAGGTGAACGAGACGTGTCAGCATTTCCTGCAGCCAAATTCAGTCGCAAAGGCCGGCCCTCCACCTCCTATTCATTAAAAATATATATATATTGAAAATGAAGAAACATATGCCAAATGTAACAGACTATAGTAGGCAAATGTCACATGTTTGCAATTTCATACCAAAGTATGCAATGTGTAACACTAAATGCTTTACATATGCACCATCTAATATTATTTAGAGCAACAAATTGCATATTTAGTAAGACATAAATATTATGTCGCATTAGACGGTTAAAAACACATTTTATATATTATTAAAGTAATATGTCTTGCAGTTTGTAAGCATGATTATATTAGAGTGAATTACTATTTGCATCCCTGTGTTACGGTAGTTTTAACTACTTGAATCCAAAGTCGAAAACTTTAACTACATGAGTCCCTGGTTGGTAAATCTACAATCATTTGAGTCCAATTGACTAACTCCGTTAACCAATTCAGTTAAGTATAAGGGCATTTCAGTCATCTTACACCTAGGTAAAACCCTATAATGCATAAAGTATGACTTAAATGCCCTTATACTTAACTGACTTGGTTAATGGAGTTGGTCAATTGGACTCAAATGGTTATAGATTTACCAACCAGGGACTCATATAGTTAAAGTTTTAGACTTTGGATTCAAGTAGTTAAAACCACTATAACACAGAGACGCAAATAGAATCTATATTATTACAGTTTACGCTAAACGTCTGGGTCTTTTAGTAACCTGTTTATGAAGTTGAATCAACTAAGCATTCGGAAGACTTTTAACCCATAACCCAAATCGACCCATTTATAAGTAAACAAGTTGAAACCGCCACTAAACACATTATAATCAAGTTTTGAAACTTACCACTCCATTCATGGCATTAAGTGCAGACTCTGCAGCCTCGGGTGAGCCAAAAGTGACGAACCCAAAACCTCGAGACCGGCCTGACTGTTTCTCATAGATGACCTTTGCACTCAACAGACCAGGCTGGTCAGCAAAAACATCTTTAAGTTTCTCCGAAGTTATAATCCAGCTAAGGTTACCTGCATAGATCTTATACGCGCTTTCAATGAAGTCTCTGTTACTTCTTCTGATTTTTGGGCCCATAACTTCCCTCTCGCCCCCTCTAGGCACCTCGGGGAAGTTTACCTTCACGGTTCTGCCACCAATTTGCTGCACGTTATCATTACCGTCATTAGGCCCAGATTGTGATTTTTAATGCAGTAGTTCATCGTTCAAGTTAGAATGTATGAAACAGAGGTTGCTTTGACTTTTGACACAAAAGTCAACTACCAGTGCTTTCAAATGCATAATTCATGAGATCTTGTTACCAATTTAAGATTGAGATTAAGCTATTTCTACATTGAGTTATAAATTCTTAAGAGTAATCAAATATTGATGATGAAGATACTACGGGTGTTCGTAAATCGCCAAAACCGAGCTAACCGCCAAAACCAAAGTGTTTGAAATATGTACGGTCCAGTTCACGGTTTGGTTTTTACAGTTTTAACAGTTTATGGTTGGGAACTTGGAACCAGTTGTGTAAACCGAACCGGCCATTTAACATATTTTATTTATTAATTTATTTTAAATTTTTAAAATTTAAAAATCTCGCTTTTCAAAAATAAAAAATAAAGTCTTTTTCTATATAAGACCATCCGTTGCGGGACGCGAGCGAGCAGATGCAAGCCACCGACTTCACTCTCACGTAACCTCATCGCCTGTGCTCACTTGACCCCATTGTGGCTAGGGGTGAGCACCGGCGCGACCTGTGCTCACTTTCTCCCGTTAACGCACGCAAGCACCATTGCATGTGCTCACGCCGGGCTCTTCGCAGTGCTCGCGCCAGAGCTGTTGTGGCTGGAGGTGAGCACCAGACTAAAACCTTGCTCACACCGGGGCTCGCTCACGGCTCACAACGAACAATCTAAAACCGTAAAACCAAACTGCCCAACCATGAAAACCAGTCAGTTCGACCGACCTAACCCAACCAGTTCCAAAATTTTCGTCAAAACCAGCCAAACCAGACCGTGAACAGCCGTAAAAAGATACAATCAAATGCATGAGACAACAACAAAAAAAAAGCACTTACAGATCCATTAAACATTGTAATGGCATGTTTAGCATCTTGAACAGTCGCCATTGTAATAAACGCAAACCCTCTACTCCTATCCGTCACCCTATCATAAACAATCTAACCCATCACAAATATTATTATTATTATTATTATCATCATTAGCCATTAAACATTTAAAACATACAAATATTATCCATTATTAAAAAATACATAAACCAAACACAATACCTCTACATAATCAACATCACCAGCTTCCCCAAATATCTGTGACAATTCTGCTGACGTAATCGCGTACGGCAAGTTTCCCACGTACAGCTTCCCTGCTTCCGGCGATTCATCTTCATCATCATCTTCTTCTTCTTCAAAAACGTCGTCGTTTTCTAATTCTTCTTCAATTTCATCAATTTCTTCAATTTGTTCAGTTTCTGGTGATTTTGATTCTGGGTTTTGTTCAATTTGGATTGTTTCGTACGATTGGGAAGAGGATCGAAGAAATGTGGGTTTGTAATTGAGAGAAAGATTGGGGCTTTTGAAGAAGGGTTTAGGGATTGAAATTAAGGGGGGTTTTGAGGTGTAATGTTTAGAAGATGAATGTGAAGGAGTGGTTATGGAGATTAGTGATGAAGAAGCTGTTGCAGACATGGTGGTGCAGTCTTTGTTTGTCGATTGTTAAGGAAGAGGATGATGAAACAGAGTAGATAAGGTTGGTTCAAAATAAATTTATTTTTCCAATTTGAAAATTTTTTTTTTTCCTGTGGCATGAAACAAATCCCGATTGAACTCCTTCAAGTGGGATTAAAACCGTCTTATTAAACCCTACAATCTTAGACTGGTCAGTATGTTCCCGTCCTCACATCCCCGTCCTCCAACATTTGCCCCATCCCACACCTCTACTCCACCCTTAAGCCCCGTCCCAACCCAGCCCCGTCCCCCCATTCTCGGCGAGACATAAAGGACGGACCAATGGCATAATTTCTTGGTTTTTTTAACCGTTGGGTAACGGGCAAAAAGTAATAAATGTTTGAGACATGGGTTTTTCATGTCTCCACACCTCACTCATGTCTCAAGAATGCTGAGACACCACTTTGGTGATGTGGCATCCTACATGGCATGGAGACATGACCTTTTTCATGTCTCCACACCCCATAGCCTTAGTTTCTAGGTTTTCGGGTTTTTATCTTGTTATTTTTAGCTTTTAGTTTTTAGAATTTACGTTATATCATTGTGTCTTTTATTTAACATTGTGTCGTTTTCTTATTTTCACTATTGTGTCATTTTTGCGTATTATTGTGTCTTTTTTCTTCAGCATTGTGTTATATTTTTTGGCGTTGCGTTATATTTTGTGGCTTATTGTGTCATATTTCGTAATCTATTGTGTTTTTTGTATCCTTCTCACCCTTCTTATTTTTGTTACATTGTGTAGGATAACTTGACCCCGTACAATTGTATTATGTGATTCTAGAGCGTTTCTTTACTTAAAGTTGATTATGTTAGAGAAAATTGCTCGAATAGTCCATGTGGTTTTGTTCGTATTTCACCTTTGTTCTTCAACTTTTGAAAATTACAGGTATAGTCCCCAACTTTTGACATTTTTTTAATTCGGATAGTCCTTGGGGTTAACGGAGGTTAGATTATCCAGTTAAGCGGGTGTGAAATTACTAAACTACCCTTGTTTTTAAAAAAATAAGAAGAATTAATATAGGCCCCACCCACTACATCTTCCCTAAACTACCACCACCCATCTCCACTTTTACCACTACCACCGACATCCTAACCACCACAGCCCACCACCCACTTCATCTTACCCACCCATCACCTCCACAAATCACCAACACCTCAACCATCTCCGGTCTCCATCACCGCCTCCACATAAACAACCACCACCACCACAATAATAATAATAATAATTGGTCTCCGTACCACAATCAGAAACCACCACCACCACAATCCGGTCTCCGTACCTCGATCTACCCCCTTTCCGGCAACAACAACAACAATAATAATAATAATAATAATCGGTCAGAGCAACGGTCTCTGTTCAATCAGTGGTCGGAGAGAGAGATAGGTTTTGAGTTCTACTACGATGACGGAGCTGGCTCTGATTTACATCCGTTACCGGAGGAAATATCTGAGTTTTTGATGACGTCAGGGTTTGATCGGTTATTAGATCAGTTATCACATATTGATATTAATGGGTTAGGTCGAACAGAGCATCCACTAGCAGCAAAATCTGCTATTGAATCGATGCCAGTGGTTGAGATAACGGATATCCATGTCAGCAATGAGTTGCACTGTGTTGTTTGCAAGGAAGCGTTTGGTTATGGAGAGGAAGGACTAAGATGGTTGAGGTGTTGGTGATTTGTGGAGGTGATGGGTGGGGAAGATGAAGTGGGTGGTGGGCTTTGGTGGTTGGATGTCGGTGGTGGTGGTGGTTTGGGGAGGTGGTTTGTGAAGGTAATGGGTTAGGGAAGATGGAGTGGGTGGGTCCCATATTAATTCTTTTTATATTTTTTAAAATAATGGTAGTTTGGTAATTTCACACCAACTTAACTGTATAATCTAACCTCCGTTAACTCCAGGGACTATCCGAGTTAAAAAATGTCAAAAGTTGGGGACTATACCTGTAATTTTCAAAAGTTGAAGAACAAAGGTGAAATCTTAGCAAACCACAGGGACTATTCGAGCAATTTTTCATTCTATTATGAATGTGTCGCAATATATTGGTTACCTGTCACCCCTTGATTTTCCGTGCGCAGTGTAAACTTTTTATTTATTTTTTACGTTTTTTGTAAAATGTTACACCTCAAATAACTTTTATGTTACCCCTTGAATAAATTTTTCGTTACCCCTTATATAAATTTTACGTAAGTTTAAACCCGAACCAAAATTTTAATAGACGATCTACAATTATCGAAATCGACTACAATAAACAAAACCCAATACATACAAAACCTTATAACAAAAAAAAAAAAGACCAAGGCCCAGTTCCCAAACCCTCCATTCATTTCCCCTATTTCTTCCCCTCATCCCCTGCTCACTTTTAACGACAACAAAAAGGCCATCAACAGAGACCGAGTGCACTAGCCCCATTCTGCCAATCAACCCTGCCGTTGCCCCCCCCCCCCCCCCCAGCCTCGTAAGATATTTTTTTTAGTTACTAATTTAGGGTTTTTTTATAATTAAAATTTTAAAGGATTTTGTAATTTTATAGTTTTGAGGGTATTTAGGTTGGTTTTTATGTGAATATGGAATTATTATTTATTAATAATTGCAAGCTTGGTATTCTGAGATTTGTAATTTTGCTTAAATCATAATTGCCTTTTTATTAATATGTTAATAACTAATATGTTATGATTAGGTTTGTGCCTTTGTGTGATTGTGAAATGAAACCACATTCTAATCCTAAACAAGCTTTTCTTAAAAAAAAAAAAATATTGAAAATGAAACCACGTTTTAAATTCTAATTGCCTTTTTTTATTAATAAGTTAATAACTTAATATATTATATGATTAGGTTTGTGGCTTTCATTTACGTTATATGAAACTACGGCAAAATTTATTTTTTAATGTTACCACTAAATTTATTTTCTAGATCCGCCAATCATGTTAAAAAAAAAACTAATTTAAGAAAATGTTGATATTGAAAGACTTATAGTCTGCCGGTAGCGAAGTGTTTGGTAGGAGTGTTTTTGTTCAAGTTGTTGAGTGTTCAAGCCAATGTTTGAAACCCGGACCGGCTAGACCAGGAACCGAGGTCTTAGCTTGTCTGGGGTTAGGGTGTTGAACCAGATTGAAGCAAACTGAAGATTGGACCAGGAAACCGGCCGGTTAAACCAGATTTTTAAGTAGTTGAACCGGATTTTGATTAAATTCTTTAAGTTTTACCCTGTTTATTTTTGTTATATTTACAACGCCATCCGGTTCGACCAGTCATAAACTGCTTCAAGCAAAAGATAAGGTCTCTAGTTTTTTTTTGAACGATCAACTAAAGTATTCCGGGTACTCTGTACGCGGCCCCCAATGGCCGAAAGGGGCCCCAGACGGCCTCTAGTCCGTACGGACAGAGCCCTTCGGCCCACCCGTCTCCAGTTCCAGGGAAAACTCGGCCCACAAACCCGCCCGAAGGCACGACGGTAGTGAACCGGTAAAACCTGGAGGGATCAGGAGTCGAACTCATGACCACAAGGGTCAAGGGTCTCTCCATCACTTCCCAACCACCTACCCCACCACAAGGGTGGGGGTATCCATCACATGCCTCCCGTGGGAATCGAACCTGACTCCCCCAAAGAGGGAACCGGCCCTTTTACCACTAGGCCACATGTTCAGGATAAGATAAGGTCTCTAGCATGGTTTTGAAAACCGGACCGGACCGGGCTCCGGGACCTGGACCGGTCCGGTTCGGGTGTTCGGACCGCTGGTGCAGTGAACCGGCTTCGGACCGGTGAACCGGCCGGTCGAACCGGAAAACCGGGAGGTTGGACCGGTTTTTTGTATTTCTTTTTATTTTTAATTTTATTTTTTTTGTTTTTGGGCCGGTTCGTTGGACCGGTCGAACCGGTCGGACCGGTCGAACCGGTGAACCGGCCGGGGGTCCGGTTTGACGTCCGGTCCGGTTCTAAAAACCTTGGTCTCTAGTAAACATAAACATTTGGTACTCATAATGATTTTACAAAACTACCCCGAGGGGGTTTCGTTATTACCTACCACCACGTGCATAACTAAAAAACACATTAAACATAATAAATTATGTTTCCCAAATGTTTGGAAGTCAAAAGGTCACGTGATACATGCCTTGAACACAGAGTGTCAAGCTTTGTTTTATTCAAACAACACATTATTAGTCTTGATATAAGATGAAACAAACACATGTACAAAACATAATTGCACATAATATGCATTAAGGTTATCAGCATCTCTAGTCAATTCCTAGAGGAGAAAACCTTAACACAAAAGCCAAGGATGATTTGCCATAGCCAAACAGCCGGAACGACACGGTCCTGTTTGACTATCTAAGAATGGGGCCTGATGTGTAATAGACACATCAGGCCCCATATGCCTTCAGATTGTCATGTTGCAGCGGATACCGCCTCCGGTACCCGCTGCAACCCATTTGTCCTGCATGCCAAGACCACGAATGGCATTGCCAGACACCATCATGTCGGAAAGGGAAACGGCCGAGAGATTCGCAATTGGGAAATGGTTGAGGTCTCCCATGGAAAACATGCTTGTCACCTCTGATCCTGATATGTAGGACCGACCACCATTTGATTCATGGTCACATTGCGAAACCTCGGATCTCTGAGAATCGGTTGGATGATATGTCGGTTTTGAATCCAAGATTCCAGTTTTACCCTTGTCCATCTCTTTCGTGTTTAGGAAGCGGCCCCCACAGCCTCTTGGCCTGCGTTTTGCATGGAGATGGCGCGACAGGTGCAGATATGGCTGCAAAAAAATACCAAATGAACATCAAAACTTTAAGAAAGGCGGACGGATGGCTTTTGAGGATAAAAGGTAATTTCACATTATCAACACACCTTGCGACTTTTCGTTGCCTTTTTGATCATTTCTGCTTTAGCACGGGATCGTCTGCGCCTAATTATACCATGATACTGCTTTGCATTCACAAATATAGGTCCATCATCAGTGCTTAAGTTCAAAGGCAGCATAACCCGACCCTGAATTATCAAAAGCGAACCAAATCATGTGTGATTAATAATCGCGTGCTACATTGAGTGCTTAGAGGCGCTTCGATTTCTATATAACGCTTCTGTATTCTGTGTGATTTTTTTTCATTTTTTAATCGGTTTTTTCACAAATGTCTAAACAAATTCTCAAAAAAAAAAAATAATAAATAAATAAATAAATAAATAAATACACACCGCGGTTTGATGTCCATAAGCAGAGAGCATGCCATAATATTGATCCCCATAAGGATACAGGCCACATACCTATCATAATTCATTAACATCCAAAACATGTATAACCTTAAAAATTAACACAAATGACTAATCATAAAAAATATGATCAAAATCATATAAATAAACATGATTATTAGATATTACCACGGCGGGCTGACCAAACCCGAGCTCAAGATGACCTCCAAGCATCTGTGGAGCAGCTTGCAGTTGTACTAGTTTTTGACCATTTGATGAGCTCTTGGACTCGCCTAAAACGTTTCAACGTTCAAAATACAACTTTCATGCCAAAATTTCAAACTTCATACTCGAATCCGAGCCATAATCAGTTGTTTATAAATTATCCTAAAACATTGGAATCTTTGATTTGGAGAGCATTTGGCATTGACTTTTTTAAATAAGTGTATGATATGTTTGTGATAACAAGATAATCACTTGTTTGAGTGTTTGGTAAATTATGATTTATTTAAAAAATTAGCTTGTAAACTACCCTAAAATCATCATCATTTTGTACCCAACTTGAAAGCACAATAATCACTTTTAATTAAAAAATAATAATAAATTGATTAATTACTAAAAAAAAAAAAAAAAAAAAAAGCCAAACACCTTCTTGGCATCAAGATTAACACATGGATTAATAATTAATCCCAAACAAGATCTTTAAACCAAAACTTCAACATAAAGTTTCAAACTTTACCACAAATTTCCACTGATGAACACTTCAATCCACTCATGGATTCTTTAAAACCCGAATCACTCAACCAATGACCCGACCCGGATGACTGAGAACCCACATGATTGGAAGCAGCTCCATCATCATGCTCTTTGTAATACACAGAACCCATTGTCAAAGTTTAGTTATGATCAGAGCAATGAATTCCTGTCAAATTAAAGTTGCATGAAGAAACATTAAATATATTAAAAAATAGCAACAACCCAGTTGAATTAAAGCAAAACCCATGTGAAATTGCAAGTAAAGATGGAAGGATCATGGTTTTTAGATGAACCCAGATGAGGAAACATAGATGAAAGTCAAGGGAGGATATTCTTTTGTTGATGGGTGACAATAACAAGGTAGAGAGAGAGAGAGATACCTGGTATGAAGAGAGAGAGAGAGATTAAAATCTGTTTGTGAAAGAGGGAGAGAATCTATAAGTTAAAGACAATTTGAAGGGGGAGAAACAAGATTAATGAAAGAGAAAGAGAAAGAAAAGATGCAGAGAAAGAGACTGGTGAAACAAGGAGATGAAGCTTTAAATAGACAGTGGTGTGGCCAATCATATATGCCCCTTTTATCTATTCTTTTTTTTTTTACGGAACACTTTTATTTAAACTCACCAAAAACATACAAACATCTAAGTTTACAAATAAACGCTCAAAGCCTAATTAGCGAAATACTACCTGGGCCACATAATAGTTGACCCGTATATTAAGTACATAACATACTAACCCAAAGAAGTTATCGCCCGATCCCACTATATTATCTTTTTACCCATTATCGTACACCGAAAAGTCTCACCACTTTGTTTTGTCTAAAGCCGGTTGTCGTCCCCTCTTAATCATCCACATATAAGACTCCAACTTGACTTTTTCTATATTCAATGGTGTTGATTTGTGGACGTCATTGAAAAGCTTGTCATTTCTTCCCAACCAAAGCTTCCACATAGTAAGAAGAATTACCGCATAAACTGTTTTCGCAACTTTGGTACAACGGTTCAAACTCATGCTAGTGTTGATGATGTGTGATACCGAAGTGAATTCTGAAGCATCTGTGACATCCGTCACTTTTTCATCATATATATATATATATATATATATATATTTATACAAAAATAATGATAATAATAATAATAATAATGATAATAATAATAATAATCATATTTTTTTAGACTAAACTAAAACCACACATCCTAACCCATTAACAAGCCCAACCCAACCATCTTATTACCCATACTTGAAGCCCATCATCTGAGCCCAAGTCTGAACCGGCCTAAGACAGCAGGCCCAGCAGACTCAAGCCCACATTCCCTCTATCTTAAAACAAAACAAAAAAAAAATGTTGCCTTTGCATGGAATCGAACCCGGGCAAGACTGGAACCACACACACCACTAAGCCACAGCTCAATTCATGATTTATCTCAGATCAATTTTTATATATACCTTGTCTCGCGTCACCTTCTTCTTCCCTTCTTTCCTTTTTTCAGCCGTGCGACATCTTTGACCAAGATTGGCGTGAGACTTGCAGCTATTATCATCAATTATTACCATATATTGAACGATTAAACCATACCAGTCAAACCCATGCCCAATTATCGCGTAATTCTTTCATAATTAGGCTTTATTAACGTGGTTGACTAGATCTTGGTCAAGATAATTGAAACCTTATAAATACGTGATTATAATTCAATCAAACTTGCACACACACACAAATACATGCGATTAACAAACCCCAATCCTCAATTCTTGTTCAATTCCTCTGCTCTTGGTGTTTAATCGAGTTTTCTTGGCTTCGGGTCTTGACTACTCGTTTTTGATCAAATCTGCTTGGTATATTGGATTTTTTTTATGGATTTTGTTCATCTACTATCAACAAGCAATAACCCCATGATGAATCGGGTTATTGCTTGTTAAATCATTCGATTGCTGATTCTAGGGCTCGATTTCAATTATTTGGGGAAGAACATGTCATGGGTGTTTGGTATTTATTTTATATAAACCACAACCAAACACAACCACTGGTCTAGACCAGGTGGTTGTGTCTGGTGCTTGTCTGCTGGTCCACGCGGGTTCGAGTCCCGGGTTGGACAAACCTTTTTCTTGTTTTTGTTTTTAAGCAAATCATATATATATAAAATACTTATAATCTTATAAATTCATTTAAAAATACTAAAACATTTTTAAAAATTCTACAAAAATTATCTTATATTAATCTGATGAGAAAGTTCATTACCCAATTTTTAGTTTTTCAAAAATAAATTATATATTATTAATAATACAAGTTTATTCATTTATATTTATTAAATTCTATAAAAATATCTAAACGATTTTATTAAATCTCACAAAAATTATTATAAACTTGTATATTCTTAAACATTCCAGAAAATATTTTTATTTCAGAAAAACCGTTTATTTTATATTTTTAATTAATTTTTGTTAGTTTTAATCATAAATAAATCATAATAAATTCATTTTCCAATATTTTTGCACCAAAATTTTATATAAATTATTTCTAACTATCTAGAACTGAAATACAATTTTTAATTCAGAAATTCTTTGATTTTAATATTTTTAGATATTAAAGTCGTATTTTGACAATTTGAAATAATTAGATTAAATATTCTATTTTCAAGAAAATAATTTTATAAAAATTATTTTCATACTTAAAACCTTATGTTGTGACTATATTCAACTTAAAATTTTACCAAGAGACTTTTATTTATTTATTCATTAAATTTCTTTTATTTAATAAACAAATTGTTATTAAACAAATAAACGTTTATCCCCAATTCGAAGCCCTAGAAATACATGTATCCTAGAGTTATTTCACTTACACATTATCAATTACTTTAGGTTAATCATCTGGGAGTAATCTCAATTCATATTTCGTTGTCCAAGTTCAAATTTCAAGTTACTACGTGAACAGTGAGTATTCCTACCCCTTTTTGCTTTTATACATTTTTGGGGTGTTACATGTACACTATTACAATTTCAAATACAAGTTTACACTTTTACAATACAATTCTAGTACTATGTGCATTGCTTACAACGTGCTTTATGCTTAGACATTACATGTGGATTACATTTGTACTTAGTGAAATCATTAACATGGTACAAGCCGACCTTAACATTGGATAGCGCTATTTGGATTGACAACCCGCCTAGATTGATTCTCCCCCTTTTTCATCGGAGAATCCGTGGCCAGTGTTAAGTTATCATCCATTTATTGGTTGAGTACACTACAGTTCATACAGTACATTATATAGTCACAGGGTTGATTTCGCTCATTTGTATGATACATAGTTTACATAATTGCACTGTAGCTTGCACTTGAATTGTATAACTTTTTAACCTACTATATATATATATCAAAACTAGGAATGCTCACCAACATTTCATATGTTGACCAAATCTATTTTGTACATGTTTCAGGTGCAGTTTGAAATAATGCTTTAGCAAGGGATACTTGTGCATTATTTTAACTAGTTATTTCATTATTTACATTTCATTTAAGACTTTGTATTTCTATTTCAATGTAAGACAATATTTGTTTATTCAATAATATTTACATTTTAGTACCATGAGCTTTTGAACAATCGTCACTACGTGGCACCTCGATGATTCCGCCATCGGTTGGGGTGTTACAGCATCCTAAATCTTTAGCCAAATCTGCACATTCCACCACAAAGCCCTCGCCCACACACATTCAATAAGGATATGATTCGTCGTTTCCAATTCTAAACAACATCTTTTACATAAGTCGTCACCTACATTAACACCTCTAAACGCCAAATTCTCTGCTGTTGGTATTCTGTTCTCGAGTGCACGCCATACAAAACAGTTTACTTTCGGCGTTGCAATACGACTCCAGATGAAGTTATGTTGCAGGTTGCGGACTATTCGGTCTGCACAGATCCTGTCTCACAGTCTTGACACAAAAATCCAGCAGCCCATTCTGCCCTTGCCAAATCCAAACATCTTCGTCGGCCCCTACGCTAACAGAATTAATAAGCTGCCACAGATTCGTCGCATCGTCCATTTCAGCAGCCGAGTTGGGGAGCCTACTCCAGGGGATATCCCACCACACCATATTGTTTAAGATCTTATAGCAGTCGCTGACAAGAGCATGCTTCAATCTGCATAATTCCAACAGACCTGGGTATGAATCTTTCAGCCGATTTCTGTGACACCAAACATCTTCCCAAAATTTCACTGTATCCCCTTTACCAATCTTGCAGACGATTTTCAAATCCAAACTCAAGCCACACTTTTGAAAACCAGTGTTAATAGATGCAATCGTATGCCACACACCTGAAGCTGTTTTCTTAACCACTATGAATCCACCTTTACTACGTCTCCCATGTATTGCTTTAATTTGTGCCAAACCTAATCAGCAGAAGATCTGTACATCCACTACCATTTAGCGATTAAGCCCATATTGAGTTCTTCTATACTGCCGATCCCCATCCCCCCCAATTTTTTGGTTTCATAATGTTTTCCCATGCTACCCATCGGATTTTGTTATTTTCCAAGGCACTTCCCCATAAGAATCTTCTCCTCAAACCTTCCAATACCTTCAATACACCAACCGACACTTTGAACAGAGACATGTAACAATTCGGAATGGCACCCAAGACAGACTTAACTAAGACAGCTCTACCTGCGAATGATAAGGACTTTGCTTTCCAAGATGACAACTTTGTTTAAAACTTATCAATTATTGGTTTCCAACTCTTAATTCTTTTAATATTCTCCCCAACCGGCATGGCGGCATGCCCAAATAAATAAATGGTAATGAACCTTTCTTACATTTGAGGGCCGAAGCAGCACTATCCACCTTCGTATCCGATTTATTGATACCGAATTTGCAGCTTTTAAGCAGCCCTTTTATCTATTCACTTGACACTTATAGCACTATTATTTTTTTCCTTTTTCATTTATATTTCTTTGCCTTGCAATATAATCATCATCATCAAACTCAATTAATCCTATCAATAGCAAAAGCTAAGGTAGGGTCGGAGGAGGGTAAGATGTAGACAGTCTTACCTCTACCTATGGGAATAGAGAGGCTGCTTCCAGTTAGACCTCCGGCTCAATAGTGGTATTGTATCAAGCCTTAGACATAAGTCACATAACACTTAGTAATCGGGACAAACCCGACTGGTGCATGTACCCCCTTTTCTTTTGGCTATCAACGCCACTACCTGATGCATGATTAATCGTCCGTCATTTTTAACGTTATTTTCACGAAATTAGTAAAATAACATTAAAATTAGTGCAACTTTACTTTTGCCCATGAGGGCCACATATATATACATTATATGCGCACAACCGTAAGTGTGTAGTGGGCTTCATCAGCTCTCGTTATAGGGTGTCATAACTCCCATAGCGCTGGGCACACCGTTCTGGGGAGCGCTATAGCGGCGTTTTGGATCATCCGGTTATGTGTATAGCGAGAGATTTAGTATTGGTTTTGATGAATTTTGACCATTGGGGATATGAACGTTTGGAACGGTCATTTAAAAAAAAACAATCACTTATATATATAACACAAATATTCAAACACAAACATTCAAACACAAACACATACCATTCAAACACAAACATGAATCATTTTGGTCGCGGTTTCGATTCTCAATCATCCAGCAAGCCTAACCAACCCATTGCTCCGGGTTCGGTTCAAAACCAAACCGGTTTTATGAACCTGTTAAACCAACCCATGGGATGGGACCCGAATGCATATAACTTCAACATGGGAGGTTTCGGGTCATCACAAGTCTTTAGGTCTTCTCAAATGTTCGGGTCATCACAAGCTTGGCAACCGGAGCCAATCTCGGTTCCGGAGACCCAGGAGCCAGAGCCGAAGCGACTAACCGAGCGACAAAGACGATCCCACAAAAAGAAAGAAACCGACCTCCGCGTGAAAAAAAAACATACAACCATGGGACGACGAAGAGTTGTACGCGTTAGCCCGAGCGTGGATTGACGTTTCGAAGGATCCCATTGTTTGTAAGTTATGTATTTTTTGTTATGTTATATTAATTTATACATAGTATTTTTTTTTTCAACGCGCACTTACATATTTTTTGGTTTGCTTTTTTTTAGCGAACTATCAAAATAAATGTGAGTTTCGGAGAAGAATCCGGACAATATTTTTTGGTCTCGTTGGCAGGGGAGAAGATTAATGGCCCGCGGTCAATATCGGGCAAGTGGAGCGATATTAACACTAAATGCACCAACTTTCAAGCCATTTATCAACGCACAAAGTACGGTTGGAAAACCGGCCAAAGTGACGAGATGATTTTGGAGGTGGCTTTGGAAGAATATAAAGCCACACATGGAAATTTTCAATAATTGAGGCTTTGGAGGTTGCTATGAGATAGCTCCAAATGGTCCAATGTCCGCTCGACGGTTGGAACTTCTTCATCTAGGGCTAGAAATATGAGGCCTTCAAAGAAGTCCAAGACCTCCGAGTCGGTTGATCCCAAAACGCCAACGTCTGACGTGCGAAACATCGACCTAAACGCCGAAGAAAATGTGTTTTTTTGTGTGGGAGGAAAGGGCGGAAGAGTTACCACGTCCGCCCGGTCGAAGGGTTGCTCGAGTCGCTCGGCCGGAGTCATCGTCGGGGGTCAACGAGTCGAGTCGAGTGTTTCCGAGATGAACCAACGCCTCCAAGACATACGTGACATCGGGGCTCAATGTATCCAAGACAACCAAAGGGTGGTCGAGCTTATGAGGGATCGACAATTTGAACACGACTTTGAGTATTTGTAATTTTTTTATTATTTTTATTTTTTTTTATTTAATGAAATATTATTTGGTATTTAAATTTGTTATTTAAATAAAAAATAATAATAATTAATCAATGATTATCCAATCATTTATAAAGCCCCATAAGGTCCACACCTACTACACAGATATTTTCCTATAAAGCCCTATGAAACCCCTCATAATACTTTAAAATATTTTAATCCCATAAAACCTCATAGAGCCCCATGAAGCCCCCTCACTACATATGACCTATCAAATTTAATTTCAAATAATATTTTTTTTCTTTATAGATTTGTTTTTAAAATTTGGGTATGGTCCTTCCTTGTATTTGGGATAAAGTTTAAGCAAAATGGGATATGGTCAATGGCAATGACGACCTCTTGCCACTCTATATAGCTTAGTTCAATAAGTTAGATAGGTTGTTAAAAAGTTTTACAAAAAAAGCATGAGGTTGTCAATGGCGCATTCTATCTTTAATTTTCAAAACGTTGCACGAAAAAGTAAAAGGTTGCTAATGATATTGACGACCTCTGTCTCTCTTGGTTTCTCAGTGATCACCTCACCAATAAGAATGGCCTCCAATCCATTTTTTTGTCGGTGCCTCTCCTAGCTTTCAATTTTATCAATTGACACTAACAGGTAAATAATTTTATGAGACCCTAATGAACAATTAACCTGGTTTAATTTTATGAAAGCATTGCCCTTGTCAACAAAAATGAAAGCTATAAATATTTTTGGTCACATAGTCATGATAGTTTATCGTTGACCAAGTTTATTGAGGTCATTGTGTTTATAGTTTACGTATCATTAAAGGGAAAAATAAAAATGAAATAAGGCAGGTAATTCAAGTGGTTATTTTGTTAGTGGTAACTGGTACGATAGTATTAAGAACAAAATGATGCAATGACTATTTTTGTAGTTTTAAAATTTTAAGATAGACATTAGTTTTAAAGCTAAAAATATAAAATTATAATAACATTCACTTAATTATTTTTAATTATTTTCTCATAAAGTACTTTTAGGCTTTTTTTTTTTTCTTCTTAGAGATATACATTACTTAGACTAGTGGGATGCCCGTGCGATGCGGCGGGGCGACATATATTGAAGCAAATAATGAAATGTTAGTGTCGCGCGATGCAACGTTGATTATAATTTACAATGCGACACTTGTTTTATGTTAGTTTACCAATCCTCTCGTAATATATTTTATAGTACGTTTGTTAATTTTTTTTTCATAGGATCATTGTGGTCTATAGATGTCATGAGCATTACATATCACAATTAAATAATAAAAAACGCATGACTAACAAAATATGAGCCAAAATATAATACGTAATTTAAAAATAAAATTCGAAAACAAGAATAGAAAAATATCAGTCATGAAGATTAGGGGTGTTCAACGAATCGAATAACGAATTTTCGAATTATTCGAATCGAATTTCTCGAATTTTTAATATTTTTAACTGAATTCGTATTCGATTCGTATTCGCTTAAAATTCAATTTATTCGATTCGTATTCGATTCGAATAAGAAACTCGAATTCGAATCGAATTCGAATAAATTCGATTTAGTTCAAATTCACCATAAATATTAAATTGTTTTACTTTTAGTTTTAAAACTAATACAAACTCATTATTTTTAACATATAAAATACAAATATACAAAATTGATAAACAACAATATGTCAAATACGGGAATAGTAAAAATAGTATAGAGTATAGTTTGTTAGAGTTTTGTGATGTATAAGTTAAATATGTAAAATATGGTTATGGTAAAAGTTGTAAAAACTACGGGTTCTTAGAGTTTGACCAAAATTTAGAAGTTCTTTTTTTCAATGTGTATATAATAATGTGTATCCGTGTATATATATTTAAAAAATATACATGTACAGTTTTTATTCGAATTTCGAATCGAATCGAATTTAAAATCATAAATTCGTATTCGATTCGTATTCGATTTACTTGACTCGAATTCGAATCGAATCGAACTCGAATTCTTAATAAACGAATCGAATTCATGCTAATCGAATCGAACTAAATTGAATTTCGAATTTTTCGAATCCGAATCGAATTTTGAACACCCCTAATGAAGATGGTAATTTAAGAATAAATTTCGTATGTCAACCGACTGCATCGTAATGAAATCAACTTTTGTCACATACACCAACTACATTGTTCGATCACCGGTCCTCATATTGAGACTCTCGTAAAAAGAGCGATCGAGAGTTTCATCTTCCTATATCACTACTCTTTCACCGATAGTTTTATTGTCATTTTATATTCTGTCACTATTACATCTACCACAAACAGCTTAGGGCACTAAAATAATACAAAAAACTAAACTATACAAATCATGGTTAACTTGACAAACTCTATTTAGTTTGTCTTGATGTTATAGACCTAGTAGTTTAGTAAAAAAAGATAGAAATAAAAAACTTGAGTTATATAAATAAAACCGAGATCCATCCTGTTACTATATTATTCTAACACATTACTTTTAATAAACCCTTAATATTATTATTATGGTTGCCGTCTAGAAAGCAAAAAAAAAAAAAAAAAAAAAAAAAAAAAAAAACATTTTTATGCTATCCAATTTAAAAGTGTTCATGAACCAAATTTGATGATAACGATCAGAAAAAAAAAGTTATTAGATATCGATAAGTATTAAAGTCATTAAGATGTTTTAACATGCATGGATGATGATGCTTACAAGATTTGTGTTTTAAAGACGTCACAACGGTTTGGGTATTGCTTCTTATGTGGTCTGATGTCAAAGAGCATGAGAAAGTATTTTAAGATTTTTAGAGAAAAAATATTGAGATTATCAACAAAATATGAACAATAGTGAATAAGATATGAACATATTCGTATTTACTTACCAGATGAAAGATCATTTGGAGTGTTCTTTCCCTTGATCATTGCAGAATGAGGGAGAGAAATGTGATGTTAGTAACTATTGTATGAGGGAAGTGAGAAAAGTGAAAAGTTGTCATCTATATATATTTACTATTTTCCCTAGTACATGAAGAGTCAGGGGTTAGCATTGGTAAGGAAGGAGGTTTTAATGGCTGTGATTAAAAGGTTTGTACAATGTGCATTATCATTTGTAATTACTTAAGAACAATTAATCTTTATATAAAAAAGATTATTCTCACCATTTCATCTAATTTAATACTCATGTAGAAAGACAATTTTGGCCCTTTACTAACTTCACTAAGTTGTTGTACCATAAGCTTAAAATGTTATAATTACTTAATTTTTACCGGCGTCCTTCCCTCATGCTTTATAATATAGTATAGATAGTATAGATATAGATATTACAAAATTTACTTAATTATTGTATTTCTCACGTTACATACACTCATAATCTTCTTTCTCCTTCCATATTACAACCTCCCAAATTCTTTCTATGACACCCGGTATTTTCACATAAGAGGAAAGAAACCTAGAGTTTCAATATCACTATTCACTACCACCAATCTGGTAACCATAAGTGTTGTCGCCTTCGTCTTCATCTCCACCATCGATTTACAAGTCATCAAAATGTTGTGGCTATTTAATATTTTGAAAGTTACGTCTAAATAAAAACTGTTTAATATTTATAACACTCGCAGTGGCTACTGGCAAAGTTGTATGAGGTGTTGGACTTTTGGGTTCAAGGGCTAATGGAGGCGTGGATTAAATTGAGATTCGAGTAGAAGTGGACTAGATTAGGACCGTTAAGAAAAACTATTTAATATCTCGTTTTTTTCAACCTTTTATAAAATATACGGGTTTCTAACCTAAAACATATCATGCTTTCGTCTTCTTTTTCTTTTTTCTGAAAAATCACGTTTGAACATGTGACAAGATTTGGATAACATTAAGACTACCCGGAGTGGAGGGGGGGAGAGGGGCGTGATGCGTCATGTGGCACTTGTAGGACCCGTGTGTGAAGGGTGAAAATTGTGGGGAGTGGAAGGGGGGAAAGGAAATAATCCCCCCCCCCCCCCCCCCACGCCGGTGAATTCTTCCCCGCCAAAGGGGCAACGCCCTCTTCCCCCCACCTTGGCGGCGGTGTCCCCGCCCTTGAAAGCCTCCACGTCTGCCTTTCCACGCCCCACTCCCAGCCGTCTAAACACAAAGAAATTATATCTTGTTTTTTTATATAAAACATTGAGTTTCTAATCTGTATTATTATTATCATTATGTTTTGTTTTATTATTTCTATAATATTCTTCTTTTTTATAATCTTTTTTTTATTTATCCTAGCACTCATGTCTTTTATGGAAGATGCGATCGACCGATCGTCTCTAAAGCGAGTGTCCGTACAATCCCAAATAAAAAATATATATGTATATTGGGATTGTTTAAGGTGCATGGTTCCAATCATGGTGAAAAGGCCAAAGTATTGCTAATCAATCATTTGACTCCTTCCATTTAGGTGATATCATCAAATATGGTTTCTTCAAATGGGCATACCTACTATTGCTAGTGCAAATGGCCAAATGTCATCTCAAAACAATTATAACTCATCACAAAGCTAGACATAGTACATATTGTTTTTTTTTTTTTAGGATTAAAAGGGAAACATTACTCTACTAATAATACTAAAAAAATTACACCTTGCTAAACACTCAAATTTGAGTCTTCCTCAAAAAAAAAAAAAAAAAAAAAAAAAAAAAAAAAAAAAGCTTCTTACACTAGACTACAATCTAAGTGGCACATGTTGCAGTTGATGTGAATAGTGGTTTCTTTGAGTCTGAATAAGCAACTTATTTATATTAAAAAACAGTTTTAACAACAATTAAACAATTGTGCGCTTATGATTTTAGGCTATAAACATGAATTAGTTTATTCATTTTGTGAGTGCACTTCTACACACATCACACATAAGAAAAAAAAATCAAAATATGATTAGTGATCAAAGAGAGAAGAAATTAATCGCTTCATTGCATAAAAAGAGAGAAGACTACTTTATTATTCCATCGTGTTGCTTTCTTCTTTTTTCGCAAACGATAAAACACAGAAAAATCTGGTGATACCCCTGACTCGCGCGTCCAACTCCGATAGTGCAACTAAGGTTCTGACTATAGTACCCTAGAAAATGATTTGCGGGAGAGCGTAATTAACCTGTTTTGAGGGAACCATGTCAAACACGATGTCTCGGTCAACTCTAACGTTTCTTGGTTCGTTCGATTCTTGTAAACATATTGCTTTGATTTCTTTTTACCATGCTTTAGATTATATGCATTATATTATTGTAACACAAAAAGAATAGACACCATTTCGTACGTGCTTTAGATCGTGTGGAACTTCCCCAATACATTAGATGATTTTATAATGAAGATTGTAACTTACAAAAAAAAATCATTAATAACCCACAAACTTTTGTTATTTGGATTATACAAACGAGAATAAATGACAGGTGAAGTTGGAAAGAATAAATAATAACTTGAATTCTAATTAAATATGTGTTTGACAGTTAACATTAGATTATTGTGTTACGGATTGCGTTTTGAATCTGATTTTTAGATTATTGTGTTTTGAAAACGCAGATAATTAGTTTTTAGTGTCTGGATTGCGTTTTGAAAACGCACATAATCAAATTTTTAGGCTACCAAAACGCAATAATCTATAAGCAGTTCAACCCCTACTTTTCCAAAACGCATAATCTGTTTTGACTAATCAATCACAAACACCCCCTAAGAAACTAGTAAATAAATAAATAAAAACAATGAAGGATCAACAACTATTTCTCTTGTATTTTAATCATGAGAACGCGTAGAATTTTAAGATGTTTGGAAGCAAGGAATCAAGGTGTTTATTTTATTTTATTTTTATGTATTGTGTTTATATTGGTGGCCATTGAGATCGACAACAACACTCACCTTTTTAACCTATTACATGGTCCTAGGATGATTCCCAATAGTCGACATAACTTATTTTTCTGTAGTTAATCACGATGTTATTGTTTTCTTATAGTGTGGCTTTCTAAATATTATTTTAATGACTAGTTCAACCACTTAATATTACTTCTAGTCTTTTACATGGTATCATAGCTAAGGCTCTAGGTATATAACAAATACCATATGTTCGTGTTCTTTCAAAAAACTTGTTTAAGATTATTGCCACAAGTTCCTCGTTCATGTTCTAGAAGTCTAATTATTCCTTATTCTATTCTGATCATTTCCATTTGTGCAACCTTTTATTGACGGATTTTCGCATTTCAACGTCGTGACAATCAAGCTAAAAACCTTGATTAGGGATTCGTCTTCCTATTTCGATAGGTTCCATGTTCCAATTCCAAAAGTCTCGTGACGCGTCACTGCTTCTCCTTCGTTGGTGCCAAATCCTCGGCGCGTGTGAGAGCATGGGATCTCTAATAGCCCTCGCTTTTCTTGCTCTTTGTTGTGGGAATAGTCCAAAGCATGCAATGAGCTAATACGTTTTGCATCGGTTTGAGTTATATTCCGGTTCAATAAAGTCACAAACAAACATTCATTCATGTTTCTATCATGTTTCGGTATTCCTACTTGTTCCTATCATGTTATGTATACCTGGTCTCTATTCTGAATGCCTTGCTCTGGATTCCAGATCCCATTACTGCTCCGGGTTCCCACTCATGAACTTGCTCCTATTCCTGACCGGGTTTCTTTCTCTTGTCTTTATTTCCTATTCAAGTTCCTACTCGTGTTCTAGTTCTAGATTGTGGTCCTTTTCCAGCCAATTGTCACCATGTTCATTTCCATGTTCCAATCTCGGATTCTAGTACGTAGCAAGAACTTAACATGTTTTTTGTTTTGTTTTTTCTTTTTTGGTAATAATTTGTGCATAATTAACATATATACTACAACTTAATGAGGGGTGTTAATAATAGTTATTAGTTTATAATTAGAATTTAGTTGTGTTAAGCCCATAAGTTATATCCTACAAAGGGTAAAATAAATAGGGTAAAGTAAATAAGAATTGTGAGAATGATATAAAAGACACAATGGATCACAAAAAAAAAAAAAAAAAAAAAAAAAACCACAATGAATCGTAAAAAAAAAGACACAATAACGAAAATAAAAAAAGACACAATGACAAAAAAAAATGACACAATGATCTAACAAAACGTATTAAACCCCAACCTCCTTCGGTTGGTGACCCATTCTTTAGGTGACCTCATAACCATTTGTGATTGTTTATGAAGCTAGTTGACACGATATAAACTATCAACATGTGTTTCCACCTTGTAGTTACCTCCAACGACTTTGGAACCCAAGTGGTAGCTCCCACTTGAACCCATAGGTTTTGGCCTTTTATTTCGCTTTGGTTAACTAGTTTAACACCACCAATCTCTATGTGGGCAACACCTTGTGCCATCTCCACCTTGTGTCACCTTATCTCACCAGAAGTACATAGGACCCCAACCGTTGTTGCACGACTTCCAACAACACAATATTGTAACTGATTATGTGATTTTAGTGGATTGTTTGGTCACTACAGAAATTTCCAGGATCATATGTGGATGTGATGGTGTGTAGTTCATAGCCTAGCTACGACAAGGAGTGGGGTGTGGACATCTTCAATAATTAAGTTTGAGTAAATTACAAGAATATAAAAAATGTATTTTTATACTGTATATAATTGTACATAAACTTTACAAAAATAAGAATAAATAATAATCAACGTGAGTTAGTATTATAACCTTAAACTAGTAACTAGTTACAAAATGAGAACCATATAACTGAAACATGCAACCTTTTGAACTTAAACTTCAAATGTGTGACTAGAGCCAAACAACATGAATTAATTGGGTATATAACACTAATAAAACCAAAGGTGTATCAAGGTGTTGCATAAGGCTTTGCCTTTTCAAATGGTGAGGGATCAAATCCCGTGGGTGACAAAATAATTAGTTGTTCAAAAAAAAAAATATAACACTAATAAATAGACATAACATAATCACTAGTTTAATTGTGCTTGTTATAGCCTTGTCAAATGTAACATTAGCAAAGGTATGATTTTCCATAGGAGAGTGATCTGAGTTGTTAATAGGCAACACTTGAATTGAATGGCTGATGGCTAAGAGCGATGACCAAATGAGGGTTAGGATTATATTTATGCAAACCTGAGTCCTTAACTTTATAATTCTAAGGTTGTTGAAAGTATAGTCTCTTGGACTTACAATTTTATATCTATACATGGTGACATTTTTATAAATATAATCTTTATAAAAGTTTTATATAGTTGTTGTACTTTAATATTTTGCATAAGTGTATGCAGGTTGGGCTTGTAGATGGAATGGATTGTAGATGGATTGGATTCTGTTCGTGATCTTGGTCCGGCCCAGTTTGGAGATTTGTTGCTGATTCAAGAAGGCCCATTGACATCTGATCCAGTTCTCTTTGGCTGTCTGGCCCATGGCCCATTTCGTTTATATCAGTATATATGGATTGCCACGTTGGCAATCCATGTCAACAAACACAAAGTATTGGTGGCCGTTAGATTAAATAAGTTCTGGCCGTTGATTTGTGGAGAAGAAACACAAATGCCTCAGCTATAAATAGCTGAGGCTTCTCTCTCCGTCACACTTTTACACTCTTCGATATTATTTCAGTCTTTTCCTTTCTCTCACTTTATTAGGGTTTCGAGATAGATCAGGTTATTCTGATCTTGTTGTTCTCAGTTTGTTACTCTTTTTGTTATAAGTTGTTCAGGATTAGAACAACTCTTTGTGAGTGAGTCTGTGTTAGGATTAGAGTTATTTCCCTGTATTTTAAGAGTCAATGTAATTGTTTTTCTATTCAAGCAATAAGAAGTATTATATGTTCTTGATATCATGTTCTTGACATGGTATCAGAGCATTAGGTCTTGATTCGTTGTTTGGGATCTTCCGCTGAAATTAGGGTTTCTGATTCAAGTTGTAGGTGTTCTTGCTGATTGATCTTGGGTTATTGGTGAATAGATCCAGTAAGGATCTAGGGTTTTGATTCAAGACGCAGTGGTGAACATTATTGGAGTCAGATCTCTTCTCAAGATCTGTGGATCTCTTCTTGGATTGCATTTTTTTCTTGCTCTCTGGTGTTACAACCCTAAGTGAAGGTTGTAATACTACGAGTTTAAGGCGAACCCTAACTTGGGCAACCCTCTCGGTGAGATCTTTTCAATTTGTTCTTTGTTTAAATATCTAGAGTTGTCCTAAGGAGTCTATTGTACAGGACTTGAGTTCCTGTTTAGCTTCTAGGGTTGGTCTAGAGTATTAGGTGGCTCCTGTACTAGGACCTGCGCTGGCACCTTGAGAGTGATGAACCAGTGATCGGGATCACCAGTACAGCTTCGCCGTTGTGTTTTTGATTTGGTCTCCTGTTTGTTTTGTGTTCTTTGTTGTATCTGTGATTTGTGATTGTATTCTGTCTCTGTGCTTAATTGTTTGATATGGGTGATAGTGACCATGAAACTACTGGTAGAGGGGGTCACCCCGGTTCATCAGATGCTCTGGTTACTTTAGTTAACAAGCTTGATGCTAGTGATCCTTTGTATCTGCATGCAAGTGATTCTACTAATTTGACTATAGTTAATATCAAACTTAAGGGAACAGAAAATTATACTGTATGGGCTAATGCTATGATTTTAGGATTACAGGTTAAAAATAAACTTGGTTTTATTAATGGTGATTGTGTTAAACCTGTTCATGATTCTGTGTTAGCTAAACAGTGGGATAGATGTAATTCAGTTGTGTTAACTTGGATTCTAAATTCTATATCTGAGGGACTTTACCTAGGACAAGTTTATTCTAAACTAGCTTCTGAAGTATGGAAAGACTTAAAGGAAACATATAATAAGATTGATGGATCTGTGGTATTTGATTTATATCAAAAGATTAATTCGTTTAGTCAAAATGGTATGTCTGTTTCTGATTATTATCATAAATTGAACATAATGTGGAAGCAACTTGATCAAATATTGCAACTACCTGCTTGTGTATGTGATGCTTCTAAAGAATTCAATAACTATAACCATATGATTAAGTTGATGCAATTCTTAATGGGTCTGGATAATGTTTATCAGAATGTTAGAACTAACTTGTTGATTAGGTCTGAACTTCCTACTATTAAGGAAGCCTTTGCTGTTGTTTCTCGTGAAGAATCACATAGGAATTCTGTTGGTTTATCTAAAACTGGTCAAACTGTTAGTTTTGCTGCTAATAGAATCATTAATGAAGGAGTCAATAATGCAATTGTTTCTAATAATTCAACAAAACGGTTTACAAAAGGTGTTAATCAGAATCTAAAGTGTACTCATTGCAATAAAACTGGTCATTTGGTTGATAAATGTTTTGAACTAATTGGATACCCCTCTTGGGCCAAACCCAGGGGTAACCAAACTAAAAGAAATGTAGTGAGTAATAATAGTTCTGCTGATACTACTAATGTGTGTACAACTACTTTGACTAGTGAGCAAGTTAGTAGATTGTTAAGTTTGTTGAATACTAAGGAAGGTGATTGTGCTCCTGTCTGCAATGTTGCTGGTAATTTTTTCTGTGCTTCTGCCTGTGGTACTAGTGTTTATTGTTTTGCTAGTATGGGAGGGGAGTTAGTTGGTATTATATGGTTAATGGATTCAGGTGCCAATGAACACATGGTCAATAGTGAGAAGGGTTTATTTGATTATGTTGATGTTTCTGAGTTAAATATTAAAGTAAAACACCCTAATGGTACTTTTGCTTTAGTAACTAAGATAGGGAAACTAAAGTTAACTGATCAAGTAATTTTACAAGATGTGTTAGTTGTCCCTGAATACTCTATTAACCTGTTGTCTGTTCATAAATTGGCTAGAGATAATAAGATGTTTGTTGGTTTTGATGAACACAAATGTTATCTCCAGGACTTAACTACAAAGAAAACCCTGGTGATTGGTGAACAGTCTGATGGACTGTATTTTTGTGGCAATACCTCTGTGAATGATAAGGTGTGTTGCAATAGCTTTAGTGTGTTTAATATGTGGCATAGTAGACTTGGACACCCTTCAGACCATGTTCTAAAGATTTTGAAACCTGAGTTAAAAATCAGTATAGATCATAAACATAGTCCTTGTGAAATCTGTCATAGGGCAAAGCAACATAGAGAACCATTTCCACTTAGTGATCATAAATCAACTAAGTTAGGAGAATTGGTTCATCTTGATGTTTGGGGCCCTTATAGGATAGCTGACAGAGATGGTGTGAAGTATTTTCTTACCATTGTAGATGATTACTCTAGGGCTGTATGGATTGGTTTAATGAAATATAAAACTGAAGTGTTTTCTAATATTCAAGATTTTGTTAGTTTGTTAGAAAATCAGCTTAAAAAGAGGGTAAAAATCTTTAGAAGTGACAATGGTCTTGAATTTGTCAATAGTCAAATGAATAATTTCTGTAAAAGTAAGGGAATTATTCATCAAACCACATGTGCCTATACTCCTCAACAAAATGGAATTGTTGAGAGAAAGCATAGACACCTGTTGAATGTTGCCAGATCTTTACTGTTTCAAAGCAACATACCTATCAGGTTTTGGACTGATTGTGTGCTTACTGCTTCTTATCTTATCAATAGGACTCCATCCTCTGTACTTGCTGGAAAAACTCCTTATGAGTTAGTATATGGTTTTAGTCCCTTTCTTGACCACCTTAAAGTGTTTGGATGTCTGTGTTTTGCAACAATTTTGAATGAAACTAATAAACTAGAAAGTAGGGCTGAGAAATGTGTGTTACTTGGATATTCCTTGGAAAAGAAAGGTTATAAGTTGTTCAGTTTGGACAACAAAACCATTCTTTATTCCAGAGATGTTCGTTTTTATGAGACATGCTTTCCATTTAAAGAACCTATTGTTTTTGAAAAATATAATGCTGTTTTTGATAAAACTTTAAATTCTATAAATTTTTTTGATCAATTTGAAAACACAGATGTGGACAACCACTTGGAGGTGAATGATCCCGATGATGAGGAAAGGGAAAATGGTAACAATAGGAATTTAGGAACACATGGGTCTCAACAATCTGATTCTCATGGTGTTGTTACTGGCATGGCTGGGAATCAGCAGCCTAGCAACACCAGTACTGAGACTGATAGGGTTGAGGATGTGAGTACTAAGCATAACCTAGACCAACAATCTGAGGGTGACACTATCCAAGATCAGGTTCAAACAACTGTTAGAAAATCAAGTAGAAACAGTAACTTTCCTCAGAAATATAATGATTTTTTAGTTGAAGGGAAAGTTAAGTATAGCTTAGACAAGGTTGTTAATTTTTCTAAACTACCTTATGAAGCTAAATGTTTTTTTGTAACACTTGATAAAGAATTTGAACCTAAACACTATAGTCAGGCTGTTAAGAGTCAGAATTGGGTAAATGCCATGAATGATGAATTAGAGGCATTACATAGGAATGATACTTGGGATATAGTGGAATTACCTAAGGGTAGACATAAGATAGGGTGTAAGTGGATCTATAAGATCAAATACAAGTCCAATGGTGAAATAGATAGGTATAAGGCTAGGTTAGTGGCAAAGGGGTTTAGTCAAAAAGAAGGTATTGACTATGAGGAAACCTTCTCACCAGTTGTGAAACTGGTTACTGTTAGATGTGTTCTAGGTTTGGCTGTTCACAATGGTTGGGATGTCTACCAACTGGATGTGAATAATGCTTTTTTGTATGGGGATTTGTTTGAGGAAGTTTACATGTCTTTACCAGAAGGGTTTGGTAATTCTAGTGGTAATCAAGTATGTAAATTGAAAAAATCTCTATATGGGTTGAAACAAGCCCCTAGGATGTGGAACCAAAAGCTTGTTAGTTCCTTGTCTGAGTTTGGCTTTGTACAAAGTCATTGTGATTACTCTATGTTTGTAAAACAAAATGCTTCTGTGTTACTTGTAATTCTTGTCTATGTGGATGATATTATAATTACTGGTAACTCCTTAGAAGAAATTGAATTAGTTAAAAATTGTTTTAAATCTAAATTTTTAATAAAAGATCTTGGTGAATTAAAATACTTCTTAGGAATAGAAGTTATTAAAACCAGTGATGGGTTATGTTTGACCCAAAGAAAGTATTGTACTGAGTTATTGGCTGAGTATGGTATGTTAGGATGTAAACCCATATCTTGTCCTATTGAACAAAACCATACCTTAACCAATATTGTATCTTCTAGTGGTAAATTATTGGATAATCCTGCTGGATATCAACAGTTGGTGGGAAAGTTAATTTATCTTTCCCACACACGTCCTGATATATCCTATTATGTCCATTACTTAAGTCAGTTTATGCATAAACCGACTGAAGGACATCAAAGGATAGCTTTCAGGCTCTTAAGATATTTAAAAAATGCCCCTGGAAAAGGAATACATTTTTCCAAAGGGAAAAATTTTGACCTGATTGCCTTTTCTGATTCAGATTGGGCAAAATGTGTAATAACCCGGAAATCTGTTACAGGATTTTGCATTTTTTTGGGTGAAAGTCTTGTTTCATGGAAAAGCAAGAAACAAGCCACTATTTCTAGGTCCTCTGCTGAAGCAGAGTATCGAGCAATGTGCTCGACAACTTGTGAAGTTATGTGGATTAAGAATCTGTTGTCTGAATTAGGAGTCATAGTGAACTTACCAGTTCAGTTGAACTGTGATAGTTCTGCAGCCATCTCAATTGCTGCTAATCCGGTATTCCATGATAAGACGAAACATTTTGGTCTGGATTTGTTTTTCTTAAGAGAACAGATCTCAAAAGGGATTATTAAAACTGAAAAGGTTAATTCTGAAAATCAATTAGCTGATTTGTTCACCAAAGGGTTGTTAACTCATCAGCATAACAGGTTATGTGCTCTTATAAAAATGATAGACATGTTTCAGGTATAAAATTGTGGGGGGGGGGGGGGGGTGTTGAAAGTATAGTCTCTTGGACTTACAATTTTATATCTATACATGGTGACATTTTTATAAATATAATCTTTATAAAAGTTTTATATAGTTGTTGTACTTTAATATTTTGCATAAGTGTATGCAGGTTGGGCTTGTAGATGGAATGGATTGTAGATGGATTGGATTCTGTTCGTGATCTTGGTCCGGCCCAGTTTGGAGATTTGTTGCTGATTCAAGAAGGCCCATTGACATCTGATCCAGTTCTCTTTGGCTGTCTGGCCCATGGCCCATTTCATTTATATCAGTATATATGGATTGCCACGTTGGCAATCCATGTCAACAAACACAAAGTATTGGTGGCCGTTAGATTAAATAAGTTCTGGCCGTTGATTTGTGGAGAAGAAACACAAATGCCTCAGCTATAAATAGCTGAGGCTTCTCTCTCCGTCACACTTTTACACTCTTCGATATTATTTCAGTCTTTTCCTTTCTCTCACTTTATTAGGGTTTCGAGATAGATCAGGTTATTCTGATCTTGTTGTTCTCAGTTTGTTACTCTTTTTGTTATAAGTTGTTCAGGATTAGAACAACTCTTTGTGAGTGAGTCTGTGTTAGGATTAGAGTTATTTCCCTGTATTTTAAGAGTCAATGTAATTGTTTTTCTATTCAAGCAATAAGAAGTATTATATGTTCTTGATATCATGTTCTTGACAAAGGTGTCACATGTAGAACCACTAGTTCACTAACCCGATTCGAAAAGTAGAAACCTAAATTTGGATATTTGGGTCAGGCTAATTATAGAACACTAGTTCACTAACCCGATTCGAAAATTAGAAACCTAATATGAAACTTGTAAATAAGATTGGTTCTATTTTAATTGGGTTTTTTTTCGATTCAATGAACGCCTAGGGATGAGCATTTTTTTCCCGAGTACCTATATCCGTATCCATACTAGTACCCGTACTGATTTTGGATACTCGGTATAGCTATCGGTACCCACTTTTATTGATTTCGGTATTCGGTAATTTCGGTATCGATACGGGTACGGGTAAAAATGGTACGAGTATCGAATTCTATATACTAATGATTTTGATAATATGTTTTACTTCTTATGATGGTATTTATGGCATTTTTATCAATTTTACCTATTTGGTACATGTACCTACTTTTTACCCGTACAAGTGCTCAAAAAAAAAAATAACAAAGTGGTACTACCGATATCGATACCCGTACTCGTATCCGTACCGTACCTATATATTTGGAACGGTACTTGGTACCCACTTTTGTTCAAATTTGATATCGGTATTTTTGGTATGGGTATAAGTACATGTACGGATACAAATACGAATACGGTATCAATCTCATCCTTACGAATGTCCATACCCATGATTAGTGAAATTGCTTTTTACCTAATCATACTTTGAGGAAATAAAAACATCTTTTCTTTACTTAACAATGTAGGTTACATATGCCATGAAGATAGTTGGTAAGCCTTGAAATCATTGCTTCGAATGTAAAAGTGATTATTCAAAAGTGGAAGGTCAAATATAATTAGATTGTTGTCCCCATAAAAATGAAAAAAAAAAAAAGAAAAAAAAAAGCTCTTGCTTTGTATCTAGCTTTCCTCCTTCCCTCTTCAACTTTGTCTATAAACATTTTATTAAACAAACTACAAAATTAAAAACAAATACATAAATAAAACTTCATAATAAATTAATATTAGAGTGCCCTTTGTGGGTCAAGAAAGTGAGATTTCAAGAATTCAAAGGTTAATTGTATAAAATAAGAAATATCGGTTTTTTTATGCTACGATCATTGTATTTACTTTCATTTTGGTTTTATCATTAACAATCCATTCCCTGTTATTATTAATTATTATTTTACCATTTTACCACTAAGATATTATATTATATTATGTTTGATAAAGGAAATCAGCTGGTCATGCGATGAAGGGAGGAGGGCCTAGTCACATGTTCGAATCATGGAGCACACAAGGCAATGAAGATAAGAGTTTGTGGTCTGCTAGTTGATGCAAGTTCGAATCTAAGCTGACCCAGTTTTCATCCGTCTATTACTCCAGCGTGGAAACTCATGTGGGGGCAGTACGGTTTTCGAGCGAACACCGTAGTCCCCACCATACCAGTGTGGACCCGGTTCAGACAACATAGTCTGAACGCGTGAATGATTAAGACATGTCAAGAGATAGGTGTGATGATCTCTAACACACAGTTAAAAAAGTCACCGTTAAAAAAAAAGTAAAAAATAAAGTGGATCAGATAAAGAAAGATACAAGTTGTAATAGTGCTTAATTAATGTGTCATAGAATTAATGTAACAATACAAAATTGTACAAAGCATGTATTTAATCACTCTATATTTTTAAAACTTCATACTTTGTTAACCTAATCCATGAAATTCAACCATCACTCTTAAGCAAAATATTTTGACAAACGAATGCTAAAAGTAGAGTATTGAATCTTGAAATCCAATGAAGATTCAAGTCGTTGGGACTCTTAAGTAAAATATCTTAGGCAAAATATTCTATTCAGAGAGGGATGACAACGCAGTTTATTATCCGTCTACCTAGTACCTACTATCCTTTTGTAATTTGCCTTTTATCAATATAAGTTAGATTTTAATAAAAAATAAGAAAATTAATTGTGAATTAAGTTAAATATGGATTAGGATTGACAATGTTCTCCAAAGACAATACACTTTTATCGTACAAATTGTCCTTAAAATTTTGTATTAACGGATGTAGCAAATGTCGTCGTTTTTTATGGTTTCGTGAAAATATTATATTACAACTCAAGGTTGAGAACTTGTGGTGTCATACTTCAAGTCCATGTATTGTAGAAGGAAAACAACATATGGATTTTTTTACAATAATTTTATATTTAACACCAATGAAGAAACCTTTTCAACTCTACTAAACATTAAATTGAATTCATTATAAATATAAACGTAATCATGAGAAAAGATGATTAAAGGTTTTTCTAGAAAAGCAAAAAAGTCCCAAAGACTTTGTTGTTCCCTCATCCACAAATCTTAACAGTTAACTGTTTATGGGGACCAAAATCCACAAACATTATTTTCCAACCAAATTGTCATGTTATAACTTTTCTTTGTAATAGATTTTTTAATCAAATTATTCTACACAATGTAACAAAAATAAAAAGGTGAAAATAATACAAAAAACATACTTAGATCACGAAGTATGACACAATGAGCCACAAAATATAACACAGCGCTGAAGAAAAAAATACAGTAAATCGCAAAAATGACACAATGATGAAAATAAGAAAAAGACAAAACGTTATATAAAAGACACAATGATCTAAAAACTACAAAAATCCAAAAAAGAGAAAACCTAAAAACTTAGATCGTATGGTTCGATGAGACAGTTCCAATGTCATTTGAATGAGTTCAATCAAAGTCTGTTTAATACCCTTCCTACGACTTCATATTTTTCTTTCACAATGTATTTGATCATACACTATATTTTTTATCTGATATATACTAACACACTACAATATATAAAACAGAATATTTAGATATTTGTATGAAGTGGAATTTGATTACAACTATTGTATAAATGTCTAGTTACATAAAGAAAAAAAATGGATTTACATTTGTCACGTAATTTTTCTCTAAAATGATGAGGCGTAAAGGGCACATGGGGAGTGAATCGGATTGAAAGTGAAAGTCGTCAAAAAGCTAAAATAGATAAATGTTATATATTATTAAAAACATAAAGTTAAAATATAAAAATATGTTTTTAATCCCATATATCATCATCATCATCATCATCATCATACTCAGTTAATCCCACCTATAGCAAAGCTAAGGTAGGGTCTGAGGAGGGTAAGATGTAGACAGCCTTACCTCTACCCCTAAGAATAGAGAGGCTGCTTCCAGTGAGACCCCCGGCTCGATGTGGTTTGGTATCAAGCCTTGGACATAAGGGACATAACACTTAGCAATCGGGACAAACCCGATCGGTGCATGTACCCCTCTGTCTTTTGGCTATCAACGCCACCACATGATGCATGATTAACCGTCCGTCGTTTTTAACGTTATTTTCACGAAATAAGTAAAATAACGTTAAAACTAGTGCAACTTTACTTTTTAATCCCATATAAAATTATCAAATGTATATATGATGTAAAAAATGTGTTTTCCCCTCTTAAAGTTTCATGAACATTTTTATTTTATCATTTACTAGATCTTTGCCCGCGTTACACGCGGTTCACCAACGTACAATTATTTTGACGGGTAAAACATATAAAAAAAATCTAGCAGAAATATTTTATGAAGATTTAAAAGAAACCAATACACATTGTATTCAAATATCACTAAATATTTCTTTATACACCACATCTTTAGACACATTGAAACGGTGTGAAGATTCAATGGAGTCGCAGTTAAATACTCCACTTGGTGGTACATTTTGTATTCCATTATTTGTAGGATTATTGACCTTGCATCTCTTGGCATCTAGTTGTAATTTTCTAAATTTGCGACACTCGACCGCATTCTTAATTTTTTCTTCATTCGAGAGAACTGTGAAGAAAAATAAATTACTTGCATAATACCATTAGCATATAAATAAAGATGTAAAATATATGAAATTCGTTTACCATTAGATATATTAGATAACAGTGTTCCTTTGTGATTACCTTAAAAAAAAACATAAGTTAAATGAAAAAACACAAGTAATATAAAATGAAAATCAAAATTAATTTAGCTTAAAATGTTGCTATAATTATTTCATATTAAAATGTTGCTATAATTAAAAATTCGAATTTTTTTTATTTAAATTATAGACGATTTTTAAAATGTATAGGTATAAAATGTAAAGATTTCAATATACCTAAAATAAAGTTAAACATATACAATCCGTAGATTTTTAAGTTGTATAGGTATATTTTTTAAATATAATTTATTGTTTGTTAGTATCTATTGACTAAAAAAAGTCAAACCGTGTCAAACAATTAAGGTGGTTAAAGAAGTCAAACATTGCTAAAAGTATCAAAAAATAAAATAATTAACTAAAATGTTAAATTTATAAACCAAAAAACTACAAATTAATGTTTAAAAAAAATTATTGAATGGTTAATTTCAATCTTTCAATGTTTTAAATTTACCAAAAAACAGGTTGATTGTTTATTTTTAAAATTTGAATGTTTGTTTCTAAAATTTAAAGATGGCAATCTACCAAATTTATTTTAATTGTTTGTTAAATTTGTTTGATTGGGTTTAGTAATTGTTATTTTTTCTGTTGAAAAAAAATTAAAATATTTCAGTTAATAAAAACTCAGAAATCGTTAGAAGTAAAAAAAACTGAATCTGTTTTGCATTCAAAGATTGTGTTTGAATTTTAAAAAACAAAGTCAAACCTTGATTCTTTATTTGCTAAAATTGCATGATTTCAATTTACCAAAAATTTACTTTTGATTGTTTGTCAAGTATGGTTTGTAAAACATAAAATATTATTCCATAATTAAAAAAATGGCATTAATAAGAAATTAATATGAATTTTAAAAAAAAAAAGTCAAACCATATACTAACCGAAAAAAACAATTATTGTTTTCAAAATGAATTTTTTTTAAAAAAATCACAGGTGGTTGTGTACAACATAAATTATTTCCATAATTACAAACATTGACATTAATAAGAAATTAATATGATTTTTAAAAAAGTCAAACCATTTAGTAACCGAAAATAAGAATTAATGTTTATCAATAATATTAAATATCACGGTTGGTTGTTAAAAATTAAATTATTTGCATAATTACAAAAACTGTTATTAATAAGAGATTACAATGAATTTTTAAGAAAGGTCAAACCATTTACTAAAAAAATAACATTATTGTTTTAAAAACAGTTTTTTTTAAAAAAGAAACCCTTATCAACTATGTTTACTATCTTAGTTCCTAAACATCAATTGAACAAAAAAAAAATCCCTAAATCGCTACCAAAATCATAAACACCTAAATTGAAACCTAAAAGCATAATAATCCATTCGTAGCTTTCTTAAAATATCAATTTAACCATAAATCGTAACCTTAAACATTAAACATAATTCGAAATCTAACACTTAAACAACTAATCAGTCTTAATAAATCAAATCTTAAAGAGAAGATGAAGCATTTTATTGATTTTTATTTTTAAATACGTATTTAATATTATTGACCGATTTTGACCAAAGTAATTAATCATTTTTGATTTAAAAAAAAAACTAAAATTCTTATCTAATTATTTTAAAATTAGGAAAGTTAATAATTGTGATAAATTAGGAAAGTTAATAATTTCGGGTTTTTTGATTTAAAAAAAAGAAAATTTTATTTTTAAATACGTATTTAATATTATTGACCGATTTTGACCAAAGTAATTAATGATTTTTGATTTAAAAAAAAACTAAAATTCTTATAAATTATGATTGAGCAAGGTTTTAGGAAAGTTAATAATAATATTAGTAAATGATTTTGACCAAAAGTAATTGAATGATTATTGATTTAAAAAAAGAGAAAATTTTATTAATTCTCACAAACTGTCATGTGGCTAAATCATAAAAATCCATTCATAGGTTTTTTTAAACATCAATTTAACCCTAAACCGAAACCTAAAACATTAACCCTAATTCGAAACCTAACACATAAACATCAGTCTTATCAGTCGAACACTAATCACTCATTAACCCTAATCAGTCTTAATAATAATCCATCAAAAAATAAAGAACAATCAATCAAAACTTAATCTTATCAGTCGAACCCTAAAAACCCCTAAATCGAAAGCTAAAATATAAACCCTAAAACATCACTACAAAATCAAAACAATTAACATGACTGAACAATAATAAAGAAAAAACCAAGAACAATCAATAAAACCAAGAACATCAATACAAAATCAAGTATATAAATAATTGAAATCAGTCAAAACAGAGACAACATACCTTAATCGACAATAGAACTTATTGTTGTGGAGATCCCTGCCAATAACCATAGAAGACAAATCCAAGCTTTGTTAAGGAAGAGTATAAGAGAAGAATTATTTTAAAATTAGGAAAGTTAATAATTGTGATAAATTAGGAAAGTTAATAATTGTAAAGGAAGAGTATAAGAGAAGAATTATTACACATCCATTTTTCAAATCTATCAATTGCCACATATGGTATAGTATATACGAATATAATGAAAAAATGACATGAGACCTTAAAAATGAGCCTTAGCAATGTGATATAAAAACTCCTTGATAATATGGTGTGAATGCAATTTGAATAAGAATCCGATTAGAAGTTCAACATCTTAATAATTGTTTAAAGTATCTATTGTGAAGAAAATTCAACTTGTTGTAGGGTCCGTTTTACTTGTGATTAATCTTACCTAATGCTTGAAGGATGATCTCTGTTTTGGTTGACAAAAACAAAGCATGAATATTACATCTGTTAATTATGAATGAATAATAATGGGTTCGTTCATTCCCGTGAAAATCTCCCTTATTCTCAAAACTTGGCCAACAACACTAAACCGAATTTTATACAAATTAATAATAAGATCTACAATAACAAAACCTAGAATTATTCATCTTCTCTTCTCTTCTCTTCTCTTCTCTTTCATAATATTACTAAATCACATATTCAGTGAACAACAATATTATTATTTTCATCAAAACTCCAACAATTCATTTCTCTTATCGTAAGCAAAAAAATTAATATAAATGAACGATTCAGAACAAAAAAATACCGATTATTCCTCAACGTAACTGAAATGAGAGATAACAATGACCGAGACGGAGATGACGACCACGATGATAATACCAAAACTGCCTCACAGTTAGGTGGCGGTTCTGATGATAAACACAAAGTGCCTGCAAAAGATGATAAACACCGGCGAAGAAGTAGATCGTGAAGGGAAGACTTGACTTGGTTTGGTTGTGTTTGGGTGAAAGAGAGGGTTTGGAATAATGAGATGTGGAGGTCTGATATTAAGGGAGGAGGTAATACAATTAGGAAAGTTAATAATTGTGATAAATTAGGAAGGTTACTAATTTCGGGATTTTTGATTTAAAAAAAAAAGAAAATTTTATAAATTCCCACATTGTGCCATGTAGGATTCTCATTAATTGCAAGGGGTGTGAGGGATTGCCAAGTGTCCTCATGGACTTTTGTTTATTAGATGTATAGATTCTTACATATGCGGTAGTATCAGTAAATGCATACTCTTTTATGTGTCATGTTTATTACACTATGTTTAAATGCTTAAAATCTTTTAGAAGATGTTGATTAATGACTATAAACACATTTTTTTATTTATTAATCCACATTTGAAAATATTATCTCAGGGTGGGTTTATTATCACCCATCTAAATCTAACAAATCAAAATCAAAATCAAAATCAAAATGAAACAAGAACAATTGAATGAAAACTTAAAGAAAACATGGTCAAACTAAAATCCGAACAAGAACAGCTAAATCTAACTGGATATGTTTCAAAGACAACAACCCAAAACAAAACAAATTGGACGAGAATAACGAAAACAAAACGCATCGAATAATGTAGATATGGCATATGTTTCATCACTAACACCATAAGAGAGTAGCGTATGCATTACAAATTATTATCAATAAGTCAATAACACTTTATGTAGCATATGATTTGCACATAATGTTTCACTTAATTACAAAATTTCGCCATATGATTTCGTTTCTTCAAGATCCACGACCCAACTGTAATTCCTAATTTTTTTTATTTTTATTTTTATTTTTTTTTGGGGGGGGGGGGGGGGGGGTGATTACAAGTTTTTTTAATCTTTTTTAATTTCATTAGTCATGAACTCATGGTTCAAAGTCTATAAAGTAAATCTTTATTTATTTTTTTTTAATGTATATACATATCTTTAAAAAATGGATATCAAAAGTTAACTTCATTATCTTCCACTAACGGGTGTATAAAGCAAGAAATATTCACATGTATGACACTTGGCTAGGGAAGAGATAGAAGACAAGTAGTGAGATGGGTTACAAGTGTAACTTTGGCCACCAAGGCTTCCTTTTTAATTATTTTATTGACATATAAGCTCTACTTTTATTCATGGAAATTTTATAGTACAATTAATAATCACCAAAAGGGTGTTTTTTTTTTTTTTGTTGGATTTTGGCATCCATATCATATAGGCAACTTTTGTGGTAGCAAAACATAGTGCAACATTAGATATCTTCAACAAGTCTTTAATGGGAGATAGACAAGATCTTTCATATTGCTTCACATTATCCATTAAGTCAATGGGTTTTATGGAAATTTTATACTTTGGTAATTCATTTTCATTGATTATAATATCACTTTAGGAAAATATAATGTACAAAGGATCCTTAACATACAAAGGAGAGGAAGCGCTAAAAGCCGACGCGTAACACTAGCTAAAAGGGCAACTAAATATATCTTTTTATGTAATTAAAAATTAACACTTTTCTTGATTATTATTATGTGTATTTAAATATCATAAATTTTTTGGCATAAAGCAAAAGACTCGATCAACTTAAAATGCTATTGCTAAAAGGGAGTTTGCATGTTTATCCACTCCTATTTTTTATACAATATCTACCTCCAAGTCAAAGAGGTTTTAGCAACAAGCCCAATCCAAATGCATGAACCTAATGCTTTGTTTAATGGTAATCCTATCTGTTTAATTACATTTTTTAAATTGGATTAGTGTGACTTTTCAAGAGAAAAAAAAATCACAAAATAAAAAAGGTTCATAAATGGTGGAGTAAGTGCCAAAGTGGGAGGGGGCACTCGATTCCTCTTTAACAGAGGTCTCGCTAGTACCTTGTCATAACCTCTCGAATGCCACATGTGTTGTTTAACACAAGTTGCGATTTAAATGATCTTGTTACTGTTAGTTAGCAAGGTATTGACAGGTCCTGTGAATTTTCCGACAATAGGTTCTAGAAGTTAGCAAAAAGAAATTGGGATGGGCAGTCACTATATGGTGCGTTAGCTATTGGCGCAAATTAGTAGATTAGTGTTTATCAGTATGAGCCAACAAGCTCGGATAGGTTTCTTTTTCTACCATCTTACATCACAATGCACATATCAATCTTGATGTAGGGGCTGTTTTGTAGCCTCTGAATGGTCATTAAAAGGCTATATTGAAATGGTTCATAGTCTGTTATTGATTAAAATGTAATCTTAAGTATGATTGGTTAAGAGGTAACATCTTAATGGTTGCCTCTTAACCATTCAAACTTAAAGTTACCTCTTAACCATTCAGGTTATGAACCATTAAGATGTAGCCCCTAAATGGTCATTAAGAGGCTACCAAACAGCCCCGTAGTGTTTTTAACAAACAATGAATTTAATGATAAGATGGAAAGGGATTTGGTGGGCTTGAACAACAAAATTGTGGGTTTCATTCCTAATTTTGTGCCTTGTATCAAGTATCAACAAAACAAACAAAAATATGACTATTAGGAGAATCACATTTGTTTAAAATTAATGCAGAATTAACCACATTACTTGGATATTTGATCACCAGAAAGAATAGCATCTGCTGCAGAATCCAAGTCATGAGGAAAGAAAACCCTGCATGTCAACGAACCGTTAACTTTTCGTCGATCAGAAGTTTTAATTTGGTAAAAACAGAAATAGTAGCATCTGATTCCAGGGACAGTATTAATTTCTAATTCATAAAAAAAAAAAAAAAAAAAAAAAAAAAAAAAAAAAAAAAAAAAAAAAAAAAAAGTTTAAGAGATTGAACCAAATGATTTTATAATACCAATTTCATCATTTGTGGACATTGCATACATAATAATATTATAATGTATGCAATATACAAAATACCTGCATGTATTGTGGTACAGAGTTCTGCTCAGTTGGGTTAAGTCAGCAACACCTTTACACCCACCCACAACCTCAAGGACTTGCCTGAAGATAATTCATATAATCATATATAAATAACGCGTTAACTATGATTATAAAAGCTATATAATTAAAATAATGATCTACATTGTTGAGAGAAGTGATTAATAGGTTGTATGCATTAAAAAAAACCACCACTCAAATGAAGATGTGGTATGCAACCAAGGTTTAAAAGTACGGAATCGTGCCTCGAGACGTTTTCCCTTTGCCTCGAGGCGAACCAAGGCGTAAGCCTGAGACGGAATTAAAAAATAAATATAAATATTATATGTTTATGAAAAATGAAATATTAACTAATTTCATCATCGGATTCATCAAAAACATCAAAACACACATTAAAAAGACATAGGAAAATTGACATAAAAAGCTCAAAACATAAAAAATAACATAAAAAACCCATGAGGCGCACCTGAGGCGCACGTATAAAATAACACCCTGAGGCGCCGCCTCAGATTCATTTTCTTACATAATCACCTTGAGGCGCGCCTCTAGGCGCACGCGTCACCCGTTTTTTTAAACCATGTATGCAATTATGTTAAGATGACAAGCATTATGGAAAAACACTTACCGAACTAAACAAGGTTCATTCCGACCCTTGACTAGGCACTCCTGGTCATACTTCTCTTTCTTCTTAGACGGCCAGGTGGATTTTATGAAATTTTTCCCAGCATGAGTGTTTTTTATCTCACAATACGGAGAATCTGTCTCGATCATCATTCTATTAACCGGGATACCCTTTAGAGCATCAAGGTTTTCAGACGTTTTTAAAGAGCAACCATTTATACCTGTTACCGGAATAAATAGGATACCAAAGTTAGGAACCTGTAACTATAGGAAGAGAGAATATAATTTACGACGTGTATTTAAGTTCAACTACAAACGAAAACGGAATCAAATAGGTGGATGATGAGATGACCTATAAAGAGGTTACTAAATGCCAGAAGCTTGTCGCGGTCTTCAGGAGTACCAGTAAATGAATGGGCAACTCCACCACAGAACCTGTCGCGTAATAAAAGAATATTTAACCAAATCCATAACATTCAATGTTTTTCCATCTTGTTAATCGAATAATCGGTTTAAGAGGGAACCAGTACTATATGAATTTCAATCTCCCTAAAGGTTTCAATTTTCTTTGTCAACAAATCAAATGAAATCTTAACTCTTATAAGGTACGGTGAAAAAGCATATTTAAGCGATGGGGTCAAGTTATCCTACACATTGTAACAAAAATGAGAAGGGTGGGAGGATACAAAAAACACAATAAATCACGAAATATGGCACAATGGGCCACAAAATATAACACAATGTCGAAAAATATAACACAATGCTGAAGAAAAAAGACACAATGAATCGCAAAAATGACACAATGATGAAAATAAGAAAAAGACACAATGCTACGTAAAAGACACAATGATATAACGTCAATGATAAAAACAAGAAGCTAAAAATCCGAAAAATCGAAAACCTAAAAACTAGGATCGTAGGGTTCAATGAGACGGTTTCAATGCCGTAATACCCTTCCTATGACTTCCTATTTTTCTTTTATTGTGTATTTGATCCTAACCCTTAAGCGATGTGGTTTTAGGAAGAGCTGGGTATTAAATCGAGGTGGTGGATGTGTATGAGTAGGCGAGTAGCTGTCTCCGATCTGCTAACCTTTTGGTTTTGGAGAATGGTTCCGCACCGTGACAGTTTTGGATGCATCTAAGCCTGACGCAGGGGAATCCATTGTCTCCTATTATTTAATAATACAGCCAGCAAAGGGCTTCAAGAAAGAATAAAGTCGTTGCGGTTGTTTAAAAGTATTGGTGTGTTTGCAAAAAGATTACTCGGTGAATCACTGTAAATCAAGAATTTGCCAACAACATATTACTTTTTTGTAAAGGCAGATTGGAAGATTTGAAAAGCTTTGAGAAGAATATTAAGATGCTTTCAGGTTTTATGAGGGCTTAAGATCAATTTGAAGAAAAATGTGCTATATGAATTTAATATGGAAGATCAGATTGTAGAAGGATGGGGCAGGAAAAATAAGATGTGACGCATCACGTAAACGCAACGCATCAGCTGTGGTGATGCGCCCTGCTCTCATCAGCGCATCGGGCACATAACTAATAAAGCGCACATTTTAAAACCAATCATTTGCCATTTCAAAACTATACTGGTGTTTAATAATTTGCCGGGTTTATTATTTTACTGTTTTTGAAGGGTTGTTACCCGAAAAAGAAAAGATAATGAAGATGTTTTTTTTTCTCGAAATAATACGGTGAGGACAGAATTTGTGAAGTGTGTAGGAGCCAGATCATCAAACCGAAGAAATCAGGTGGTCTGGTTTTGGGAGAGTTGCGTTAAAAGATAGGGTGCTAATGTGCTATTAACTAACTGGTTACGGAGGTCTGCAAATGAGGTGATGATAATGAGAGTACAAACGGTGGACTATGGCCTAGATGTACCCAAAGAAAGGTTGCACACCTAATCACAAATGGGTGAATATATGCAGGGAAGGTTTTATGACCCGGAACGGGATATGTAGAGAAAAAAGATTTTTGTGGATTACTGAGTGTGCGAGTTCGGAAAATGGGTTGGTAAGGAATGGAGTTGGGAGATGGATTGAGGCGACACGATAAAATGTTTTGGCTGTTAAAAATACATGTAACAATTAGGGGGTGTTTGGGATTGCGTTTTGAAATGGATTTTTAGATTATTGCATTTTGAAAACGCAAATAATCAGTTTTTAGTGTTTGGGGTTGAGTTTTGAAATAGATTTTTAGGCTACCAAAACGCAATAATCTAAAAGCAACACCACCCCTGCTTTTCCAAAACGCATAATCTGTTTTGAAAAATCAATCCCCAACACCCTCTTAATATACTTACTGATTAAATCATAAATAGCAACTTATTGCTTTTTATACAAAGTGATGTATGATATTCATTCACAATCATTTATAACTTTAAACATATCATCTTAGTAATTGTATGCATCATACAATAATACCTGTGCTTGTTTTGCTCAAGAATATCACAGAAATCCCCAGCAGCTGCTCGCATATGAAGAAACATCGGGAGCTTCAGAATATGCGCTAATTCAAACTGCCTCTCAAAGTACCTAGTGATAACAATATATATATAAGAAACCAATAAACCATATCCCAAATATGCAAATCTTTATACAAAATTCATATACACTTCAAGCAGCGCGTACTTCTTTTGAATATCCGGAGGACAAAAATGAGTTCTGTCATAGTCCAATCCACATTCACCAATCGCCACTACCTTTTGCAAAATACGAAACTTCATCAACGGTTTTTTCAACTTAGACAATTTAAATAACCATTAAGCATCATATTTTATTAAAGTCCGGAAAATGTTTAAATCCAACTCATGTTACTCTTACCTTCCCTTTCTCGACTCCCTCTTTAGCCAGTGACAAGAGTGCCTGAAAATGCTTTTCGGGATCTCCACTCTCATCAAACTCCTGAACCATATTAAACAAAAATCATCACCACGGTAACTTTTACGTCCGAGCGACAAAAAGATTGGCGACAAAATGAAACAAAATATTCCCACGTTGCATCGTGTCGGGTGCACTCCAACTGTACAAAACAGCCTTGCTGCAACAAACATTACACTCTAAGAACATATTCCACAGAATAAATTAACAAACCCTAGTAAAACTTTACTAAAATCAGCACACACATTAACTAACCATCAGTTTCAGCAATAGCCAAAGCTTCCTTTGACTCCTCAAGTGATCCTCCTGTGACCTGCAACAAAGATAAGTTTATATACTACTATTTAATTATTTAATTCTTTTAACCTAATCGATTGATTCATCATCATCTTCGTCAGTGTTGCAGAAGGCGGCCGCCTAGGCGCTAGGCGGAACAAAAAATCGGAATTTGACCCTAGGCGATGAATTAGGCGAAATGGGGATTAGGCGGAGTCTGGGTGGTCCTAGGCGGTGGTATTTTTTATTTTTTTTAAAATTTTTTTATTAAATTTCTAAGTATTTCTTAGTATTATGTGTATGTATCTAAGTATTATGTGTATATATCTTAACATATTTTCAAAAAACACCTAAATTTGTGTGTGTGTGTGTGTGTGTATATATATATAATACGTATAAAATACCAAAACGCCTAATTCCGCCTAATTTTCGCCTAGTCCCTAGGCTGGACCTCACCGCCTGCCTAGCGCCTAGCGACTTCTGCAACCTTGATCTTCATACTCTGTAAATCCCATCAATAGCAAAGTGAAGGTAGGGTCCAAGGAGGGTAAGATGTAGACAGCCTTACCTCTACCCCGTAGGAAACTAGGAATAGAGCGACTGCTTCCGGTGAGAACCCCCCCCCCCCCCCCCCCGGATTGATAGTAATTTTGCATCAAGCCTTGGATATTAGACACATAACACTCAACAATCGGGATGTACCCCCTTGTCTTTTCGGCTATCAACGTCGCAGCATGATGCATGATTAATTGTCCGTCGAATCGTCAATTTTAACGTTATTTTCATGAAATTAGTAAAACAACGTTAAAAAAAAGTGCGCTTTACCCCCCCCCCCCCCCCACACACACACACACACAATAAAGACGAAACTTTAAACTTACAATAATCCGATCAACGCCCGCGCTCCATGCCCTACTTAAGACAGCTGCAATATCAGGTAAATGACATTGCTTTCCATTATATACACCCTTGAACATGCTATCTGCATAACATATTACAAAATTCAATCTTTTAATATAAAGATTGAAACTTTTTATGAATTCTTGAATCTTTAAACAAAAGCATTGAACTTTTTCATGAATCTTGAATCATAAAATGCAATTGGGCAAGAAATAAACTAACCTGTGAAGTTAACAGCAATGTCTGCTTGATTTGAAGTGAGACATAATTGAGTGTTAGTAAGTTAAATAATATGGAGATAATAAAATGAAGTAGAAGAAACGTACCTATCATACGAAGTGAAGCCATGGATGAACCTCAAGAGATGAGTTGCAGGGTGTTTTGTTTGAAGCCCTAAAAAAATTATTAGAGATGGGATTTTGGAGCATGTTTGGGATTGAGTTTGGAAACAACTTATTAACCTATTAACTTTTTAAAAAAACCAATAAGTCAATAAGTCATTTTAAAAAGCCAGAATTTGGTGTTTTTCCAAATGACTTTGACTTATTAGCTAGGGCTGTAAACGAACCAAACGAACACGAACAAGGCCTTGTTCGTGTTCGTTTGTTAAGAAATTAACTTGTTCGCGAACTGTTCACGAACACTTATCGAACGAGAATTTTTGTTCGTGTTCGTTTGTTAAGAAAATAACGTGTTCACGAACTGTTCATGAACACTTTCCGAACGAGATTTTTATTCGTGTTCGTTTGTATTTATTTGCTAAATATAGGTGTCGGACAAAAACGAACACAAACAAACACAAATGAATGTAAACGAACACAAATAGGCATTACTGAACAAAATCGAGCACAAACTAACACATTAAATTCTGAAAATTCGCATTTTTCAAGGCTAACATTGTCCTCCCAGAATATACTAATCCAATTACCCAAATATATGTGACATAATCTTGATCGCATAATGTCTTATAAAAACACAGAGGTATCATATTAAACTTGAAAACCTCGTTTAATCCACCAAAAATAATAGTTAATCAAAGTAGTTAAAGTAATATTAACTTGTAATACACTAATATACGTTAAATAATCTACCGCTGGGAAATTTGAAATACTTAAATTAAATATAAAAAATTAAAAACACTAATGAACTATCGAACAAAAACAAACATACATGAACACGTTACCGAACGTTCACGAACATAAACGAACGAACGCAGCCTCTGTTCATGTTCGTTTGTTTAGCTAAACGAACGGAATTTTTTGTTTGTGTTCGTTCATTTATTAAACGAACGAACACAAACGAACTTCCCGCCGAACAGTTCACAAACTGTTCGCCGAACGTTTGGTTTGTTTACAGCCCTATTATTAGCTTTTCAAAAAGTTAATAAGTCAATAAATTGTTTTCAAACTCAATCCCAAACACCCCCTTGATAAAAATTGTGGGTGTTGATTACAACTAATGTAAAGGTTAGGGTCTCAAATATAACGATAAAAAATGGCCCACGAGTATCATACACGTTGCATGCTCGCATATTCCAAAAAAGGTTAGTAAAGGAAATGGCATTTTAAGAGTTACACTGTGTTCCCGAGTTTCAATTAACGAAAGAAAAGAAAGGATTTGAAAGGATGTTTGGAAAAAATTGTGTTCCAGAGTTTTTTTAAAGAGAGAAAGAAAGGGAAATGGAAGGAAAATTTTGGTTCATTTCCTCCATTTTTCATCCTTCCAAATTGGAGAGATTTGAAAGGAAATGTTATTTTAAACGTAAAATCCTTACTTTCCTCTCCATTTCCTTCAAACTCGGAAACACAATAGTTAATTAAATCTTTTTTTTCCACTCCCATTCTTTTCCCTCTTTAATTCTCTTTCCCTTCTCTTCCTTCATTTGTTAAACTCGGGAACATAGCGTTAAGGTATTTTACTACTACGAACATGTGTAGTGGTTCAAAAATTTCAAGTCTTCTATTTGGGCATTTTTTGACAAGTGGTATGTGAGTCTCTTATGAGGCTTGAAAAGGGCTTGAAATTAACAAGGTGTGTATTGGTGTAAGTGTACGTATTTAAAAATATTAAAATCGAATTAAAAAAAATAAAAAGCATACAGAGGTTGCAAAAGAGACTTGGGGACTGTTTGGTTGATTAAGTGTTGAATCATTAAGGGGCCGTTTGGCAACGTCTAAATGGGTAAGTGCTGACCCAGTAAGAGGTCTGAATGGTTAAGAGGTTCTGAATGGTTAAGTGTTGAATCATTAAGTGGTGTTTGGTTGGACATCTGAATGGCTAATAACAAATAAAAATATTTATATCTTTTTATCAAAAAAAAAAAAAAAACACATACAAAAAATGATATAAAAACCTTTACACACACCCATGACCCAACTACCCCTTTGACTCTCTCTTTAACCCATAAGACCTGCAACTTCTCCTTCTCCTTCTCCATGTTTCTTTTTTTGCTTTCTTTTTCTTAAACACACAGAAACACACACACTTGACACCACACACCCACACAACCATCGACCTCTGAATTGGAGCAGGAGACGAGAGGAGCAGCAACAGGTTGGGGTGATCGAACACTGCAACCATCGACCTCTGAATCAGTCAGATTGATCTTCAAATCTGACTGGTTAAGTGGCTGGTCAGGCAAGATTTTTCGTTCAGACATACCCATCCAAACACTCCGTCGACCAAGACCTCTGACCGAATCAGACCTACATGTCTGATTGGGATCATTCAGATGGTACCAAACAGGGCCTAAGTTGGACCTCTTAATGGTTAGTATTATTGTCCCATATTGGTAAGAGAGTCTCATTAAGGTTCAGCCTAGTTCAGTGCTGAATGGTTCAGCAACATCTCAAATCATTCAACGCTAAATGGTTCATAGCTTCGTTAAGAGGCTTACCAAACAGCCCCTTGGAGGAAGTTGATTGGATGTTGGAGATGCCCCTGCCCCGCGAAAAATTTCACGCATGCCCCTTGCAAGCCATTTTGGCGCCCCTTTCATAAAGAGGGGCGGTGTGCTCGGCGGTTTTGGGCGCGAAAAGCCCCTTTTCACGCCCATTTCATACACCACTACAAGTGGTCAAGATTGTAATTTACATGTGTAGGAAATCAACCTCCAATTGAATAATTCTCATTTACAAAGAGAAATCTATACAACTAATATATGAAACTCAATGTGGACACTTGTCAATCCCACATTGAGCCTCCAATTACATAGCCAATCAACTTATGCCAAGTGTCCCATTGTGAGAATTTATAAAATTTTCGTTTTTTTTAAATCAAAAATCATTTATTAGTTGGTCAAAATCGGTCATTAATATTAATTTTCCCATTAATAAGTTTCCTATTTGTTAATTATAACCAATCTTTCTAATAACTTTCTCTCTCTAAACCCTTCTCTGCAGCAATCTTCTCCATTACAAGAGCAACAATAATCCCCCCCCAATCGTCCTGAATGGTTGCAGCATCCCATCAAAGGCTACAAGTATTGTATGTTAACAACCTTCAAATATGTTTGCTTTATTATAATTATTAATGTTATTTCTTTTTTGCTTATGACTAATGGGTAAAATTAGTGCAGGTATGGTCTGCTCCAATTATCAACTTTACCGTAACATTCTCTGTGCATGTTCAATTAAACTTGGTTTTTTTTTTTTGACAGATGCACCCGGTATTGGTTTTGTGCCTCATGTAATCACAATTAAAATAGGAGAGGTATTTCTCTTAACTTTCACATATAATCTAGAATACTGATAAAGTATTTTGTATAGATTTTGATAGTTCCACTATTGATTTCTATTTTGGGTTCATCTAAATTTACTTATCTAGGCCATATGTTTTTCCTCATTTGCTCTTCAGAGAGTTACTTCTATGTCTTATGAACATTATCTTATTGATTCCTATACTTTTTTAAATAAATGGTGCAGATCCATATGTGGCACGGTTAAGGTAACGATGTTTTCCCCTCTTTGTTGGTATGCCTACATAGTTATTTCACTCATTGGTTCATTGGTATGTTTAAGTTATTTACTATTTTCGTTTGTTTTTACTAATATTAGATTTTTCAACATCGGTCAAATATTAAGCACTTTCCATGTAATTTATAATTTTTTTACATTTATTGTGGAAGGCGTTCTTAAGGATCATTAGAAACATTTTGTGATTGATTGGAACATTGTTGTTTTGAGCGTCTCAAATCCCGAGTCAAGATGATGCCGAGTTTGAGGAAACTGAGCTTATGCATTTGATATTGTCACCAGCGTGTGGGATAGCAAGGTGTGCTTACTTTTTTTTTCCTATTTTAATTTTGTGTTTTAGTTGGGCAGGCTATGTGTTAACAATTATAAAGTATAACTCTGTGGTTTTGCAGCCAAAATTGTTTTATGAAAAGATACCAATATTTATAACGAGTAGTTGATGATGTAAATGATTGAATACCATCAAAGCTTACTGTTCGACAAGCATTATGACCCAAGGCATTTTGGTAATACTCTTCTTTTTTGTCCATTTTTTAAATATATACATATGAAAAATAAGTTCTTATATGCTGCTATCAGTAGATTAGTTCTTTAATTTGACATTGGTTTATAGTTTAAAAGTTTGATGAAATATCAAACCATGTGGTGGTTGTAATCGTGACAATGGTTACAGTAGGTATCTGGGATGCATGGGTACCTCCTAAAATCTGGAGTGCTTTCACTGTCATGTCATGCGAATGGTCACCGGATCACTAAACTTGAGGTAAATATCCTAAATGTGAAGTTTGCTTTCAGGTAATACGTGCTTCAAAATAGTTTGCATAACTGAGTTTATTTTTCTGTGTTTTGTAATAATTCGCGATATAAGCCAGTTTATATTTGGAATACGAAATTGAAGAAGAATCTTCAGTTGGCTGGATATGAATCAATAAGTTCATATGATTTTCATTCATTTTTTTTATGTTTTTTAAGGTTTGTAGGTTTGTTCATTAGTAAGCTACAATATCAGTTTTGTTTGCTTTTTTAAGCTGGAATCTGGATTGGTAAATTGAATAATTGATGAAGATTCGTATGGTGAGATGGTTCACCTCACGGTAATAGTTTCTAATCTTTTTTATTTAGTTGTTACTATTATTATCTAGAATTCAAAATTCAAAATCTTTAAATTCGAATTATACAAAATTTCAAATTTTAAGTTTTGGTTAATAATGGTAAGAAATTACACACACTAATTATTCTTTTAATTACACATTTAATAAGATTCAAAGTCTTTACATAAGTAGTGTCAACTCTCCAATTAATACATTAATTGATCATATTAGTTGTGTTATATTATTCATATTGGTAATCAATTAAATATCGAATTTTGAATTTCAAAATTTCAAATTAAAGTTCGAAATGTTTAAATTCTAATTTGACAAATTTTAAAATTTTGAATTTTGGTTAATAATTACACTAACTAATTATCCTTTAATTTACACAGTTAATATGATTCAAAGTCCCTACATAAGTTGTGTCAACTCTTATTAATACATTAATTGATCATATTAATTGCCCTGTATTATCCTAAAATTATTTTAGCTTATATTCGTAATCAATTAAATAACGAATTATCAATTTCAAATTTCAAATTAAAATTTGAAATATTTAAATACGAATTAGACAAAATTTCAAATTTAAAATTTTGTTTAATAATGGTAACAAATTACACATACTAATTATGCTTTTAATTACACATTTTGAATGACTTAATCTTTTAAAAAATTAAAATTTTGAATTAAAGTTAATAATGGTAACCATTACAACTATTTATTATCTTTAAATTATGATTTCCTAATATATTTAAAATATAACAATTAATAATTTTGGTTGTAACTTTCTCAAATTAATTACAAGTAAAAACTAAAATTTTAGAAAAAATTACGCCGTTAGTCCTTGTGGTTTCCCTCCAGTTGCAATGTCAGGTATTAAGGTTTTATTGTTTCACATTGGGGTATTAAAGTTCTAATTTGTTACAATGTAGGGGATTAGGCACTAACAACGTTTATAATTAACAGAGTTGACCCTCACGTGATCTGCACGTGAGGGTATTTTCGTCTTTTTATCTCCTAAACCTTATACCCATAATATTAATAAAAAATACAAAACAATTCAAACACATTATACCTGGAGAACGATTGCACCTTTCATCTCCCACGATTTACGATCACCAGTTAGGTCAAAATGTTAACTGAGTGGATTATCAGAAAGCCTGGAGACGAGTATCATAAAGACGTTTATGGTAATATGTTGTTTTAGTAATATTCCTTTGATTGTAAGCTATGAAAAAAATACGATTTTTATTAAAAATCTTAACTTTGCAGGTCTTTATGAAGAATTGTTTTGCTTGAAGATTTATTATGGTGGAGTGTTTACTGCATTTCCTGATACTGATTATGTGAATGGTAAGTGTGATTATGTTGATTTGCTAAACAGGGAGCATTTTAATATAACTCAGATGAATGAAATGGCACAAGCACTTGGGTTTAAAGATGTGGGTCTTCTACACTATCATTATGTAGTTCCTTATCATGATTTAGATTTTGGTTTAAGAACAATACGTACCTATCGTGATGTACAAGGTTTGTTGAGGCATGTGGTCAGTCATAGGGAAATAACTGTTTACATTGAAGAAGGGGCAAGCATGGTAGGGATAAAGCCTATAACACCAGTAAAAAAACCTACTGATAACATAGATGTAGGAGAATCACAAGTTATAGATGCTGTGTTTGAAAGCCTTTTTAGTGAAGTTATGAATCCTGAACCCAAGTTGATAACTAATGGAGAAAATGAAGTTCATGTGCATGAAAATGAAATAGTAGATGAAGTTGATGTGCATGTAGTAGTTGATGAAGTAGATAGGAAAGGAAAAACAAAAGTTGATGAAACAGTAGTACCTAAGTTCTTAGGTCCTCAAGTTGAAATTGATGTGAATGAAATAGTTGATGTTGATAATCAGATGTTTGAGGTTGAGGTTGATATGTCAAACTTTGATGGTAAGAACATACTTGGTGACACGGAAGCAAATGAAATTCCTGCACATCATAATGATGATGAATATGAGTGTTTAAGTAATGATTCTTTTGAGACCTCTGACTCAGAAGATGGTGGTGGGTTAAGGAATAAGGCAATAAGAAGGTTAAGGAAAAATGCAGAAAAAGGGAGTCAAAAGTGTTTGTTCCATGTTGGGCAGAAGTTTGGGGATAATAGTATAGTGAAGAAGTTAATAAGGAAGCATGCAATAGAAACTAGGAGGGAAATTTGGTTTCAAAGGAATGATCAAGTTAGGGTCAGGGCAAGTTGTAAAGGGCTAGTTCCATATTTTGATGATACTGCTGGGTCAAGTAATCAGATTGTAAAAGCAGAGTGTGTAAAACAGGTTAAAGAGCAAAAGAGCCAAAAAGATGGTGGTAGGAAGACCAAAGAAGACCCTACTAAATGTCCCTGGTGTGTGTATGTTGCAAAAGTAGGGGATCAACCAACTTGGCAGGTTATCACATATAACCCACAACACAGGTGCCTTCAAAGCAGGTCTGTGAAGCCTTTTACTGCTAACTGGCTTTCTAAGGAGGTTATCCAACAACTGGAAGCAAATCCTAACATACCTGTCAAGGCTATACAAGACCAAATGCAGAAGAAGTATCAGATGGGAGTATCTAAAATGAAGGCTTTCAGGGCTAAAGCAGAAGCTGTAAAACAGGTTATGGGTGATTACAGTCTACAATACAGGGTGTTAAGGGATTATGCACTAGAGTTGATGAGAACAAATCCTAACACAACAGTGAAAATTGATGTTGAGCCTGAGGTTAATCCATCTTCTGATACTAGAGTATTTAGGAGAATTTATATATGTTTAGGACCATTGAAGGAGGGTTTCAAAGCTTGTAAAAGGGAGATAATAGGATTGGATGGAACTTTCATGAAGGGTCCATTTCCAGGACAGTTGTTGACAGCTGTAGCTATGGATGGGAACAATGGCTTGTATCCTATTGCTTATGCAATTGTGGAAGCAGAGACAAAAGCATCATGGACTTGGTTTTTGGATATCCTTAAAGATGATTTGGATGACATAGTAAAACCCAATTTAACATTCATATCAGACAGACAAAAAGGCCTAATCCCAGCCATAGAGGACCTATTCCCTAGAGTTGAACATAGGTATTGTTTGAGACATATCAATCAGAATATGCAACTTCAGTTTAGGGGTCAGGCTTTCAAGGATCAATTGTGGTCTATAGCATCTGCAACTACAGTTCAAGAGTTTGAAGATAAGATGGTGGAACTACAATTAATGAATCCTGAATGTCATCAATGGTTAAGGCAGATTCCACCTAAGCATTGGGCAAGAAGTCACTTTACTGGTAATGTGTCATTAGTTTCTTGTTTAATTTATTTCCAAAAAATGACATATATTTGGTTTTATGCAGGTAGAGCAAAGACAGATGTCCTTTTAAACAATTTATGTGAATGTTTGAATGAGAAGTTGATTGATGGTATGGTTATTTTGCCTTAAGTTATATTTGTTGTAACTAACTTTTTTGTATGGATTTTAACCTTTAGTTGTAAATAGGTAGGGACAAGCCTATCATAACAGCTCTAGAGTTTGTTAGGGAATACTTGATGAAAAGGATAGTTAATGTCTGCAAAGTAATTGAGAGGACTGATGGTGTGCTAACTCCCAAAGTCAGTGAAAAGTTTGAAGAAATTAAGCAACATGCTTCAAAGTTGATTGTAAAATGGCATGGTGGTTCAAAATTTCAGGTTTCAAACTCTGGATATAATGAAGAACAATGTGTTGTAGATGTGGTGGACAAGACCTGTTCTTGTAGGAGATGGGAACTCACAGGCATCCCTTGTAAACATGTTGTGGCAACTAATTGGGATATGGCACTACATGGTACAAGGGTTGACATACCAGAGAAATGGGTGGACCCATGCTATTGGCTAAGTACTTGGAAAGAGGTTTACTCACATAAGATAGGGCCCATCAATGGAAGAAGAATGTGTCCTAGATCTCAGTGCCCATCTAAACTACTTCAGCCAATATATCACAAACCAATTGGCAGGCCCAAAAAAAGAGAAGGAAGGATGCTTTGGAGAAGGAAGATGCTATGGTGAAGGGTAACAATCTGAGCAGAAAGGGAAAGACAACAACTTGTGGAATATGTGGGAACAAAGGACACAACAGAAGGGCATGTAGAGGGCAAGGTGGTGCAACAACAGCTGCAAAGAAGAAGACAACTAAGAAGCCTGCTGTTAAGAAGACAAGTGCTCCAAAGGCTGCTGTTAACAAGACAAGTGCTCCAAAGGCTGCTGTTAAGAAGACCACTAAGAAGCCTGCTGCTGCACATGGTGAACCTTCAAGACCAGGAAACAAGAAAAGAAAGGCTGCTAATTGAAGATGTTTTGGTTTAATGTTTTGGAAACCTTTGTTTTAGTTTGTGTCTGTTGACTTTAAGTTTGACTTGTTTTTTTTTTAATGTTTTGGAAACCTTTGTTCAGATACAAGGTTGAAACATGTTGGTTTAATGTCATTTGAACCTGTTTTGGTTAATATCTTATATATCTAATTTTGTTTTGAGAAAGAGTTGTCAAATGGGTCAAATATGGCTGCTTCTTTAATGGGTCAAATGTACTTAGAATATGGCTGCTAGTGTAACAGTTTACATTCCTTCTTTAATGGGTCAAATATAACACTACAATACACACAATATACTTGTTTCCATAATATTTTCATTATCATAAAAAGTTCACAAACATTACAATACCAAAACTAACTCTCAATACATCATTACAGTTACCAAAATATGAGAGTTGTTTACATTATAACCTACCACAAAAGACTAGCAAAAGATTAGACTACCTAAGTTAACTGTTGATCAACCACCACAAAAGACTACCAGATCAACCACCACAAAAGACTACCAAACCAAACCTTCTACATATACAGACAAGCAAACACCACCACAAAGAACATCCAACTGAGAATCAACCACACATCCCTCTTCTTAACATCCCTGGCATGACTTTTTTTGAGTTCCTTAACTGTTTCATTCATTTCTTTCAGTGACTGTTCATACACTGCCACATCCTCTCTCATAACCTTCACTTTCATCTCAAGAACATTCTTTGAGTTCAGTAGCCCTTTAATGATGTTGGTGGTCCGATTGCACAATGGAGGCTCAACCCATGAAAAAAAAGAACATCTTGAACGCTGAAACATATAATGTACTACCATTAATACTCATCCGATCATCAAATAGATAAAATGTGTTATTAAAATCGCCTAATTTTTAGGGTTTAAAAAAAAATACCTCAGCAGAGCATGTGTAGAACTGACGACCTGGATTCTGTTCAGTCCACGACGTTTTGATTGCAGCTTGCCTTCCACATCTGCAGAACACCATTTTTTTTGGATGATCGTCGTTGATGATCGTGATTGTGATGATTGTGTTTGTGGTTTTGAAACAGGGGACTGATCAGCATTAATAAGGAGATGTGGTATGATGGTGTATGAACGTTGGAGATAAAAAGACGAAAATACCCTCACGTGCAGATCACGTGAGGGTCAGGTCTGTTAATTATAAACGGGGTTAGTGCCTAATCCCCTACATTGTAACAAATTAATACTTTAATACCCCAATGTGAAACAATAAAACCTTAATACCTGACATTGCAACTGGAGGGAAACCACAGGGACTAACGGCGTAAATTTTTCAAAATTTTAAATAGTAGAATTTGAAATTATAGATTTCTGTTAAACTTTAAAAATATTTGAATACTAAATGTTTTATTTAAATATTTAATCTCAAAAATTTGAATTTAAGATTTATGATAACATTTAGATTTAATTAACACATTAAAAGTATTTAATTCAAATTTTTGAATGATTTGAATCTTTTAAATTTTGATTTCTAGAAATTGAATTGATATATTTCAATTAAACTTTATAAATATTCAAATATTAAATGTTCTATTTAAGTATATAATTTCATATTTTGATATCTAGATTTTTAATTTTTAAATTTTTTTAACCTTATAAAAAATTTAATTTTTTTATAATAATGGTAACAATAAGACTTAATTATATCATTTAATTCAAATTTTGAATTATTTGAATATTTTAAAAAAAATTAAACTTTGAATTTAAATTAATAATTGTAACAATTAATCCAACTATGACCATTAAAATAGAGATATTATAATTAGAGATTTCCTAATATATTTAAAAGTTAACAAATAATAGTTTTGATTATAAACTTCACCAATTAGTTAGAAGTTAACATTCAAATTTTTCAGTTAAAATTTATATTTATTCAAATATTAAATGTTTTATTTAAGTATATAATTTCATATTTCATTATCTATAATATAAATTTTAAAATTTTGTTAACATTATAAAAATTCTAAATTTTGAATTCTGGATAATAATAGTAACAATTAGACTTAATTATAGCATTTAATTCGAATTTTGAATGATTTGAATATTTAAAAAAAATTCAAACTTTTGAAGTTAAGTTAATAATTGTAACAAACAATCCTACAATTAACTTTAAAATAGAGATATACTAATTAGATATTTCCTAATATATTTAAATTTTAACAAATAATAGTTTTAGTTATAAATTCTCAAATTAGTTATAAGTTAAAATTCAAATTTTGAATACAAGAATTTGAATTGATAGATTTCAGTTAAACTTTATTAATATTCATATATTAAATGTTCTATTTAAGTATATAATTTCATATTTTAATATCTATAATGGTAACAATTAAACTTAATTATAACATTTAATTCGAATTTTGAATGATCTGACTCAAACGGTGTCTTACTTTTAACATTTTTCCAGAAATATTTTTTACTACTATTTATTTTTTACTAGATAATACTCCTCAAATACCATCTGATAACAAGATTCCAGTGAAGTTCCAAAAGCGTCAATTCCCAATATCCGTATGTTTCGCAATGACCGTCAATAAAAGCCAAGGATAGTCTATATCGAAGGTTGGATTGTATTTAAGATACCATGTATTCTCACATGGCCAACTTTATGTCGCATTGTCAAGAGTTAAAAGCAGAGCAGGGGTGAAATTACTTATACTTGATGGTGATGTGAATGTGAAAACTAAAATCAGAAATGTGGTGTATAAAGAAATATTTAGTGATATTTGAATAAAATTTGTATTCGTTGTGTTATACTTTAATACAATATTTCTACTGTATTTTTCTTATACGTTATAATTCCCTAAATAGATGTACGTTGGTGAACCGCGTGTACACGCGGGCTAAAATCTAGTATATACAACAAATAAAAGCATAAATTAAGGAGAGAAATACTCCTTTACATACATACAACTTTGACTAGAGAATATATACAAGGAATACATAATTATCGGCTGTTACCCCCCTTCAATCGAAATGGTGGCGGTCCAAGACGAAGCATGTTGCGAAAGACTTCAAATTGTGCACGTGGAAGACTTTTGGTGAAGAAATCAGCCACCTGAAGATTGATTGGAACGAACTTAGTGTAAAGTTTCCCATAATTAACAAGCCCCCGAATAAAATGATAATCCATGTCGATATGTTTTGCACGCTTGTGAGAGATAGGATTTTGAGTCATGAACAAAGTGCTCTTGTTGTCACATAAAAGCGTAGGGCGAGTCGGAGGAAGAGCATCTAATTCACGTAGTAAATGACAAGATTAAACTCAAACCCTAATCTCTTCATGACAAAGAATTAGGGTTCAGTCGAAGCTTTCAATGGATGAAATCGTGTTCAAGGTGTATTATGGTGGGTCGTTTGATATAAGGTTCCACAGTTGAAGTATGTTGATGGTGAATGGAACGTGTTTCATATAGAGATGGACAAGGTCTCATTCTTTGAGCTAGTGAGTTACATAATGGAAACAAGGTTCTACAAGTCTAGGGATTTCCATTTGTATTATTGTTCTTCAGCCTTCAATCGGAGCCAGGGTTTGAAAGTTCATCAACTATGAACGTCCGATGAAGCAGATGGAAGCTAAGGGTTTAAATACCCCTGAATTTGTTCATTTAATGAGTCATCAAGCCATGTAAGCAATTAAGACAACTCAGCAAGCCACATAAGCCATTTTTGCCACGTAGACTAATGTCACACCACGCCAATGGCGGAAACACGTGGCGCGACGGTTCAAGCGTATAAAGTCAAGGTTAACGCAAATCACAAGTAATTTAAGAAAATGGGTCATTTATTTAGGCGTCAAATCTTGTTCAAAACATTACACATGTAACATCGCAAAATTTTCCCCAAAATTTTAATACATAAAAAGCCCTTATATATATATATATATTATTACACCTTTATCATTAATATTATACAAATGTGCCTAAGTCTTTATTTATCCTAACTCACAACTTATATACATACATAAATGTATATAAATAATAATAATAATAATAATAATATGATTCTAAATTCTTTTTTTTTCACATACAAGATTTTTTTTTTAAATAAAGCCTTGAGTCAAATAGTCAAAGTCCTAGTCAAAGTCTTAGTCAAACAGTCAAAGTCTTAGTCAAATAGTCAATTCATCATAAAACCTTACTTTATGGTGTTGACCAATTTTAATGGCTAATTGACTCCAAAACTAGTATAAAAACCCACCTATGACCCATCATACTTTGCACCTCTAAATCGATTGTTTCAATCCGATTAAACTTTCCCTCATACATTTCTTCTATAGTCTATTACTTATACAATTGAAGCTTTGATTATAAGCTCTTGTAATTGGCGAATTGGAAGCTTGATATTCTTTCTTTTTCGTTTTCTTCAATTTGGACTAGCTACGTTGTTGAGTCTTTGGGATTCGCCTCGCATACATTCACAACACATTATTCTATTTTTTTTACGAGACATAACATTTTGCTAAGGTGAGTTTTACATAGCCCCTTTTCTATTTATCACCATTTTTGGGGTGAAACATGTTACAACATTATTCATGCAATTCAATCATCAATGTGTCTATGTGTATTTTCTATGTTGCATTATGTCTTGAGCATGACTAGGGTAAGCACAATTCTAGCATAAACATTCATCAGCCAAACGGTATACATTGATAGATCTATTGGACTGACAATCCCACCCGGATACGTGCCTCCTACAAAGGTTGCGTGGGTGTTTGTTACTGCAATATAAACGAGTGAACCATGAGCGTATGGGATGTACCACAATACAACAGTCACAATGGTTGATTATGCACTCGATTTACTTCTAGTATGTTTTCACATATGGACTAGATTGCCATGACACATGAATTGCACAATAATTTCATTCGATTATCAAAACCTATGTAATTCTCACCAACTTTTGTTGACCCAAAATATTTTCAACTTAACATGTTTCAGGTTCTACTTGCTTGAAGATTTGAATTGATGCTTGAAGATGTTTGCATAGTTTTATTTAATTTGATGTACAAATTCTTAGAACAATTGTATGTAACTTATTTAAATTATTTAATTAAATTTATTATTCACCATGAGCTACTGAACAATCATCAATACGTGACATCCCGATGTTTCCGCCATCGGTTGGGGTGTTACAACACATAAAGTAAATTGTTTATAACACAAATGGAGAGGTTTCTCAAATATATCCCATAGCCTTGGGAAATAAGAGTGAAACCCCACAAAATATCCAACGCCGCATAGGAGAATTCCGCGACCCAGCCTGCCATGATTTTCTTCGTCTAATTACCTGAAAGGTATGTTTAAAATTTCGTCAATATAAATATATTGGTGAGTTCACAGGTTTTTAGTTTCCAAAACTTAAATACTTGGGAAATACCATGTTATGACAATATATAGGAGTTGCAAATTCCTATAAATCTACTTGAGACTATAATCAAACCAAGACGTATATTAATAATGCCCCGCTCCAAGTCGTTACTCGGTATCCTACGACTTAAGTTCAGAATATATGCACCCCAGGCATACACTAATGCATAATCGACGCTATCGATTAGGGGTGGGCCTTGTCAGGCACCAATAGTACTATTCAAATATTCCACCGGTTTCATTTCCCTAAATAAATGATTATAGAAGTGAGGTCTCAACCCCGAGTGACGGTCACACCTCAAGTAATTATTCCGTCAAACATTTTCCCTAACATATCTTTCCCCCGAAAACGTAAAATAGTTTAAAATGGGGCCGTGAAACTCACCTGAATCGACGTCCGGCTCAACTAGGTAGATAGCAAACGGGGTCTCGCACCTACAAACATCCTAGACGTATAAGTCACTATCCCTATAGTGCATGTGCCTTGGCAAGTTGTACACCCAACTCCCGACCATAAGTTATTCCAAATCCCGTTTAATTTAGCGCGTATCCTAGGTTTCGTTGGCGTTAGATTACCCTTTGTATTACAAGTCATATATTACTCTTGTTAATATTTCCTTAACTTGTACATTATTATCATCGACTTGACTTCACTTAACGTATAATTATTTTCCCATTCAACTAATTATACTTAAGATTGCATCGCTCGATATAATATATATTTCAACACTCGACCCGACTCACTTTGCCGCACATTTATTTTCCCATTTAAACAAATATGCTAAGATCTTGTCGTTCGATTATATATTCTCAACACCCGCTTCAACTCACCATACCGTATATTTATTTTCCCATTCAAATAAATATACTAGGATCTTGTCGGCACGGTATACACATATATATATATATCTTTGCCTACTCGTCTCGGTTTTCCTTCCCACATATCTACTTTCCCATTAAGTAGATATACTAGAATTTTGCCGAGACGAGCGTATATATATATATATATATATATATATATATAAACGTGTAATTTTTCTTGTTAAGTCTATACGTTTGTTTAACGTCTTACTTATTTACGTTATGTTTTTCTCCCACGAATAATTCCTTCAACACTTAGGAAAGTGTTTATTAGTTTTCACCCATGATGTATATATACATTTTACTTCCTAAAAATATATATTTTCTCATTTTGCCGCAATGGCATTTTTCTCATGTTTTGTCCGTGTATGGTTCGTTAACGCGTCTTAGTTCGATATCTTAGCTTGGATAGTTAATTTTTCCAAGTTTTTCCCAACATGTGTTTTATAGAAATATTATTCATATCTCTTCCTCCTAACCCATGTTACTTGGAAGGTTTAAAAATACTTTTGTATTTTAACTCAACTTGTTAGCTTAGATACAAAAATGCTTCCAATACTTTTATATTCCCATTTATATAAAAGTATTCATTTTTGTATAAGTTTCTCAAGTTTTAATTTTTGTTTAACATTTTTATAAAATCTCTATTTTATAAAAATCCTTATGTTAATACAAACCCATATTTTTATAACTTTCACTTTTATAAAAATATACTTTTTATACAAAATACCCAAGTATGTTTACTAGTATTTACCAAATCAACCTTGGAAAATTATTATTCATACTTTTGACACCAAACTTTTCATTATTGCATTTTTGGACTAATAGTTTCTAAAATGTTCATTTTAGTCCTCTAACTTTCAAAGTTACATCATTAGTCCCTCAACTTTCAAATGTTGCATTTTTCCACTCTAACTTCCAAAGTTAGTATTTTCACTCAAATTTAGTGGACTTTGAAGATTCATCTTTTTATTGTTAAGTTATTTTTGCATCAAAACACTTTTAATAGTCTTATATTTCATACATAAGGCTACTAGTATATGTGTTTTATGTATTTGTCCATTATGTCAAAATCTCATTCTTCTAAGTAAGTAAACTTTAATTTTTCAACTTCTTCAATCATGACATCCTAATATATTCCCTCATATATTATATCTTGGATGATCATTTTAAGATGATTAAAGTTACATTTTAACACATTCAAGTTTCTTTCTCCAATCTCATGTAGATCATCATTCTACATGGTGTATGTGTAGATTATATATATATTCAAGAACACTACTTTATCATCATCAAATCCATGATCCATTTACATATCTTTAATCATTTATTTTACTCATGTAAAACCTATTAAAGTTATGTTTCAAAACCACATTTTAAACCCTTCATGTACAACTTGCTTCTAAGAACACATACATGAATATCAATAATCAAAGCAAGGTTAAGAAGCTTACTACTAGCACAAGGCTAGGGAAGACAAAAACCTTGGATTTGAGAGGGGTTTAGTGTGTTCTTCCAAGTGGTTTAGCTCCAAGCTCTTGAAACACACAATAGGGGTTTTGATGGATGGATGTTTGGAAGTGATTTGTGTTGTTTAAACTTGAAAGAAGTGTGTGTGTTCTTGCTTCAAAACTCACGGCCAAGAACAAAGAAGAAGAAAGAGTTTTGCTTTTGTTTTCTTCAAATGACTAACACATGTTTATATAATATTATCACATGTAATCTTCCATAGATTATGTAAGATTTATTGGAAGATTGTATGTGTACTTAGGATCTTTGGGAAGATTATAAGTGTGTGTGTGTGTGCCGTGTGATTTGAGAGAGAGTGGGGAGAGATCTTGCTTGCAAATCTTAGCCAAATATTAGAGATTTTATCTTTGATCTTTCACTAGATATCAAGCATGTGTATGTACTAATGCATCATTAACTTGATTGTGTCTTGGATTATTAGGCCATGGGGGCCGAAATTTTCTTACAAAAAGAAGTAACATGGGCATGCTTTGTACTTGCAAAATCTTACACCTTTATCTTATCCATGCATGCTTATATCTTTAGGTAAGTAGGTGATTTTAGGAAAAAGAAAATAAGATGGGTAATTAGATGGCCTTAGGCCGGCCCCTTTGTGGGTTTGGGTGGGGTCCACAACTTCAAATATTTACCCATTATTTGTTAAGTTAAATCCCTCGTCGTTCGGGTATTTTTCGGGTTTTAACCGCGCGTTATTCGGACATTAAAAATACCTTTAATAACCCTTAAATATAGTCTAATTTAAGCTTTGATTGGTTATTTAGGCTTTTACCGGGTGAAATTATGAATTATGCGCGCATCGGGTGCGTTACGCGCACTTTATTCGTTACCGGGAGATTTGTATGAAACGTTTCCACTTATGGTTTTGGAGTTCCAAAACTCATTATATTTTGTGCAAATACCCTTTATTTTATATCCTGGGTGTCCGGGATCCTTTTCGTTTATTTAATTATTACCGGGTAATCGCCAGCGTCCATACCGGATAGTTTATTCGCACATGATCCTATCATGTTTTACCATTAAACGTATGCATACCTATGCATTATTTGGAAATTGCTATCACCTAAGGCCTTGCTAATTAAATCACACATAATTGTATTTAATTACGTTAATCATATATTAATTAATTAGTACGGAATTACCTTATTTTTGCCGGTTGTTACAACTAAACAGGTTAGCACGTGGTTAGTTTGGGGGTGATGGAACAAACTAACTCGTAAGTTGGGAGTGTTATTGGTCAAAGTGTTAGTTCGAAGTATTATCCGCCAATTAATGAAAGTTTGGAGCATTTAAATCCATTTTCCAAAAAAAAAAAATATGTTTAACTCTTTAGATTTTGAATTAAACATTTATCAAAATGTAGATAAAAGTAATCATGTCATAGTGGTATATTCGTAATTTTTAGAGCATTTATTATATTATTAAATAACGAAAAGAGTAAACGATGTGACTTTATCTCTGTCACGTTATTAACAAAAAAATCACGAGCCTTTTAAACAGAACGACACATATGTAAGACCTTTCGCTGTTACTACACCATTATATTATATTTCCAATCCTCACTTTCTTGCTTTCATTTTTTGACCTAACCGCCTTGCCTTTTTTTAATAACGAGCTACGGTATAATACCACACAAACATTTCCAATACATATATAAAATAACATCTTAGAATGCGGTCTAAAAAAGATGGGGCCTTAAGCTTATGCTTTAGTACACTTATACTTTAGCCAAAGTCTTTAATTTTGGTTATTAATAAAATTAACTTAACCAGACTGAAAGCCGACAATCTAATCAAATAAAACAAACCAAGTAATCGATTGGTTAATAAGATTATTTAACCGATGACTTTGGTTTTGATTGAAACTAATGGTGGAGTGGTTGGGAAAAGACTTGGTGTTCCTTGTGACCCAGGTTCGATTCCCACTCTCCTTATTATTTTATGCGACACTCAGATGAAAAGCGAATACGGGAGGCGACCAGGCGTCGGTTCGACTCGGATGGGAGGCGAGGTTTCACCGATTATTCCACCGTGTGCCCTCTGGCGGGTGGAGGTCGGGTTTCCGCGCATCTGGGAGAGCCAAAATATTGGCGACTGTCGAATAGTCAAACTTGATCAAAACGCCCAGTGTCACAGTGATTGACACGTCGTTATTGCTGTTTAAAAAAGAATTGACTTGGATCTAAATGTGGGTCCCTAACCAAAACCCAAAGACCGAACCGAGTTAGGGCGTAGCGGCTCAATCCCAACCCAACCATTTGAATCAGTCACCACCAACAATCATCTGCTACTCTTTCCCCCCTTCTTCAACCCTATTCTTCTTCCTTCCCTATCTCTGTATCCTAATTCTTCACATTAACTTTAACCTATTCAATTCATCACAATACCTTTGCACCCCTTTATCTATATCTCGATTCACTCTCAAATTTTACCCGATTCTTCGTCTTAAACGATCATAAACCGACCAAGGTATGTTCAAACCAGTTGATTTCCACTCCAAGTCTCGTTTTTTATGCTCAATTAGTTCTTCTTTACGTTCAACTCACATGGGTTTAGCAAATCTTGATACCTCTTGTTTTGTTTTTGTTTTGTTAGTGTGTTTAGGGTTTTATTATTCTGTATGATATTTACCATGTTATAATGCTACCTGACAAAAAAATAAATGTCTATTCTTTATGTTGTCAGCGGTTGTTGAAAACTTTATGGATTTAGTTGTAAGACGTTGTAATTTTACTATGCACACCATTTGTTTGATGAAATGCTTGAACGAAACGTGCTTTAAGTACGTATAATTGTGTAAAGTATTTGTTTTGTTTTTTTGAAAGTTGTTTTAAATATGCAAAATGCCAACGAAGCGAACATGTGAAATTAGGTCTAGGTTGTTGACTTTCTCTGTAGTTGATTTTAGGCAACCGGAAATGTTTTGAAGTTTAATTTCACTTCTTTTATCTGGTATATATGCTTCCGTTAGAGGTAGGGTTTTGTGGAGTTTAGTAGCAGCTATTTAGGAATTGTTTATGGCAGGGCGGTAAGAAATGAAAACCTAGGACGCTTGTAAACCGTTGACTGTCTTATGTACAACCTCAATATGCTTCTGCATGTTGTTTTAGGTTAGAATCAATGATTTTGGGTAATGCTGGTGTGTGTTCATTAAACAAGAACAAAGGAAGGAAGAGAATTAACATCATTATTCACTTCTTTAGTATTGATTCACTGGAGGATTCAGTAGGGTATTTCAACCTAAAATTTAGATTTCAAGGTGCAAAATTAAGAAGTTTTGGTTACATTAGGTTAAGTTGAAGAAAAGAAGAAGACATGAGGTATATTGGCATATTGCTAAGGAATCAAGAACCTTCAAATAGAAATCTCAAATCTGTTTTCGAAGATTTGGTAAGCCACTGTTATTTAAAGGGGACATTTTATAGTGGTTGCAGTTAGACCTGCAATGTTATTGGGATAAACTCTTCCATCAAGTCCAGGATAGGACTTTGTGGAGACGTAGAATTAAGTTTAAGGACTCTTTCACTCTTAAGGATGGGTTCAAATGTGTATGAGCTTTGTCTTTAGGGGCTTAGATATTCCTACCTTTAGGTAGACGTTGGATGTGATTGTATTTTTATACTTATGCATAGTTATTGTCTTATGATGTTATATCTGCTTATATACTTATTTTGTTACTCTTTTATCATTTCTTTTGTTTTTGTTATTGGTAGTTTTCTATATATATATTTTTGGTTCTATCGGTTTGCCTGTTGTTTATGTTGGAGCCATGGGTCTCTCTAGAAGTAGGCTCTCTATTTTGGGGATAGAGGTAAGGTTTGCCTACATCCCACCCTCCCTAGACCCATCCAGTAACTTTGCTATTTGTAGGATGCTGAGTACGACTGCTGTTGTAGAAGGCGATGTAGCCACAATGGGCTTGGAGTTCTTATTTGTTATGTTTTTTATTGGGGTTTACTAGGTACGACTGTTGTTGTAGAAGGCAATGTAGCTATACTGGACTTGGAGTTCTTATATGTTTTATTTTTATTATTGTTATTTTTTATGCAGATTGATTACTTTAGTTGGCATGTAATTTAACTAAGACAGTGGTGGCATAGTTATATAGTTTGGTGTAAAAATTAATTTAAGTTGTAAAGGTCAAGTTGTACTTGTTGCTAGCCCTGAACTTGGTTAGTATCACCATGTTTTAGTCTTTTAGAGGAACATAGTTATATATGCACTTTCATTACACATTATTTTGGAATGGACAAGATGGGGTTTCAACTTTCCATTTCGAAGTCTTATGTTCTTTATATTGACCAAAGTATTTTGTTTGGAAATGTATACTATTATGTGTTTGGCAACAATTACGTAATACTGAGATATTTGTTGAAAGGAACAAAGGGAATGTCGTTATGATATTTTTCATGCCTTCATTTAAGTTTTTTGCTGGACTTTATCTCTAGGAAATTTTCAGTGGAAAAAGGACCTACATGCAATAACAAACAATGGGCCGGCCTGAGCCTTCTATATTGTTTGCTCAGACATTTGCTCACGCACACCTTGATGAATATGTTGACGAGGTATGTGGCCTCCCCCCCTAGTTCATATATGAAATGAAATTTAGTTTGTTATCTTTTTAAAAAGTAAGTAAGATTTCCCTTCTGAAGAAAAATAAAAGAACTATACTGAATTGGCGATTATGTGTATTAAGACTTAAGAGTTATCAAAAGAAAGCTCTATCTGTCAAAGTTTCCAGTCATATTTTTGTTATCTTTTTTGCAGGTGATATTTTCTGAACCAGTTGTTGTCACTTCTTGTGAGTTCCTTGAGCAGAGCTCATCGTCATCATCACCATCAGTAACACTTTTGGGGTATGGTATTTTACATATATGACCTACTTTTCACATTGCTTTTAAATATCAATAGTGATGTTATGCTTCAGCTAATTCTGATATTTAGAAGTTCAACATTCGTTCAAAATTTATCCAAATAGGGATGCATAGCAAACATGTGAGCGTTCCATTTTACTCATAGGTTTTTGCATACCAATAATGTGAACTATGTAAATGCTTTATAATTCGTTATGCATCTCTGTTTGGATAAGTTTACTTGCAATAGGAATACATTATACATGTATAGCAGTGGGAAGATTATATTAATAGTTTAATAAGAATGGGTGATCTGAAAATACTTCTGAGTAACTTTTTATAAGATAATTAATAATATTAGAAACAAAAGAGTTATATAATTTGAGTGTTTAATTTCATAAACTGGATATTGACATTAAAATTTTTTGGGGCTAACACCACATTATTGTAAGAGACAAAGAAACCATATTTTATTTATTCAAAATGAATATATTTTCTGGTTTTACAATTAAAGTGGATCATTTATTTAAGAAAATGTTAAAATTATGTTCTTACTCTTTTTATGGTTCATGTTTTTTTTACATCGTGTATATATTATTTATTGCATGCAGGGCCACTTCACCTCCTTCATTTGCTTTAGAGGTTTTTGTTCATTGTGAAGGAGAAACAAGGTTTAGGCGTCTATGCCAGCCTTTTCTATACTCCCCTTCATCTTCAAATGTCCTTGAAGTTGAGGTACTAAATATAAGTTATTTTAACAGTCCTACAATACTTATATTTAAAGTTATGAATTTTTTTTTTTTTTTTACAAAAATGTACATTTATTATTTCAGGCAATTGTAACAAGCCATTTGGTTGTTAGAGGAAGTTACCGGAGCCTTAGTTTGGTCATATCTGGGAACACAGGGGAAGATCTTGGTCAATTCAACATAGAAGTTGACCTAGACAGTTCTTTAACAAACACAGTGTCAATTGTTGAGGGCAACCTTGATGACCTCCCACCTGCATTAAATCCCATAAATTCAACCATTGAGGAACCCATATCTCTGTTAAAGTCATTAAATTTTAAACCTATTGCATCAGATATATCAGTTGAAATAAAACAGTTTTTACAGATGTCTTTCAAGATTCTAGATATGCCAAATGCAGGATATGATGCTTTGAATACAGTTGTTAACTCTCTTGTGTCTGCAGCAACCATGTATTCAACTCAAAGCTTGCAATGCGCATCCAGAAATCATGAATTGGTTGATGGTGAAGAATCTTGTTTTGACTTTAGTCAAGCCAATAAAGAGCTCCTTGATATCTTTAATAGCCTTCTGACTACCTCCATGAATGCACTGCCTGAAAATTTGACTGATAACGCTTTTCTTGAGTCTGAGGGTGCTTTAGTCAATTCGAAACAGTTGGTGGATATTCTGACACGGCTTTATCACGATCTCAGTAATTGTGAAAGTGTTGCTGGTGCTCAACTTCCACAGGTTATTTACTCATCTAATAACTTCGGGTCACTTTCAACCCTTTAAAGCTGATTACTAGAACTAGAACCACAATACAAATCTATTTTTTTTAATAAAGCTATCTAACACACTTCGGATCACTTTTGACCCATTCAACCAGTTTAAATGGTTCTATCTTCAACCACTTTTCTAAAGGTTTTCCGTTTGACTTGTATATTTCTAACCAAGTTTTTAAGGTTCACCCATCTGACCTATAAGAGGTATAACATAACCCAAATCAACTTGTGTAATATGCATGTATCTTTTATTCTGAATGCCTTGTTGCAGACTTGCACTCATTTTACTAAACTTCTACCTCATTTTTCAGAGCAAGCTTATCATGGTGTGGCTAAGTGTCGCACTTTTATTATGTTCTTATAAAAAAAGCTGCTTCAACTTTGTTAATGGTGGGGGCATGAAGCAACTCAGTGACATTTTCTGCACTAAAGTGTATTCAAGTTCTGCTACACTAATCCTTCTTGGAGTTATCAAGCAGGCTACTAGGCATTCTATTGGTTGTGAAGGATTCCTAAATTGGTGGCCCCGGGAAGACGATCAGATTCCAACTGGCACCAGTGACGGTTATAATCAGTTACTTAAATTGTTAATGCAAAAGCCGCGTCATGATGTTGCTTCTCTTGCCACCTATGTTCTTCATCGTGCACGCTTTTATGAAGTTGCTTCGAGATATGAGGTTGTTTGTTTATTTTTGTTTTTAAAACTATTTTTTGGATTGTTTTTTATTTAAGCTTAATATATTTCACAGTTTGCTGTACTACATGTGCTGGGAGGTTTATCTACTGCTGGTAATGTTATGCCTGCCACTATCGACATGCTTACAAGTGCTAAACTTCAACTCAGAAAACTCTTGGTGAGTTCTATGCTATTCTTTTTGTCCCATCCTACCTAAACACATCTTATCTCTTGGGTGTTCTAATGCGTGTTAGTCTGATTATGATTATCTGATTATTGCAACTTGAAGTCATGATGATCTGATTTAGTGTTTGGATATAGTCATTCTGATTATGATTATCTGCTTATTTAGGGATCAAATAATGACTTTCATACCTGCTGCAACTTAGTGGACTAATCTAAGAAATTTAAAGATACTATTTTACCCTTCTTTCCCCTATTTATTGTAAATAATATAATAATAGATGTATTAGGATCCTTGAACAACATATTACAAAGTCTGTTTTGGTCATTTTTAATTTTTATCTTTTAAGTTTCACAATAATCAGAATTTGCCAGACACTCCAAACGATTAGTTATTTGATTATTAAATGACAAAAGCACATCCAACAGTATCTCATGCTGGGCATTTTTTTTATTACGGTTGAATTGTTATTTGATTGATATCATTTTAATCATATAATCAGTCTCAGGCCACACTCTGAAACACCTCCTTAGTTTTATTTAAATTACGACTAGCTAGTTTTCCACCTTTATGAACTTTAGGCAGCACACTTGTTGATTGTCTGTCATGCATTTGACCAAATGTTGCAGAAATTAATAAATTCCAACCCACTAGTTGAAGATCCTTCTCAAGTTGCAAGCACGAGCAGGTCACTTATTCTTGGTGAAACAGATGGTCTGCTGTCATACAAAGCTACTAGCAAGCTAATTACATCCTCAAATTACCGGTTTTCAAATTGGGATATTGACTCAAACCTACTTTTTCTTCTTAAGGTATCGTTTCTGCTCTCTTGTTTATTGTTTATATTTCCAGGTTATTGATATTTTTATGTAAACCTTTGACTCTACAGGAAAGGGGCTTTCTACCTTTATCTGCTGCACTTTTATCATCCTCTACACTGAGGTCTGAAGTGGGGCATGTTAAGGATGTCTTTATGGATATCACATCATACATTGCATCAATAATCCTTTCACTTGTGTTTTGTCGCTCAGGTTTGTCATATTACACCTCCTGCTGCTATTACTATCATGTATGTGTGACAGTTTCGAACCCACTTATACATGAATCGATTTGGGCTTGTAATATCTCAAATGGATAAAGCTAACAAAAGAAGATTTAGCTTAAAAGGAAGGGGGTCAAGCGGGCCAAAAGTCGCCTCCAAAGTATTTTTAATGGACATTAAACATCCTAAATCGCTTAATTAAGAAGCATTAGCCTACTTGTAAATTGTAATATAACTATTCTAACCATAATGTGACGCTAACTATTTTTTAAGATGTAATAGTTTTGTACAAAAAAGTGTTCTAATAAATAGTAATAATAGACTTGTATAACATACGAAAATTAAACGTTTGACTGAATCCATTTTTGACTCATTACTAGCTGCAATTATCTTGTGACGTCTAGTATTATCTTTCTAGGGTTAGGATAAAATACACAAGACACTTTTTCTAGGAAGGGTGAGAAGGATTGTGATCCATTGATCATATATTTGAAGGATTGAGATTAGTTTGTTTGAAAAAAATAAATAATAAATTAGAGAAAAGGCATAAAAGGAAAACAACATTTGTTGACTTTCTCTCTCCACATGCAATGCACATGTCAATTCCCCCCATCATTTTAAAACGTCTATAACTTTTTTCATACGACATTTTTTTTTTTCAAAAAAATTTCACCATATTAACGAGCGTTTTTTTATCTTTAATATGAGTACCACATTGCTACATTAAAATTGAAAAAAAAAATCGTGCTAAATGGGTTTTTTTCTCCGTTGTGTCTTCTGCACGTTCATTGTGTTATAGTATGCATGTGTGCTTTATAAATATGTTATTTATGTTTTTTTAGTCTACACATGATTTAACTTTATCCATTGTGTTTTTAGTATGCTTTTAATTGTGTTTTACGCAAATGAGTTTTGTATTTAGGTGTACATTGTGTTTTATTATGTTGTTCATTGTGTTTAAGTCTATTATTCATTGTGTTTTAGTCTTCTGTTCATTGTGTCTTTTATATGTCGTCCATTGTGTTTTATTAGACTGTTCATTGTGTTTTATACCATATTGCTCATTGCATATTTAATTGGTACTCATTGTGTTTTATGTTATCTCCATTGTGTCTTATGCAACTGGGTTTTCAATTTTTTTTTCCAAAAGTATTCATTGTGTTTTAATCTTCTGTTCATTGTGTCTTTATTATGTCGTCCATTGTGTTTTACACAATTGGGTTTTTAACTTTTTTTTCAAAAGTATTCATTGTAGTCTTTTGTTCATTGTGTCTTTCGTATGTCATCCATTGTGTCTTATGCAACTGGTTTTCAACTTTTGTTTTTCAAAAATATTCATTGTGTTTTAGTCTTCTATTCATTGTGTCTTTAGTATGTCGTCCATTGTGTTTTACTAGACTCTTGATTGTGTTTTATACCCTATATTTAATTGGTGTTCATTGTGTTTTACATTCCATTGTATCTTACGCAAGTGTGTTTTGAATTTTTTTTTTCAAAAGTATAGCAATATGGTACTCATATTAAAGATAAAAAGACGCTCAATTTTATGGTATAATTTTTTTTTTAAAAACGGATGACGTATAAAAATGTTACGGGCATTTAAAAATGAAGGTGGAAATGGCATGTGACTTGCATGTGCATATGTTTTTGACAAAATTACCCCTCCCACTTGTTAATCCTTTGGACACATGTCATTTTCTAGTGGCTTCTCACCCTTCTCATTTTTTGTAGCCTTTGTAGAATAACCCAACCCTATCTTTCTATTCCCATTAGTTTATATTATTTATACTTTGTTGCTTAATCAGGTTTAATGTTCCTTCTACTTGACCCTGAGCTCGCAACTACTGTTATTCATGCCTTAAAAGGACCTGATTCAAGTATGCAAGAGTCTATCCCTCTTCGTTACGCATCGGTCTTAATATCTAAGGGTTTCTTTTGTCATCCACGTGAAATTGGAATCATTATGAAGACGCATTTAAGGGTGGTTAGTATCATATGTTAGTGGAAACAGTGTGCTCTTAATTTTTGTATTCTAATGACTTCTATATTTAGGTGAATGTGATAGATCGTCTGATTACCTCACAAGGGCATTTAGATGAACTTCTATGGAATTTATGGGAGCTTTGTTGTATTTCCAGGTGTGACAGAATTAATTTCCTTTCGCATGGTTTTAAACTTCATACTAAATTATAACGAGTGCTTAAATGGTTTGCAGGTCTGATTGTGGACGTCAGGCTTTGTTGGCGATAGGACACTTTCCAGAGGTGACCATGTCATAAAATTTATAGCTGTGTATTTTTTTCGGGAGCTTTAGGTAACAATGGATATATACTCGGGTCATTATTATAATATTATTTTCTTTGTTTTTGTTTTCAGGCTGTTTCTGTTTTGATTGCTGCATTACATTCTGTTAAAGAATTGGAATCAGTATCTGTTAATACCGGTAGTTCTCTGGCGATTTCTACAAAGACTTTTCATATAATTTGCTAGTTATTCATACTTATTGCTAGAGGTGGCAAAATGGTCGGGTTGGTTAACGGGTCACCGGTCTCTTTGGTTTCAGATCAAAACGGGCCTGGTAGGGTTGACCTACCTCCAAAAACGTCTTAGTTCATTTTTAATTTTTTTTTTTTGTAAATAATTAATGAATTCAATATGATTACAAAACTACATTATTACAATTTTAATGTTTTACGGTAAATTTATGACTTCCTGAACCTTTGCATATATGTTTATTGACACATGACCTTTTAACCATTTTGTAATGTTCCATTTCGGCTGATTCTTGTTTTTCAATCTGTGAACCCATTATCAATCAAATCAAACCCTGATTGTTTCCAGTAACATCTGTTTAACAGTATTTGTGATAATGCAGGATCATCACCACTGAATCTTGCCATCTTTCACTCTGCTGTTGAGATTTTTGAAGTCATTGTTCTCGATTCTACATCATCATCCCTGAGCTCATGGATTGGGCATGCTAAGGAGCTTCACAAGGCCCTACATTCTTCCTCCCCCGGGTCAACCCGGAAAGATGCTCCTACCCGGCTTTTGGAATTGATAGACGGTGGTGTGGTTTATCACAAAAACGGAGCTATTGGCCTTCTGAGATATGCTGCTGTGTTAGCTTCTGGTGGAGATGCACACATGGCATCAACAAACATTCTAGCATCTGATGACATGGATGTTGATAATGTTGTTGGAGATGCTTCTGGAAGTTCTGATGGAAACATTATAGATAATCTGTTAGGGAAACCGATTACTGAGTCAAGGTTTCTTGGTTTTACGCTTCGTGATTCCTCGGTGGCTCAGTTGACTACAACTTTCCGTATTTTAGCCTCCATTTCAGATAATTCTGTACGTGGCTATTTATTCATTTTTTATATTTTTTATATTCTTGTTGAATTAATCAGCTAACAAGCAATCAATTGGTGAAGGTTGTTGCTGGTGCTTTATATGATGAAGGTGCTGTAATGGTTGTTCATGCGGTTCTTATCGACTGTAAGCTGATGCTTGAGAAGTCCTCTAACAACTATGGTTAGTAGATGAATATTAATTTTTTTTGTGATATATATTTTTTAATTACTTTTAATATTTACTTTTCCTGAGCAGATTATCTTGTTGATGAGGGTACAGAAATGAATACTACTTCAGATATATTGCTTGAGCGTAACCGTGAACAGAGCATACTTGATCTTTTAGTTCCTTGTTTGTCACTCCTGATTAACATGTTGCATAAATTAAAGGTTTGCCTATTAACATCCATTAGTTAATTATTAAACAGTAAGCATGAAAAAAAAAATACAAAATAAATAACTCATTCACCGTACTTTGTACTTTCTTTTTATAGGAGACAAAGGAGCAACACAGAAATAAAAAACTCTTGAAGTCACTTCTACATTTGCATCGAGAACTGAGGTAGTTTGAGATATTGGATTATCAAATAGAGACCATTGTATATATTCTGGAGTTTAGTTTCTTATATTACTCTTTTGCAGCCCAAAATTAGCCGCATATGCAGTTGATTTATCTTACCCTTATCCCAATATTGCCCTTGGGTTTCAAGCTGTATGCCATCTTATTGCCTCCGCACTAGCTTGTTGGCCCGCATATGGTTGGACTCCAACTCTTTTTCATTTTCTTGTCGATAGTCTTCATGCTACCTCATTGCTTGCAATGGGTCCAAAAGAAACGTGCAGTTTGCTTTTTCTGTTGGTAAGTATATATTTAATGATCAACATCGTTTACTTATTTTTGTCACAGAAGTAAATATAATTAGTTTTTTTTTTTTAATTTTTTTCTGCTAGAACGATCTGTTACCTGATGAAGGCGTCTCACGTTGGAAGAATGGAATGCCAATGCTGAGTGCCTTCCGCCAGCTGGCAGTTGGAACATTATTAGGCCCTGAGAAGGAAAAAGAGATCAATTGGTACTTGCAGGCTGGGCACAAGGAGAAGCTGATTGGGCAGTTGACACCAATGCTTCACAAGATATTAGAGATTGTTTTACATTGTGCTATTAGTGTAAGTGTACACGCCTGCTAATATTTTTGCTGTGCTTTCACATAATATTTAGCTTTATTATAACGCTAATACATTGTTTGAACAGGCGTTGGTTGTCATACAAGATTTGCTACGGATATTTATCATCCGTGTGGCTTGTATACATGCTGATAGTGCTGCTATACTCCTGCGGCCTATAATGCTCTGGATTGATGAATGGTTATCTGAGTCATCTACAATAACTGATACAGATGCTTACAAGGTTGTACCTTTTTTGCACATGCTAAATCCAATGATCTTGGCGACTAGATGTGTGCAGAGGTGGCGAGATGGTCAAAATGGGTTCATGCGGGTTGGGTAACGGATCAAAATGTGTTTTGGTTGAAAGGGGCGAGGGTTGGTTGATCAACAACCACTTTTTTCTGCATGCTTTTAAAAATGTTTTATTTGATTATTATGATTACAGAATATATAGAATCTTTGAATAAAGAAATTTAGGAGGTTTTAACCTGTTTGACCGGTTCCCCTTTTTGCTTATTTTTTGTTCGACTTATTTGAAATGACACAAAACCATAATTAACTCATTTAATGGGTTGCCATTGTAACTTCTAGATCTGCGTGTCATGATAAGCTGGTTGTTGGTTTCAGGTTTGCAGATCACTCGATTTTATTGCTAGCTTACTTGAGCACCCACATGCAAAGGTTTCTTCTATTTATACATTTTGTTGTTTAAAGACATTCTTATATGGAATACCCACATATTTGTTTAATTTATGACGTCAAACTATCCTTTCTTTGACAGCCAATATTGTTGAGTGAAGGCATTATAGAAATGTTATCTAAGGCCCTTAAAAGTTCTATGAAGCTTCCTCAACTTAGTTGGTGCATTCCGGCATTTAGGTCAATTTCTCTGTTATCCGATTCTAGGCATGATAGGTGAGCATTGAAGTCTTTTTTTTTGGGTGTTATTTTCACTTGAACTTATCTATTGATAATATTTTTAAAAATAAAAATATGCCTTTTGATTTAGGTTTAACACAACGAAATTGACGGCCGATGATTGTTCATTGCTACTATTTCAGCTTTTCACGCTTGTCAAGGTAGGTCCATTCCCACGAATTGTGTTTTATATTATATGATCACTAATTGGATACCACTTTCATCATCTAATATGTTGATCTGTTCTTATTTTGCAGCTTCTACCAGCTGGAAAAGAGTTAGTTGCTTGTTTATCAGCCTTTAAAGATTTAGGTTCTTCATCTGAAGGTCGAAGTGGTTTACTCTCACTTTTGTTACATATTCAGTCTTCAAATAATGAAGAATCTGACCCTGATAGCAGACAATTAGTATATGATAGTTTCGACCTAATTGAATTAAAAAAGTCACCCTCGCTGCTATTTTGCTGGAGAACATTATTAAACTCAATTGAAATTGATGATGTTCCATCTACACTAACCATTGAAGCTGTCGAGGCACTCTCGTTAGGAGCTTTGAATTTTTGTATGGATAAGAGGTCAGTTTGACTTGATTATATGCAAATAAATAAATGGTTTGATTTGATCTATGATTATTGATTACACTAAAAAACAATCCCTTTTACAGCTTGAACCCGAAGATGGTTGATGCAATGAAATATCTCTTTGGACTGCCTTGTGGTACAAGTAATCCAAATGACTCCTCAGAAGACAATATCAAGTACATATTTAAGTTGACATCTTTACTAGGTTCCAGTCAGGTGTGTAGTTTATTTATTTATATATCATCTTTGTGGTTTGGATAATAGAAGCTTATTAGTAATTTTGCATTGTTGTAAATAACAAGCAGGTTAAAGAGTATGCAAACTCATTGTTGCTTTTGTTGCAAACGCCCGATGAGTCAGTGAAAGACAATGATACCATTGCTAGTGTTTTTCAATCTAGCTCGAGTGAAGGTCAACGGCCGTCAAAGATACAAAAGATGTCAAATTTTAGTGCTGACCGGCTTGACCTTTTGAGTTTGCATAATTACGGGGACAAGTTTATGTGGGAGTGCCCCGAAAATATGCGTGATCCGTTTTCTCAGAATGGACAATCACTAAGAAGAAAACTTACCCCATTGGAAGGTGCAACCAGGCGTCCCCGGGTTGATAACTCCCTTGGTGAAAATACAAATCAAAGTGCGTTTTCCCGTGGTTCGGGCCAGTTTACAGCCCCTTCAGGCCCGACTCGTAGGGACACATTTAGGCTTCGGAAGCCCAATACTAGCAGGCCTCCTTCTATGCATGTGGATGACTATGTTGCTAGGGAGAGAAATGATGGCACTACTAGTTCGAATGTTATAGCGGTCCCACGGATAGGATCCAGTAGTGGCAGACCACCTTCTATTCACGTCGATGAGTTTATGGCTCGTGAACGAGAACGGCATAATCCCGTGGGCCTGGCAGGAAGCCCACAATTGAAAAACGCACCACCCGGTAACGACCAAGATACTGAAAAAGTAAATAAATCCAAGAATTTGAGACCTGATTTAGATGACGATCTTCAGGGATTAAACATAGTTTTTGGTGGCGAGGACTCGGGGTCTGATGATGGACTTCCGTTTCCTCAACCAGATGATAATTTACAGCAACAACCAGCTGCTGCCGATGACCAAAATTCCCCTCGGTCCATTGTTGAAGAGACTGAAAGTGATTCCCATTTGGGTACACCTTTGAAGTCCAATTTTGATGATAGTAGTAATAATAATCAAAGCGATTTTTCATCACGGGTATCAGTTTCACGACCCGAAATGTCGTTGACCCGCGAACCGAGTATTTCTTCCGAGAAGAAGTTTTTTGAGCCGTCTGATGATGGGAGAAATGGTACATCAGATAAATCTTTAGGGTTTTCATCTTCGGGTAATATGAAGAACCCTAAATCATCAACACATACTTCATATCCTAACACTAGTCATGGACCGGGTGGTGGTTATGAACAAAAATATCCGATGACTCAACCTCCGCTTCCTCCAATGCCTCCACCACCTACCATTGCACCTGTAAACCCTAGAAATCTGGATTCAAATCAGCCGCCACTACCGCCGGGATTTCATGTAAGAAAAAGACCAGGGAGTCGCCAACTATTTTTTACATATTGTTTGATCATGAAATCTTTTAGTAGCTAACTTTTTTTTTTTTTGATAATTCTATCAGGGCCACTCTGACTATGCAAGGACGTCACACCATTCTTCTGGTGGGTCTGTGAGGCCTCAGCCGCCACTTCCTCCTACCCCACCACCTTATACTGCCGCCGCCTCTTTATCATCTTTAAGAACATCCACACCTCCGTCTTCAGTGTATAATCAGTCCAATATTGGATCTTCTGATTTAATGCAGGGTTTTGCTCCTTCGAACATGACAAATCTTTCATACGCCCCACCACCATTAATGCCACCAATGATTTTCAACAGACCTGGAGTTCCGTATAACCTTTATGGAAATACTCCAACCCCAAATCAAGGAGATAACCAATCTACTCTTCCTCAAAGTTTTCCAATGGGTTTGTCATCTTTGCAGCCGATTACTCAGCTGCAGCCATTGCAACCGCCCCAACTCCCTCGGCCACCCCAACCACCACCACAGCATCTTAGACCACCAGTCCCAGCTTCAACGCAATCTGATCAAGCAATGGCTGCATCTGTTCAGATGCAGGTGCAGCAGATGCACATGACTCAACCGGCAAATGTATATTATCAAACCATGCATCAAGAGAACTTTTCACATACTCAGCAACAACAGCAGCAGCGGTTGGATCCTCAAACACAAGTTCAGCATCAACAAGGGCAAAGTAGTAATTCTCAACAGCAAGATGCTAGTGCATTGTCACTGCAGCATGTTTTCAGTTCCCCTGAAGCTATTCAGGTATTTTTTTCTTCTCACATAATTTACATACCAATCGGATGTCTTTTCAGTAGAGTTCGCAAAGTGGGTGGTCCGGGCAAGTTGGTAAAGGCTCGAAAACATGTAAAGTTAGTTAAAGGGCCGTAAGAGGCCAAATTGGTTGATCAGAAACACTTCTATAAATTAAATTTCAGTTTTTTTTTTATTTTTTATTATTATTATTATTATTATTTTTTTATTTATACATAATTAGTTTGTAAATGATGGTGGTACCAGCTATGTGTTATTTTAATACTGATATAATAGTTTTAATAAAATATTTTGGGAGGTTTTACGGCGAATATCTATTCATTTGGCATGTTTCCTTTTTAAAGTATAAATATATTTTTTAATGTTTTTACAAGTGACATGTTAAGACATAACCGAAGTGCCCAAAGCAAACAACCCATTAATAAGTAAACGGGTTGAAACTGCAACTTCTAATCTCTTTGTATAAATGTAATTACTTTTTGCTGCAAAGCGCAAAACTAACATGATGGTTATCACATATTTAATGGTATATTAGTATGCATCTCTTCATTTATATACTCTTGTTTTTTGATTTGCAGGAACTGTTAGGTGATCGCGAAAAACTTGTCCAGCTTCTAGAACAGCACCCAAAGTTGATGCAGATGCTTCAGGTTCGATATATTTCACTGTGTGGTAACAATATTGACCCGTTTACATAAAAATGGGTCAATATTGACCCGTTAACATTTATTTTATGCAGTCATCTTCTTTAATTAAAACTTTGAACTCTTATTATTTTTAGTAGATATTTTACTTATTCTGTTCTTATATTTTGAAAATTTGCAGGACAAACTCCATGGATGACGTCGCGAAAGATTATAATACTGCTTGCAGCAATTTTTTTAAAAATATTTCAACTTTTTTGATCTTGCAACTTTTTATGAGCGTTAGCAGATGTATACATTGTTGTAAATTCTTAATTCGGTATGAAATTGTAACTACCAGCTAAGCCCTTCTGTTTTTTATTTTTTTTTTTATTTTTTTCCCACTAGTTTTGCACCATTAATTCATTATTCTATAAATATTTGTGTGAAAACATTTATTGCCATTTTATTTTTCAAAATACATATTTAATTATATAACGTCACACATTCTGGAAATTTTGTAGCTGGAATCTTGCCTAGGCAAACAGGCGATGAATTATTAATTAGTTTTATAGCTTTAATTTTCTTTGCTAGACTTTTAATCAACGCAAGACTTTCGACTTTCTTCGAAACTTCAAAAATATTTGAATACTTGTTCTTTGCCATTGAAAACTCAATAAGAGCATCTTTAATGGTTTCATCTGTACACTATTCAAACCCAATGACCGACTACTTGGTGACGCTGTCCCTTGGATGAAAGCTCCTCATATGTTTGGGTTTACCAATAGCGCTGGATAGCCTAAGCTCACAAGTTTCTGAATCGGGAAAACCCGCCCGTCATAAGGCCCGCTGCGGTAAAACCTGGATGGGATCTGATTCGGACTTTAGACTTTTCTCTCCTAAGCTTTAACCATCATTTCCCATACCACTCCTCTACAAGGTTGGGGCAAACCTTTAAGTTATTATCTTTTTCATCACCTACTTTCATTTTATTTAATATAATTATAATTTATTTAATATATTTATAAGTTATTATTTTAATGTCATCATTTCTTTATTATTTTTAGTTAAAAGCTTGATAATAAATTAAATAAAATAATTTAAACATTCAAAATAATGTTTGTTATTTCAAACGGCTACTTATCTGTGACTACTAACTTAACATCTATTTCATCACCTACTTTCATTTTATTTAATCTAACTATAACTTATTTAATATATTTATAATTTATTATTTTAATGTCATCACTACAAACACTAATAAAAATGGTAAGAAGACATTTGAGTGAAGATGAAAATTAGCTCTTGGATTCACCTCTCCAAGAAAATGTTACTAGGAGCTATACCGTTTGCCGAAGCCATATTTCAAGAATTCCAATGTGTAGGCGAAATCGATCACTCTGCAGTCCAAGCTCTTTTGAGGCTTAGGATTTTGAGAATTAAGGTTACTTGGTTTAACAAACTCTTCAACACCATGATGGCTCACGATGCCGATGAAATGGGGGCGAAAGCGATTGCCAAGGCCATTCACGTTTATCAGTTGCAGAACAATAGGAGATTTACACACATTTTGCCCTTGCAATTACTAAGAATACTAGTTGTGCATCTGGGTTAAGGGCTCGACTGTTTTGGGTAGACGATTAGTTCAATTTAGTTATCTAGTTTGTTTAGGTTTAGTTATGCACTCTATGCAATCTTTTAATTTTAAATTTTATGTTATTTTAAATTTATATATGTAGTTTTTAAATTTATGTTATTATTTTATACAATTCTTTTAATTAAAGCAAATGAGTTTTTTTAAATTTATTAATTATTAATTGTTTAAAACTGAGGGTGGCCCACATGTGTCGGACCAAACACGTTCGGTGTGCTAAACCGGACCTCGCTAGGTCATTTCCTCTAGAGGGGGAGTCCATCCGGTTGGTGGTGGGTTTGTGCAGCGGACGAGCACTCCAATTATCCGTTGGAAAGGCTCGCCATATAATAAGTTAAATGATTTATGGATATAAAAATGTTAAATGTATTATAAAAAAAAATTTCAAACTTTTAAAATAATTTAATCACATATAATATACATCATAGCTTTATTAAATGCATTATCAAACTAATTTAATTTAATATGGTGTTTTTATTCATCAAATAAAATCTTAAATTTATTTACTATATTCAAATAAATCATGGCCGGCCCTTAATAGGGGCGGCGTGGGCGACGGCCCCAGGCCCGAAAATCCCGAGGGCCCGAAGTTTTTTTTTTAAAGTTTTTATATATATATTTATGGGTTGTGGACTACTGTGATCATTTTTTTTGAACATTTACCCAACTAATAAGGCCCAAAATCATTAAATTTTTATACCTATCAAAGCAAACCCAACCCAAAACTAGGGTTTAGAAGCCCAAAGGGTTTACTGTTTATACAACCGACGCCGAACACTCTAGACTTCTAGCCGTGGACCCTGTTTTTTTATAGTAGATTTTATATATCATGATTGGGTTTAAATTATATGGGCCCGGTTTAATTGTTGTGGCCCCAGGCCTAAATTTTTTTTACAGTTTTCGGAGACGGCCCTGAAATAAATAATTCTAGTAGTGTTATTCATGATACATGAGGACTATGAACTCGAAAATAAAAATAAGATGATAACAAGTATAATGATTGGATGTGTAAGCATGTATAAACATTTTAAGATTTTTTTAAACAATACTATCATTTATGAAGGGGAGATGACTCTCCTGAGTCCTTATAGTTTGATAGAACTCGTTTGAACGCAATTCATTTTCTTATGTATACAAGAACGATTGACAAAGTCTTAAATATGAATATCATAATTAAATTGTGTTAGGTGGTCTTGTTTCATTTGTGTATTTAATTTTAAATTCCTATTTTAAAGTCTTTCACATTTAGATGATGATTTTTCTTTGATACTTTCACTATATAATATGTGTTAAAGCTAAATGATAATCACGTTCAACAAATGTTAATTGATTATGTGTCCCACAAATAGATAAAATAAACAAAATGCATATTTTCCCACCTCACACATGATTTCAAATACAACCTTTATATTTGATATTGAAAACTTAATTAAAGGGCATAGAAGAGCTATAATGTACCAGTTTAAATAGCGAAAATGCACTAGTTATCCTTTCATCCTCATCGGTCTGACGATCTGTATTATGCAATTGAATTTGTCACACCCTAAATTAAAATTTTATTTGCAGGGTTTTACCGTGAGGCGCGTGACACAACAGGATTCAAGTCAATGGTCACAATAAACGACAACTAAATGTAAAATGCGTAAACCAAAACCAATAACTTTTCAATAACATTAAACAATAGCGGAAGTTTAAACGTGTTTACAACCCAAAATATGATAAATGTAGTCTGAAATAGTTATTAAAAACATGAAACTAGAAGACCCTATACGCCATGCAAGACTCGTGCGCCTAGTCCACGTGTTGCTACCTTAGCGACCTAAGAAAACATCCCAAAAAGATGTCAACATATAATGTTGGTGAGTTCACAGGTTTTATAAAAGCGTTTCCATTAGTTTTCAAAGGTTACACCCGTTACTACTATGTTATGCGAACGTTAGCTAGACGTTAAGTATGTTACTACTGCGATTGAAACCATTGCTGACTGTGTTGTTCCAATAGTGTGTACCATTTGGACTACCGTCATCCCCGGTAGGCCCTGTGTGTTTGAGACAATATGCACTCGTCCGACCGCCAGTCGACCCGAGTGGGGTTTGTCAGGCTCAATAGATCTAACCACATTTCCCTGCTACATACCCGTATTAGTGGTTTCCTTGGGATTTAGATGAGTCGCATAGTAAACAAACGATAACCATAGTATAACATGAATTATATGAATCTATGTGTGTAGCATGTTTCTCCCCCATGAGAAAAGTGTGTGAAGCGGGGCCGTGAACTCACCTTAGGTTGCGTTCTTCTTAAAAGCTAACAAACAATGCAATGATAGTCCCTAGTATCGGCGACCTATCATAAGATGTATATAAGTATCCGGACTAATGACCCATAGGTCAACTAGTCCCTGAATGTCCAGACCATGATCGTGTACGTTTTAAAACATGTTTGAACGTTAATCTGACCACACAAGACAAGACCCGACATCCCATTGGTGACCCGACATCCCCCGTGATAGCCAAATACAAGTAACCAAGCAATCACATGTAAACATGCACTTAATACGCACAACAGTTCACCAAGTCTATCACACAGTCCACATACTGCATATACGAGTCCAAACACGTGTTATCAGGTTTCTAGACATGTCACTGGGTTCCCAATATGTTCCTAGGTGTCAAACCATGTTTCGGGGTCTCAAAATACACTTACAGCAACAAAACACACGACTAGGCATCAAAACACGCGACTAGGAATCAAACTGGCCACTAGGAATCCTAGTGGCCTCTGCAGACCAGGAGCCACTTTTCGCGCGTTTAACCCTCCAAATCAGATCCGAAACATGGAAAAACACTCAACATCAATCCAAAATCATCAAGCAACATATCCTAAATGAAAAACCCCAAATTTATCATCAGTCTAACACCCTAATTGCAAGCATTTCCCAAAATGGAATAATATTATGAAAACATCACATCAAAGCATGCATAACTTACCCTAGATGACAAATAATCAGATTTTATCACATAATCACGTTGCAAATCATCATCCTACTGTTACTACATCATTCTAGCATAAACCCTAACATCATACAATCATCAAATCAACCCATAACATCCTTGTTTTGGTCAAAACTTATCTACTAAAAATAATCTTGTTTTCCAAATTAGTTAAAGTGAGGTAGAGTGCTAGTTTGATACAAACTATGTGTTATTCTCAGGATGGTGGCTTGATAATATAAATAAGCTATTAATTGACAACTATGCTCGGGATGATGATGAGAAAATTGGGGATGGACAGTTGTATCCCGAGGATGCAACTATCTGTAACAAGTAAAGTAAATGCTAAAACACAAAGAACAACACTCGATGTACGAGGAAAGCCCTTGATCAGTTGATGATCGCAGGCATAAAACCTCAGGAGGAGTCTAAGCCCCTGCCTTGTTTGTTAATATTAAAAATGGGTAAAAATGTTACAACTTTGGATGAATGATGGTCGAGTGAGCTAAGATTACAATGAATTGTGCTAAGTGTGTGTGAGTTTTTCTATGAGTAGCAAAGTATTCGTGTGTTTCAGGTGATATCAATGTGTCCTATACTTCGTCAATCATTCCCATTTATATAATATAAGGATGTAAATAATGTATCCCACAATATCCGCTATGTAGTTGAGCTCCTTCAAAGTATTCAGGTGAACCTTGGGTCAGTTTCAACTGAATATATTCGTTGCTTTAGCTGTTTCCTTATTCTTCGCCGGTATTTAATGAACGATGGTTACATCTTTGACTTCATCTTCGAGCTTAGCCTTTGGTTGATATAAGTTACTCTTCAATCTTTAACTCCTTTGACTGAATGTTATAATATAGACGTTGGAGAACACTTACGTATCCATATTATAACTTAGTCTCGAATTTGGTAAAGGGTTTAGCCTCGTTTTTTTATTTGGTGTTTAAAAACATCCACCATTAAACTCGCTTTGTTATTTTATCGATTACACTTAATGGCGTATTTAGGCAAAACGAGAGTTTGGAGTGTTACATTTTTTATTTACCCAAGGTTCTTGTGGGCAGTGCATCCGCACTTAGACCCTTAACCTCACAAGTATTTCCTAGGCACAACAAACCGGCCAGTAGGCCAGAAGATGACCAAGGGGAACATGAAACAGTCCTCATAGAGCCCACATCTTCCAAACCCATTTCTCCAAAAGCCAAAAAGCCTAAGAGAAAAATTTCCAAAACCACCAAACCAAAGAAGACACCTCAGGAGGTTGAGATGCCTGAGGATGTCAATGTGCAATCTGCACTTGAAAAGGATGTAACTGAAACATCCCCTCAGTTACATTCATTATCTCCATAACCAAAAAAGAGCCAAAACCATAAACATTCAGATTTCAAGGAAGAAATCCAAAACGGATAAAACTTCAGACCCAAATCTTGAAACCACTAAACCCCAATCTACTTATGTTCCTAAACCTACTGAAACACAAACTACTGAACATGAACTATCACCAACACACACAGTAGAAATAGCCCAATTTCTCTCTGGATTGAAAACCAATATCTCATCAGTTAGTGACATTCCCTAATCACCACATCAAACATGGGAACAAACTTCTGACATGGCCATTTATGAGAATATTATCAATCCTATCCTAAGAGATGAGGAAGGACCAAGGTCTCTTAGCCCAATCTTTGAGATCTTAGGTACAAATGAGGCTGCTACTACTCTCTTACCACCCCTTGGTGGATCAAAGGCCAGTAGTGACATAATTAAGACCTCATTTGTGGCAACTGCTGATGAAGGCTTTGAACCTGAGGTAGGAAATCCCCAGAACCAAGACAAAAGGGTACATGAGACTACTAGGATGGGCCTAGCTAATGATACAACTGATGAAATCATCAGGGATTTAGATGATTCCATTAATTTGGATGATGATTCAACATTCCACAAAGATTTGACGGCTGACTGTGAAGGTCCTGAATCTGATGTCTCCAAACTCAATGAGTTAGTAATAGAAGATCAAGTTAAAGACCAGTTAAACCCTAATTCCCCAAAAGTGGCATCCCCAGTCTTAACTGGAAGGGATCTCCCAAAAACACCCCCCCCACAATAACAAAAGTCTACACAATCTTCTTCTGGTGCTAGCATATACTTGAACCAACTATGCAGCCCATATGGTCCTTTATGCCAGATGATACATCATCTCATTTCCTCACATATCCAAACCTTCACAACTGCAATGGAACTCAAGAATAAAACTCAGTTGGAGATGATCAATAATGCCATAGAGATGAAGATGAGAGAGTTGTCCATAAGAGTTGAAGATAATAAAAGACAACTAGAACATCTATCTGGTGTTGCACCTCCTGCTCCTTGGTTTCCAGAAGTGGATAAAGCCAAAAAGGGGGATATGAAAGCCAAGGGCAAAGGACCAGAGAAAATTTCTCTTGAAGCTTCAAAGAAGGCAAGAGAAGCTCAAAAATTCAAGGAGACCCAAAAACAGTCAATAAAAACTAAACAAGAGATTGCTTTGAAAGAGAGGCATGACCATCAAGAAAAACAAGAAAGGCTCCTTAGAAAAAAAGCTGAAAAGACTTCCCAAGGCAAAGACACAACTGCTGAAGAACAACATCAAAGTACTGAAGACAATCCTTCAGCAGTTGGCACTCAGGCCAACCCTTCAGTAGTTGCAACTCAAGCTACAACTCAACCTTCTACCAAAACAACAACTAAACAAATTTCTACTCAAATTCGTGTGCCCACAACTGCACCAGTTCTAAACCCTCTACATATTGCATTTTCATCACAAGAAATGGAGAAGGGTTTACAGGTGGCCCAAAGAAAAGCCAAAGAAGATGAGATCTAGAACATTATAGAAGAAAGGGAAGACTTGAGCTTTGATGACAAGCTTAAAACATATGAGACTAAACTCAGAGAGTTAGATGAAGAAGAAATGCTTGCTGAGGAACAAGTCCAAATTGCTGAAGAAGATAAGAGACAACAACTGATTAGCTGGATTGTAAAGAACAACAAAACAAAGAAATACTCTCTTAGAGATCTTTCATCTGAAGAACTTGAACACATGGTGAAGCTGATTCAAGAAAGATAAAGTGCTGAAAAAGACAAGGAGGTGAAAAGAGCTCAAATAATAGAAGAACTGGCAGCCAATGATTATGGTTCAAAAGCTCAACTGTTGAAATGGAAGGATGTTGATCTTTATGAAACTTATAAGAAATTCAAGGCTTTGCAGAAAACCAATCCAGAGATGTTCAACACATTAGAAGTTTTCGAAACTGCTGAACCTTCAAAGAAACCAACATCCACACTAGCTGCTAAGAAACAGACACAACAACCAGAGGAACAAGTCAAGACTGATTTCAAGATGATACTTTTAGAAGGCAACACAACTGTTGACCAAGACTTGTCTTAGGAAGAGAAACCTCTAATCTTAACAGATAATGATCCAACCACTTATGCATATCAACTAAAGCAGACCATCACAGATCATAAGCAAACCAAGGTAATAACTGAAAACCACATTCCCATTCCTAGTGAAACCCCTGGTATTGCACAAGTTGAACATGTTAGAAGATCCAACCTAATACTTGCAGAAATGGAAGACCAACCCCAATCAAGATTATCTGCAAACCAAGAGAATGGCATCATACCCTACAAAATGGATTTTGATGCTTCTAAATCCAAGTTTATCAAATGGTCCTTTACCCACAAGTCAAATGCCATATGCCTGGAAAGAGAAGATTGTTCATACAAAGTTCTGAAACACAAGAATGAACTGACCAAACTTTCAACATAAGATTTACTTGCATTTCAATATCTAGAACCAGAGCAAGGACCATTTCTTACTGAACAACAAGTTAGGGAACTCAAGATGTCAATGGTAAAAGAAATTTGGAGAATCCTTGACTGCAGAAGAAGGGGAGGATTTAAATATAAATTAGATAAGGTTTTGGCTTTATCAATCCAGGGGGAGATTGTTGTGCCAAAGAGGATTGACAAGCCTATCAACCTTAGTCTAATATCCTCTCTGCATTTTGAACAGACAAAGTACTGAAGGCCAGTAGAGAAAGTACTAAAGAAGAAACTGAAAGTGCTAAAGACTTTCTAGAAAATAAACCAGACAAACATCTGAAGAACAACTTTGGTGATTTACGAGTTAAATGCCAATTTTGTTCCTGAGGTTTGGTCTAGTTTGCCACATCAGTACAATTTTTTTTTTTTTTTTTTTTTTTTTTTTTTTTTTTTGGCAATTCACCACCCGAGGTTTGGAATTTTTTATGCTATTTTCGTCCTTTTCACTAACTCAGTTAAAAATTGACGTTAAGGTCAGGGGCAGGCTTGTCATTTTGCCTACTTAATGAGGGACAATTTAGACATTTCAACACCATCAGTCATCCAATTCTAAATCTAAATCCGAAGATTTTCCCAGTTTTGTTCAAATCACGCGTCGATCCGTAACCTAGATGAACATCAAGAAGACCATCATCAGATCTGCAAATCACCGTCGTTTTTGTACAGTGGCGAAGGGGTGGTGGTTGTATAATGGTGGTTCAGATATGGATCGACCAATGGTAGTCATCTTCCTCTCTGTTTTGGTGGATTTGGTGAAGGTTATACAGGTAGGCATTTGTGGTGAGTGAAGATGTCACACCCTCAAAATCCACTTGCGGAGTTTTACCGCGAGGCGCATGACAAACCAGGATCCAAACCAACGATCACAATAAACAAGTCTAAATGAATTAAAATGCAATTTCAAAACACAGTTTAAAATCCCGTTTACAGCGGAAGCTTATTCAAAACATTATCCAAAATAATAAACCAATGTTCAATGTTGTAAGACCATGCAACCCTAACATAGACGCCGTGCAGACGCGTGCGCCCTAGTCCAGTCGTGCTACCTTAGCGACCTGAGAAAACATGTAAAAGTTTACGTCAGCACAAAAATGCTGGTGAGTTTACAGGTTTTGTATCCAAGTACCAAGTCCACCTGTCCATACTATAACAAATAGAAAACCAGTATACGCTAGCTAGGCGTACGTTTTGTTACTACCACGATTGGAAAACCATTACTAACGCGTATACCAAAAGTATGCCCGATGTATGTTCCTGTTGTTCCTGTTTGAGACAATATGCACCCGCCGACCCTCCAAGTCGACGAGCGGGGTTGGTCACTCCCAATAGCGCTATTCACATTTCCCCGTTGTGCAAACCCGCACATTCATGGTTCCCCCCGGGACTTCCAAAGATCGTGTAGTACACAGTGTAAACCCATAGTATGACAGTAATTACCAAATAATCGTTTTAACACATGTTTTCTCCCCCGAAAAGTGTAAACCAGTTTAAAAGAGGGGCCGTAAACTCACCTTAAGTTGCGTTACTCCTTAACCCGAGTAAACCCAGCTGCTATGCTAGTCCCGTAAGCGGCGACCTAACATACGACAGTTACAAGTACTTAGACTAATAACCCGCAGGCTAATTAGTCCCTAGATGTCCAGACCATAACCAAGTTCGTTTGAAAATAACGTGACTGTTTAACTGACCCAAAGTACAAGACTCGACATCCCATTGGTGACCCGAGACTCCCCGTGTTATGTTTACGCTCCAAAACGTACAATAACGCAATTACACTTAACACACGTTAACGTACAACAAGTTATAGCACATAGTTCACGTATCACCGAAATACATCCAAATATATGTTACCAAGTTATTAGACATGTTACGGGGTTCCTAGCATGTTACTACATGTTAAATCGGGTCTCGGAATGCTAATTTACACTTACAGCAGCAGTACACGCGATTAGGGAGGCTAATCGCATGAAATGTCACGCGATCAGGGCTAATCGCCCCTTAAGTCACGCGAGTAGGGCTACTCGCCCTTGATGCCACGCGAGTGGGCTACTCGCCCCTGTAGTCAGGCGAGTGGGGCTACTCGCCCCTGTTGTCATGCGATTGGGGGCTACTCGCCTCTAACACAGGCGATTAGCAAGGCTACTCGCCTGTAACCTTGCTGTTCCGGTTTTTCGCGCGTTTAACGCTCCAAATCAGATCCAGAACGTGTGTAACTACCCAATATCATCCCAAACACTATCCTAAACATGTTTCAACCAAAATCCCTCGTTTAACCTCGTATAATCAGTCCTGCATGCAACCAAGTAATCCAAACATATACACATAGCATGCAATCATCATACTAACATGCATAACAATAACCCTAATAATCAATTAATCAGATTTCTATCATCATACTATCAATACCAATTCTGATCTAACCAAATAACATATCAATCAAGCATCATGAATCATAAAAATCCTAGCTTTCTAATCATACACACCCACAACGCATGTATATTGGTTATAATCCGATTAATAATCCGTATTAATGATTTTCAGAAAGCTTTTTCGTTTATGAACAGGTCTGGACCATTAGGGATTGATTAAAAAAACGTTTACAAGGTGTTATGGATGAGAATCAAACCTTAGGATTATGAAAGAATGATGGTTAGACCTTGAAACCTTGTGTTTTTGATCAAAATCGCATTCCAGAGGTTGTTTATGTGTTTGGGGCGGTTATGGGACGACTAGGGTTGATATTAGGAAGTTTAGGAGGTTAAGCATTGTATTTATAGGCGTTTCTAGTCGTCCAGCACGCTACTAGCGATTGTGCAGCTCCTATACGCGATTAGGAATGCTAATCGCATGAAGGTTCACGCGATTAGGCCTAATCGCCTATACCTTCACGCGATTAGCCACCAATCGCCCCTGATGTTGCCTACTCGCCTCCCCTATGGGCGATTAGGCTTCCTAATCGCCTGTAGGGGTTAATCTCGTGTGTTTTGCGCGTTAAACCCCGTTTTAACATATGTTAACACATATTAATGTACCGACAAGTCACATAATGATTGTAAACACATAACACAAGTAAATACACATATTTACACTCGTTCACCAATTCCCGGGACTCGAGACTCGTATGTTCCGTATGCCCTGACGATCCTACCGATCGTCACCGTTTGTACACTTGGTTAAGGACCGACATCTAATGAACCTCTAGACCAACATCCAATGATCCTCTAGACTAAACCAATAGTTCCCGAACTATAACCCGACTTAACTAACCCAGTTAAGTACAATATACGCGTGACTCGCTAAGGTAGACTTTCATCTAGACACGTTGTTAACCAGAATTTGCCGGGTGTCACATCATCCCCACGTTAAAAGAATTTTCGTCCCGAAAATTTGCACAAGTACAGAAAGAACAAAAGAAATAATGAAGGGAACAAGCAAAAGATAGAAACCAAAAGAGAGAGATTTACCCGAGTTGTCACATCATCCCCACGTTAAAAGGAATCTCGACCCGAGATTCATTCAGCTGCCGAAGAGACATGTCTCGACTCGAACGCTTCCTTAGGAAAGAGATGAGGATACTTAGACTTCATCTGATCCTCCCGTTCCCACGTATATTCCGGTCCCCGGTCCGAGTTCCACCGAACCTTAACGATACGAATCTTGCTGTGACGTAGGCTACGAATCTTGTAATCAAGGATCTCCACAGGTTCTTCCACAATCCGAAGACGATCATCAACTTTGATCTCTTCCAGTGGAACGATGAGAGACTCGTCAGCCAGACACTTCTTCAAGTTTGACACGTGAAAGACGTTATGTACGTTACCGAGCTCCGTCGGTAGATCAAGTCGATATGCCACCGGTCCAATCCGTTCCAGGATCGTAAATGGGCCGACATACCACGGGTTGAGTTTGCCACGCTTCCCAAAGCGTATGACGCCCTTCCACGGTGAGACTTTTAGAAGTACCTTGTCATTGACTTGGAATTCCAGTGGTTTGCGACGCTGATCAGCATAACTCTTTTGCCGGTCCCGTGCCGCCGCCAACCGATTTCGAATCTGTACGATCTTTTCCGAAGTTTCGTACACTAGTTCAGGCCCAGTGAGTTGGCTCTCACCCACTTCAGCCCAACAAAGAGGAGAACGGCATTTCCGTCCGTACAGTGCTTCGAACGGAGCAGCCTTGATGCTTGTGTGATAACTGTTATTGTACGAGAATTCTACCAATGGCAGATGAGCTTCCCAACCCTTCCCAAAATCGATTACACATGCCCGCAGCATGTCTTCTAAAGTTTGAATCGTACGCTCACTCTGACCGTCAGTCTGTGGATGGTAAGCCGTACTCATGTCTAGTTGGGTACCCAAAGCCTTGTGCAAAGACTTCCAGAAGTGAGAAGTAAAATGGGAGTCACGATCTGAGATAATAGAAACTGGTACCCCGTGCTTAGAAACAACTTCTTTCAAGTAGAGACGAGCCAAACGATCCATGGTGTCGGTCTCCTTAATGGCAAGAAAATGAGCTGATTTCGTCAACCGATCGACAATCACCCATATCTTGTCGTTCCCGCTTGGTGATTTAGGAAGTTGTGTGACAAAATCCATAGTAATCCGTTCCCATTTCCATTCCGGAATTTCAGGTTGTTGCAGGAGACCCGACGGTTTCTGGTATTCCACCTTGACCTTAGCACAGGTCAAGCATTTGCTCACGTATGAGGCTATGTCCGACCTCATGTTTGGCCACCAGTAAAGCACCTTTAGATCTTGGTACATCTTATCCGAACCAGGATGAATAGAATACCGGGACTTATGAGCCTCATCAAGGACAAGCTCCCGTAGTCCCCCGAACAAAGGAACCCATATGCGTTCTGCGAAATAGTGCAGGCCATCAGGCCTTCGCTCTAGGTGCTTGTCGGCACCGTGCATAGTTTCAGCTTTAAGGTTTTCCTCCTTCAAAGCTTCTAACTGGGCAGAACGGAGTTGATCAGGTAGAGACGAATGAATGGTGAGCTGCAACGCCCGAACGCGACGAGGTTTAGTAGATTCCTTCCTGCTCAAGGCGTCTGCTACAACATTCGCCTTGCCAGGATGGTACTTAATAGCACAATCATAGTCGTTCAAAAGTTCAATCCAGCGACGCTGTCGTATGTTCAAGTGTTGTTGGTCGAAAATGTGTTGGAGACTCTTGTGATCGGTGTAGATGGTGCATTTGGTACCGTACAAGTAATGTCTCCAAATTTTCAACGCGAATACCACAGCACCCAACTCTAAGTCATGAGTTGTGTAGTTCTTCTCGTGCACTTTGAGTTGACGAGAAGCATATGCAATCACTTTCTCGCGTTGCATCAACACGCAACCGAGTCCATGAATGGAAGCATCACAGTACACAACAAAGTCATCAGGACCCTCAGGTAAAGACAAAATAGGAGCAGAACACAGTTTAGACTTCAGTTCTTCAAACGCTGACTCTTGTGATTCACCCCAATCGAACTTCCTATCCTTCTGAGTGAGAGTGGTGAGGGGTTGAGCAATCTTCGAGAACCCCTGAATGAAACGACGATAGTAGCCCGCAAGGCCTAGGAATTGCCGCACCTCAGTTGGCGTCTTTGGTGCTCCCCAGTCCTTGATCGCTTCGATTTTAGCAGGATCGACATGAATCCCTAGTTCATTAACCACATGTCCTAGGAATTGGACTTCGCGTAACCAAAAGTCACACTTTGAGAACTTGGCGTAAAGTTGCTCCCGTCGCAAAAGTTCCAAAACTAACCGCAGATGTTCCCCGTGTTCGGTCTCGTTCTTGGAGTAGATCAGAATGTCATCAATAAACACAATGACGAACTTGTCCAGATATGGTTTACAGACGCGGTTCATCAAGTCCATGAAAACCGCTGGTGCGTTCGTGAGACCGAAAGGCATGACCAAGAATTCGAAATGGCCATAGCGTGTTCGAAAAGCAGTCTTTGCAACGTCAGCCTCCCTGACGCGCAGCTGGTGATAACCGGACCTCAAATCGATCTTGGAATAATAACTAGAACCCTGAAGCTGGTCGAATAGATCATCGATACGTGGAAGAGGATAACGGTTCTTGATGGTCAATTTGTTCAGTTCTCTGTAGTCTACGCATAACCGGAAACTTCCATCCTTCTTCTTAACAAATAAAATCGGGGCTCCCCAAGGGGAAGAACTTGGCCGGATGAAACCCTTGTCCAAGAGTTCCTGTAACTAACTGGACAATTCCTGCATTTCGGGAGGTGCAAGACGATAGGGGGCCCGAGCAATAGGAGCAGCCCCTGGTACAAGATCAATACCGAACTCGACTTGACGATGAGGAGGAAGACCAGATAAATCATCGGGAAAAACATCAAGAAACTCGCGTACCACCGGAATGTCGTCAATCTTCTTTTCATCAACAGAGGAAACAGATAAAAGCGCCAAGACAGCTGGATAACCCTTTCGAAGACACTTAAGGGCTTTCATGCTAGAGATGATGTTTAGCGGAACACCACCCTTGATACCGTACACAGAAAGAAATTCTCCATCAGGGAGAGGAATCCGAATAACCTTGTCGTAACAGACGATCTCCGCGCGATACAAGGATAACCAATCCATTCCTACCACAACGTCAAAACTACCCAATGGTACCGGCATAAGGTCGATGGGAAACGTTATACCCGACAATTCTAATTGACACTCCCGAAGAACACTAGTAGCTTCAATCGTTTTACCGTCAGCCAACTCAATAATATACTTGGTCTCTAATGGTACAGATACTACATCTAGCAGTCGACTAACATTCATGGATACAAAACTCTTGTCGGCACCAGAATCAAATAACACGCTAACAGAATGATTATTGAGAAGAAACGTACCGGTGACTGTATCAGGGTCCTGTCTAGCCTCAGCGGCTCCAATGACGAAGGCACGTGCATTCCTGCCGCCGCCCCCGTTGTTCCCATTCCCGTTGTTTCCACCCTGTTTCAGTTTTGGGCAATCTTTCTTGTAATGCCCAGTGTCACCACAGTTGTAGCATCCTTGTTTCCCTGTAGTACCCTGAGTAGTTGGAGCTGAACTGTTGGTCGGAGCCTGAGTCGATGGAAGTGTAGCCCGACAATCTTTAGCATAGTGGCCTGTTCGCTGGCAGCGGTGACAACGGTTACTATCGCAGTTCCCTTGGTGATGGCGTCCACACTTGTTGCATTTGGGCAGTTTTCCCGCATAACCACCCTGCTTGTTACCCGAAGAAGATGAACCCCCATTATCAAACCTTTTACCCTGCTGTGCAGACCCAGACCCTTTCCCGTCGTTTTCCCACTTGCGCTTATTGTTCTCTGGAGTCTTCGCAGTCGAACCTTTCGCAGGCAAAATCCCCTCATTCACCTTTAAGTTAGTCATCCTATGGGCCGATCGAACTACCTCCGCATAAGTAGGATGATTTCCAGCAGCCACTAACCCTGCAATTTCCGGTACTAACCCTGATACATAGTGTTCAATCTTACGATACTCTGGCACGTGCAGATCGGGACACAGCACTGCCAACTCATTCCTCCTCACAGTATACTTCTCGATTTCCGATCCAGTCATCTTGAGGTTCCATACCTCATGTTCCAGCTTCTGTACCTCTTCTCTCGGGCAATACTCCCGCTTCAGCAACTGCACAAAGTTCTCCCATGGCATAGCATATGCCTCCCCAATACCCATGTTCTGGGTGATACCATTCCACCAAGTCAATGCCACGTCCTGAAACAACGCAGCAGAATACTTCACCCGATCTTCTGGGAGACAGTTACACATCAGAAATACCGACTCCACTTTCTCCAACCACCTAAGCAAGCTAACCGCACCCTCAGTGCCAGAGAATTCCTGGGGCTTGCAGTCCCGGAACATCTTGTAGGTGCACATGGGTGGGGGTGGGTCAACAGGACCACCTGAAATGAAACGTATGAGAAACCACGAATAACGTAAACAAGGTTCACCAATGAGGCAAGGAAAACGGATAAATCAACTTACCACCACCGTTGTGCCCTAACTGAAAGGCAGCCTGGAGCAAGTTGTTCAGATCAGCCTGCGATAGGTTAATACCTCCACCACGACCACCAGCACCACCGCGACCGCCACCACGTCCACCATTGCGACCACCTCCACGTCCTCCACGCACTCCAGACATGATTCTGGCAGAAAGAACGAGAAAATTTAGTTTCGCAGTTAAAGATAACCACTAATGTTCACAAGATCAAAGCTAGATCCAATCCAGGACTATCCCCTCAAACCCAGAGCTCACTAGTGCTTCCATGCATTTCGTTTTATGATTTTGTGTGCACCCAAAATGATAAAACGCTCTACATGGTCCTCCAAGTGTTCTCCTAGTTCAAAGTTCAAATCACCGAACATAGATTCTTAGCTATACACCGTAATACCACGGTAGTTTATGACAAGTGTTTCTATTGGAGTGCGAAAGGGAGATGTCCGAGCCTTGGACAAATCTCAAGAGTACACGAGTTACTCCAATAGGCTACACTGCCTAGATAATAAGTAACCCAACCTAAGATAGAACGGATGATGTAACGTAGAAAGACCAACGATCTAGAGACACCCCGACAAGACCATACGTAAATCACTATAACGTTTAGTACCATGTGATCGTCTAGTGTGTGCGACTCGGCTATAGACTAGACTCTACATGCAGTCCTACTTCACTATAACCATTGGCTCTGATACCAATCTGTCACACCCTCAAAATCCACTTGCGGAGTTTTACCGCGAGGCGCATGACAAACCAGGATCCAAACCAACGATCACAATAAACAAGTCTAAATGAATTAAAATGCAATTTCAAAACACAGTTTAAAATCCCGTTTACAGCGGAAGCTTATTCAAAACATTATCCAAAATAATAAACCAATGTTCAATGTTGTAAGACCATGCAACCCTAACATAGACGCCGTGCAGACGCGTGCGCCCTAGTCCAGTCGTGCTACCTTAGCGACCTGAGAAAACATGTAAAAGTTTACGTCAGCACAAAAATGCTGGTGAGTTTACAGGTTTTGTATCCAAGTACCAAGTCCACCTGTCCATACTATAACAAATAGAAAACCAGTATACGCTAGCTAGGCGTACGTTTTGTTACTACCACGATTGGAAAACCATTACTAACGCGTATACCAAAAGTATGCCCGATGTATGTTCCTGTTGTTCCTGTTTGAGACAATATGCACCCGCCGACCCTCCAAGTCGACGAGCGGGGTTGGTCACTCCCAATAGCGCTATTCACATTTCCCCGTTGTGCAAACCCGCACATTCATGGTTCCCCCCGGGACTTCCAAAGATCGTGTAGTACACAGTGTAAACCCATAGTATGACAGTAATTACCAAATAATCGTTTTAACACATGTTTTCTCCCCCGAAAAGTGTAAACCAGTTTAAAAGAGGGGCCGTAAACTCACCTTAAGTTGCGTTACTCCTTAACCCGAGTAAACCCAGCTGCTATGCTAGTCCCGTAAGCGGCGACCTAACATACGACAGTTACAAGTACTTAGACTAATAACCCGCAGGCTAATTAGTCCCTAGATGTCCAGACCATAACCAAGTTCGTTTGAAAATAACGTGACTGTTTAACTGACCCAAAGTACAAGACTCGACATCCCATTGGTGACCCGAGACTCCCCGTGTTATGTTTACGCTCCAAAACGTACAATAACGCAATTACACTTAACACACGTTAACGTACAACAAGTTATAGCACATAGTTCACGTATCACCGAAATACATCCAAATATATGTTACCAAGTTATTAGACATGTTACGGGGTTCCTAGCATGTTACTACATGTTAAATCGGGTCTCGGAATGCTAATTTACACTTACAGCAGCAGTACACGCGATTAGGGAGGCTAATCGCATGAAATGTCACGCGATCAGGGCTAATCGCCCCTTAAGTCACGCGAGTAGGGCTACTCGCCCTTGATGCCACGCGAGTGGGCTACTCGCCCCTGTAGTCAGGCGAGTGGGGCTACTCGCCCCTGTTGTCATGCGATTGGGGGCTACTCGCCTCTAACACAGGCGATTAGCAAGGCTACTCGCCTGTAACCTTGCTGTTCCGGTTTTTCGCGCGTTTAACGCTCCAAATCAGATCTAGAACGTGTGTAACTACCCAATATCATCCCAAACACTATCCTAAACATGTTTCAACCAAAATCCCTCGTTTAACCTCGTATAATCAGTCCTGCATGCAACCAAGTAATCCAAACATATACACATAGCATGCAATCATCATACTAACATGCATAACAATAACCCTAATAATCAATTAATCAGATTTCTATCATCATACTATCAATACCAATTCTGATCTAACCAAATAACATATCAATCAAGCATCATGAATCATAAAAATCCTAGCTTTCTAATCATACACACCCACAACGCATGTATATTGGTTATAATCCGATTAATAATCCGTATTAATGATTTTCAGAAAGCTTTTTCGTTTATGAACAGGTCTGGACCATTAGGGATTGATTAAAAAAACGTTTACAAGGTGTTATGGATGAGAATCAAACCTTAGGATTATGAAAGAATGATGGTTAGACCTTGAAACCTTGTGTTTTTGATCAAAATCGCCTTCCAGAGGTTGTTTATGTGTTTGGGGCGGTTATGGGACGACTAGGGTTGATATTAGGAAGTTTAGGAGGTTAAGCATTGTATTTATAGGCGTTTCTAGTCGTCCAGCACGCTACTAGCGATTGTGCAGCTCCTATACGCGATTAGGAATGCTAATCGCATGAAGGTTCACGCGATTAGGCCTAATCGCCTATACCTTCACGCGATTAGCCACCAATCGCCCCTGATGTTGCCTACTCGCCTCCCCTATGGGCGATTAGGCTTCCTAATCGCCTGTAGGGGTTAATCTCGTGTGTTTTGCGCGTTAAACCCCGTTTTAACATATGTTAACACATATTAATGTACCGACAAGTCACATAATGATTGTAAACACATAACACAAGTAAATACACATATTTACACTCGTTCACCAATTCCCGGGACTCGAGATTCGTATGTTCCGTATGCCCTGACGATCCTACCGATCGTCACCGTTTGTACACTTGGTTAAGGACCGACATCTAATGAACCTCTAGACCAACATCCAATGATCCTCTAGACTAAACCAATAGTTCCCGAACTATAACCCGACTTAACTAACCCAGTTAAGTACAATATACGCGTGACTCGCTAAGGTAGACTTTCATCTAGACACGTTGTTAACCAGAATTTGCCGGGTGTCACAGAAGATGATGGTGATGGAAGGTTTGAACAATGGTGATTATGAAGGTGTTCGGGTTTTGGTCTGGTGAAGATTGTGAAGGTGTTCGGTTTTTGGTTTTGTGAAGATGATGGTGATTATTATTATTATTATCAGAGAGAGAGAGAGAGAGAGAGAGAGAGAGAGAGAGAGAGAGAGATTTTAACTCAATAAAAGATTTTTTATTGCAGGTAAAAAGACAAAAATACCCCTGACTTAACGTCAGTTTTTAACTAAGTTAGTAAAATGGACGAAAATAGCAAAAAAAAAAAAAAAAAAAAATCCAAATATTAGGTGTTAAATTGCAAAAAAAAAAAAAAAAAACTTTTTTGTACTGAAGTGGCAAACTGGACCAAACCTTAGGGACGAAATTGGAATTTAACTCATGATTTACTCATCAGAAGTTGCTTACTCTTCAGCAGATTCAGTAGAAGCTTCCCACCGTCTAACTTCAGTAGTTCTGTCATTATATTAGTTTTTGATTACTTTAAAGATGTTTTTGTACAAATTTCAATACTATACCTGTTGTAGTATTTTAGTATTAGATTTATACTTCCCATGTGCGTTTACTTTTGTCTATAAATAGATGGGTTCACACCATCTATTATAGACACACTTAAACAGATTTCCACTTTCAAATATACGTGAACTATTCAAGAAAACACAACTGTTTGATCATTTACATTTCTGTTTCACATATACGCTTGTTCTATTTTGGTTTATTAATTGAGGGGGATCATTTACTGATATAAAAAGTGAACTATTAACTTAGAACAATTACTATTTCGCTACATTGACTTCATGTATTAAAATTGTTCTTTAGGAATCTACTGAACACATATAGATTCAACAGTTACATTAAATGTTATAACATTCATTCAAGGTGAGTGCATATATTGGAGATCATGACTATTTGACTAGTCAAATTAATAATTCTAGTCAAAGTCTTCCTTGACTTGTGCCTCCAATATTTATGCCCAAAGACTAGCACATTGACTTGTGCCTTTAGACTAGCTCCTTTCTTATCCTTGGAACAATCTGCTCAAAAAAAAAAAAAAAAAAAAAAAAAAAAAAAAAAAAAAAAAAAAAAGTCGGGTTCCTTGAGCTCGCGAGAATAAGAAAAGTCGGGTTCTTGAACCTGCAAAAGGAAAAGGCGGGTTCCTTTAACCTGCAAAAGGAAAAGTCGGGTTCTTTAAATCCGCGAGAAAAAAAAAGTCGGATTCCTTGAACTCGCGAGAAGAAAAGTCGAGTTCTTTGAACTCGTGAGAACAAAAGTCGGGTTCTTTGAACTCGCAAAAAGACAAGTCGGGTTCTTTGAACTCGCAAAAAAAAAAAAAGTTGGGTTCAAAAATTTTGAACTCGCAAGAAGAAAAGTCGGGTTCAAATTGAAACCGCAAGAAAAAAAACCGGGTTCCTTAAGCCCACGAGAAGAAAAGTCGGGTTCTTTTGAACTCGCGAGAAGAAAAGTCGGGTTTGTTGAACCCGCAAGAAGAAAAGTCGAGTTCAAATCTTTGAACTCGCATGAAGAAAAGTCGGGTCCATCGCACTCGCAAGAAGAAAAGTCGGGTTAATTGAGCCCGCAAAAAAAAATCGGGTTATTTGAACCCGTAAGAAAAGTAAACACTCCAACTTGAGGGGGAGTGTTCGAAAAAGAAGAAATATCACTTGTCAAGTTGGGCGTTCGTAACCTTCACGCTCCAACTTGAGGGGGAGTATTGGAGATCATGACCATTTGACTAGTCAAATTAATAATTCTAGTCAAAGTCTTCCTTGACTTGTGCCTCCAAGATTTATGCCCAAAGACTAGCACATTGACTTGTGCCTTTAGACTAGCTCCTTTCTTATTTTACCATTTTCCATTCATGTATTTATAGGAGATTGTTTTCTCCTTTACTAATGTACCAAACCAAAATATTATCTATCAATAAAAAAACACTTCTTCCATCTTCATATCTCTTATACAAATCTCACTTGCCGGTTTGAGAGTCGGTTACTACAAACCGAGCCGCCCTTGGCGGCGGGGCTGAAACTAACCAAACCCAATAAAAAACCGCTTCCGCTAATCAAATACCAAAACGCTTCCACTTGGTATTTTTCAGCATACATATCCAGAAATGAAACAGAAGCGGGGATCGATTTCATAAGTCATAACCTTTCATCAAAGTGTCATGTTCCATTAGGAACTGCCTCCGCCATCTATCTAGCACGACTCGCTTACTGGCTAGTAAATGTTCGGTACCCAGCTTAATTAACCAATTCATTTATATTTTCAAACAATTACTATATGTGTATATTCTGCAAACAATTCTTAGTGATATATGTTTATGGATAAATTCAAGTATTATGAACATTTTATCATTATTAACAAGAGAAAGTTTACTCTACAAAGTTTAATAGCGTACAAAATGTAAGAAATATTTTGGGCCTTTGATCAAAATAAATCAATGAAAGAGATTAAAAGAGAAAAATATACGTTGAGTTTTTAAAAGTGGATGAGAAGGGCAAAATATGTATAACCCACAATGGTTGAGTTCCATCCCCATTTTTTTAACGTCCATAACTTTTTCATACGACATTATTTAAAAAAAACACCATAAAAACAAGCATTTTATCATCTTTCATTTGCATACCATATTGCTATACTTAATTTTTTTTTTGTTGCGTTGATAGTACTTGCGTCTAAATGTAAACACTTGATATTATTACTTGCGTTTAAACATTCTGAATGTAATAATAACTTTTTTTGTATTTTTAGTTTGTTTCTAATATCATGGGAAAGTTAGAAGAGCTTTACATGGGAGAATCACATTTTGTTAGTTTTATTAATTTATCGATGGAGGAAAATGTACATTTACATAAAGTATTGCTCTTATTAGTTAGTAACCTTACTTTACAGTGTTGTTTTTGTATGTAAAATGCTACTAAACAATAATAAACTTGATATGTATGTAAAAACTTGATATTACATACTTGCGTTTAAACAATAATAACTTGCGTCTAAATGTAAAAAGTTGATATTACTTACTTGCGTTTTAGCATGTATAACTTGTGTTTTAGCATGTATAACTTGTGTTTTATCATTTATAACTTGTGTTTGATCAGGTCGTTTTACCAGGTCGTCTTATCAGGTATAACTTGCGTTTCTAAAACGCAAGTATACCATCAATAAAACGCAAGTTATCAACCAAGCAAAAAAAAAAAGTATAGCAATATGGTATGAAAATGAAAGAGGATGAAAAACTTGTTTTTATGGTGTAATTTAAAAAAAAAAAACAATGTCGTATGAAAAAGTTATAGCTATTTTAAAAATGGGGATGAAACTTTAATGACGCTAAGAAATTACCATTGTGCCCCTGATTATCAAATTTAATTCTACGCTTGATATTGTTTGTTACACTTTATACAATAATTGACTTTTTATTTTAACCAAGTTTACCGCAACAAAACGTTAACAATGTTTTTTATGGAAACTTTGCTAGAAAATCTAATGTTTATTTTAGAAAGTAATGAGCATCATTTTGATAAGAACTATAATTTGTTAACGACTTAATTTGGGCGTATTAAAATAATCGTCTGAATTTAGTATTCAGAAATGACAATTCTTGTTCCAATATTTCGGCTACACACCTGTTTATTTACTTTAATTTAAAACAGAAATTGAATAATAAATTATTTAGGTAGCAGATGGACTTCAGCACCCATTTATCTATTTTATATTTATGATGATTCAATATTTTATTCGTACACTCATAAATAAATTCACATTCAAACCATGAGTATAATAAGTTATAGTATATGATATTTCATACGTACGTTTATCTTTATCTAAACATAGTCTTCATGTTAACTCTTAGATATGTAAGTGTAAAAATATGTGGTAACTATTTACATAAAATCTGAACTATGGTCTTCATGTTAACTCTTAGCTAAATGTAAAAGTATATTGTATTTATATACATAAAATCTAAATTTGCTATTTTCCTATTTGAGCATGTTAAACATTTTGCGAATCAAAGACTACACAAAATTTCGACTTTATAAACGGTTTGAAATTTATATAATAGAAGGAACTTCATATACCATCTATAAGCTTGAAACATTACACACACACACACACATATATATATATATATACACACACACACACTAGTAGGGAACCCGCACGTTGCGGCGGGGTTGACAAAATTTGACCCATAATTACAATCAACCAACATATTCTAGCTTCGTGTGACCTAATCACATTCGTTAGAACAACATCAAATTTCAATGATGGTTTAAAAAACAGCCGAGACGTGCGCCTCGAGGCGATTCGGTAAGAATGTGTGTATGAGGCATGGCAATGTTTTTCTTGGAACAAAAGCCCGTAACTATATAGAGTATGGCCCTAATATCTTATTTTACTTAAAAATCCTAAGATTATTTTGTCAAGTCTAGCATAAGCAAAATATGAAAGAAAAAACAATAAGTGTCTGGTAGAACCACATTTTATAGGCTATGAAAGAATATAAGATAAGCATTATATAAGCCATATCTAGGACAATCTTTGTCATTAAATGAATTAGTTGTAATCTTTAATGTTGTTAGGATAACTATTAGCTGTGTCATCTAGGAACAGAGTAACCGTCAAGTAAAATCGTGAACCGTTGATCTACTTTCCAAGCAAACGCCGAGTGCGTTGATTAGCACCTCTAACTCGGGAAGGGAGCTCATCAACATCATCTTTAAGTGGGTTAGAAGCTTTGTTTTGCCTGCAGGATATCAGAAGTGGTTTAGTAAACCATGTAACACAAACACAGTTTATGGCGATACACCTACAAAATTGTTAAAACTAACCTTTCAATCTCTAAACCCATGTCGACCACCATTCCGTTAAGTTCTTCGAGTATGTTACTCAAGTCTGAGAGGGCATCATCTTGCTTCGTTTGCTCATACTGTTAAAATCACAGATAAATTATCAGAACTCAAAATTATAATGGGCAGACGTAAGGGTTTGGTAATGGGTCAAAACAGGTAGGTCGGGCTAAGGTCTTGAAAACATTTCGTCTGAAAAAAATAAATATTTTAATTAAAAAAAAATTGGGTAAGATACGATGATAGACACTGTATTACACAATAGGAGTATGTTTTTTTGGGCCAATTAACATATATAGCCTGAAAACTTGCATAAAAACATATATACCCAACAAATATATTAATATTACATATAGCCGTTTAAAATACCTAAATTTCATATGTACACATTTCATTAAATATAATAGTCTCTTCGGCCTTATATGCAGCATAATGCTCTAACTCTTGCACATCTTGGTTCTCTATTCCACCAGAATCAACAAAATCATTATTTTATTTGTTTCTCGACACGTAACTAACTTTGTAGCCTGATCCTTTAACCTCGTCATCATAAAAAAGCGGGGCTCTTGAATCTTTGTTTAATACAGTAGGTTCAGGTGAAGTTCTGCTTGCCGGTTTTCAGGTTGACTTTTTGTCCAACTCGTCATCAGAATCGAATGGATTGGGAGCATGTTTATCAGAGAAGTCAGGGTCAACCGAATTGTTTTTAGCGATTCTGTGGTGGAAATGAGGTTTCTTGATCCCAAACATATTGAATTTTTGCTAGATTTGGTAGTGTTTGATTATAGTTAAATCAGTTAATACGTGATATATGCAAAAAGTTTACAAGTATCTTGAAAAGAAAAACAAAAATGGGACTCTAATTAGATGCAATTATGAAGTTAAATTCGTAAGAAAATCACCAAACATAATGACATTTCAAGATGCCTGCATAGCCTTCTATATGAGAATATGTATAAAAAGAATACTTTATGGCTCATGGCATAGGAGAGTGTATAGTGCTTCATACTTCGAAGTAAATTGTTTTGAGAGTAATATTAAATGATTCAAGTGTTATTTGTAGTATTAATTACCGAAAATAGGGTGAGTCCATGCTCAAAGTGAGCTTTTCTATGGCCATGATCAGCAGCAAACTTCATCCATTTTCTTGATTGTGTATGGTTTTGCATAAAACCCTTGCCTAAAGAGTAACATAATGATACATTATACATAGCACACACATACCTGCCCGCTGCAGCTCGTAAATACCATCTTGCCTGTTCAAAACATAAAGAAATGAGTTCAACTTTTATCTAAAAATCATTAACGGTTCAGTTTTCAAGCCAGGGGAATTGGCTTTGTATTATTAAAAGGGCATTGATTTTGTAGAAAAAGCAAGCAAGAGTCTTAAACCAACCAAGCCAAGCCATATAAATGTATAGGCATAAATTATGAGGTTAATAGGCTCTTCACATTCTTACACTTAAGAAATTGATTACATTAATGGTTTTTTGATCAATCATATATCATGAGGGTAAGGTTGGAATAAGTTTTTAAGTTGTGAGTATGAGGTTATGATAAAATTACAATTTTAACCTTCTAAGTGTCTTAATTGTCACAATTATGCCTAAAATACCCTTAAATTTCTTGCTTAAGTATGTTGTACATGTTGCTTCTTAAGTTGTACGGAAAATCAAATTACCATGTTGGCCATCACTCCTCCTTAATAAGATAACTAGTGGGGAACCCTGCGCATTGCTGCGGAGAGACAATTTGTAGCACGATACATGTTACTGTTAGTTTATCGATCATCTCATGAAATATTGTGTAGTATTTGATTTTAAAGGCGTGCTAGATCTAGTAAATATATTGTTAATGGATTTTATTTTCAAGATGGTTCTTGGACTTGTAGAAAATAAATATAAACAAACTATTAATTTAGGTAACAACTACTAAACTTAGTTGAGAATATGACAAAAAATTATGTCATGTTGTCATTACCGGTAAATATCATATTGTCGTTACCGGTAATATTGGTTTTATATGTTTTATAAAACTATGAGTAACATTTAATTAAACAAACAAGTTAAGTGGTTTTAATTTTTAAATAAATATCTATTTAACCAATTTGTGAAAAATGGGTTGTTACCCAAGATTTAACCACCATATATTCTTTGCATTTATAACCAACATGTGTAAATAATATAAATATCGAGCTATGAAAGACACAAAGGTTATGAATGTAAATAGTCACCACATTATTGTTAATTTCCTCATCAATTTTATAATTATGTTTAAATTAATTTCTTCAACAATTTAATATTTAGGTAGAAAGACAATTTTACCCCCTAAATGACTTCAATAAGCATTGTACTATAAGCAATAAATGTTGTATTTACTTAAATTTTGCGGGTATCCTTCACTGATGCTTTATACTATAGTATAGATATAGATATAGATATAGAAGATAAAGATTCGGGTTGATTCATTAGCGTGAGCGTGAATTTATGGCTTTTCGATTTCTTATTTCTTAACACAAATAACATAAGTAATTAACACATAGTTAAGTTTTTGTTTTCTCATTAAGATAGTGTTTAATTTATTTTATTAATTAGAATTAGAACTTAAACAATATACAATTGCCGAAAGCAAAATAATATTGTAAACCACACTCCATACAACGTTTAACAAGAACATTAAATAGATCAACAAATACCTTAAAAGTCTTAGAACAAATATAGTTTACGTATAAAGCTAATCTAGTAGCAACCAACATACAAGTTATATAAACATAAGAAAAAGAATCTAGACATCATGTATGGAAAGAAAGAAATAATGAAAGAAGGGAGAACTTTATTCATTGATATGTTTTATATACCAAATGAAAGACTATTATTTATAAGGTTATAAACATTGAAAGATATGTAAGTTATGTATGTGAAGAGTCATCACATTATTTATATACCAAATACATGACCACTATTTATAAGACTAACATTGATACAAACATAATAAAGACATGGAGGTTATGAATGTAAAGAGTCACCACATTATTGTTAATTTCCTCATTAATTTTATAATTATGTTTAAATTAATTTCTTCAACAATTTAATATTTAGGTAGAAAGACAATTTTACCTCCTAAATGACTTCATTGTTGCTTTATAATATAGTATAGAAGATAAAGACTCGGGTTGATTCATTAAGCTCCAGCGTGAATTTATGGCGATTTCTTATTTCTTAACACAAATAACATAAGTAATTAACACATAGTTAAGTTTTTGTTTTCTCTTTATGATAGTGTTTAATTTATTTTATTAATTGGAATTAGAACTTAAACAATATACAATTGCCGAAAGCACAATAATATTGTGAACCACACTTCATACAACGTTTAACAAGAACATTAAATAGATCAACAAATACCTTAAAAGTCTTAGAACAAATATAGTTTAGGTATAAAGTTATATTTGAGCATGCATATATAGATTTATAGAGTTAACTATTTCATGACGTTTAAAGAGACCATGTTGATTGAAATTGAGGAAAGTCTCCATACCCTTCTCCAACCATCATCTCTATCATCTGTCCTTCATGTCCATTTGTTCCATGCAACTTCAGTTTTCATCCCATGCAGTAAGTGGAAGTAATATTTATAATATATTAGAAACATATTAGCAAATTTAGAATGTTATATTTATAATTTTGTCCGTTTTATTTAGTTAACAATATATATGATTCAAGATACACAACTTCTTAACAAGGATAGTTAGGAAAGCACTCTGTTACCTTTATAGGGGCCATATCATCCAATTCAGTATAGTTGAGGTCAATAGGTCATAGAACATGCTGGCTTCTGAAAGCTGCATGGAGAGAAACTAAAAATGCATAAAGAAAAGAAAAAACTGTACTAATTAATCTTGAAAAATATTTTCTCATCAATGATTCTGAATATTATTTGTTTATTGTTTCAATTGTTAGTTGCACAATTAAATTACCTCAATTTGATTCTGCAACGATCCAACATAGTTGATAATTACATCCAACATCACTGGCATTCCCATTGTCTATAGCAAATAACTAAATTTAAATGGAGCAAAACAATGAAATATTATGAAGATAAATTTTTGTAATTGTCAAAGAACATATGGACAAGTAGAAAAAATGTATATATGTATATAAAGATTAACTCATATCTTTATACCTTGTAGCATTCGGAACCATATCTTGCAAGCGTCTTAACTTCTCATTGATTTTTTTCTCTTCTCATCTAATGAAGCATAATTTTTTTGGACAAAACAATGTTTCAAAGCATGAAATTAGATCTAAGATTTTGTTTGAGGTTATGAAAAGACTATTAGCATTCAAGAAATTGATTACAATTAAGTATATATAATAATATAGATGAGGGGTTGAAAGGTCTCACATTTAAGATGCATCATAGGTTAAGTTGTATTTTGTGTTTTAAAAGTTGTACATAAGGGCATAATTGGGATAAGATTTTAGGATGTGAGGTATTGGATTATGTTAAATTACTAATCTACCCTTCTAAGTGTCTTAATTGTCACAACTATGCCAATAATACCCTTAATTTTTTTTGCTTAAATATGTTGTACATGTTGTTTGTTAACTTGTACCAATGACAAAATTACAATATGGTACATCACTCTTCTTTAATAAGATAACTAGTAGGATATCCCGCGCGGTGCTGCGGGGGCGACAATATGCTTCGTAAAACTCGTTTCTAATGCTATTTCGGATGACTGATGAACTACCAACTTTTCTCAAGTGTGCTAATGGTGCATGGTTCATACTAACCAAATAAATACAACATACAACATGAATGAAAAACCATCAAATTTTCTTTTTTTTTTCAATCTTTGCTAGGCTTCCTATTTGGTTAGATAGCCGTATGGGTTCTTACCAGCCTAGTTCCACTGATCTATACATATCTCATTTGTTCCATAAGTTGCCTACAATTAACATCATTCCTAAATCCAAAACATGATGTCTACATGTCAATTCTTAGTCATTCTCACACTTCTCACGAAATATGTCATTTGTACAGGATCCTAAACACACACACACACACACACACACACACATATATATAGGATCCGGATCATGTGAGAACTCCACTGAGTTGTGAGAACTAGAGAACTCATCTGGACCACACATAAGCATATTATCACTATAATAATAAAAGGGTAGCATAGTTAATTTATCACCTTCCCTACCCCACCCCACCCCACCCCACACCCACTCACATATCTGCCATTTAAATAAGATTTTTTTTTAAAAAAAATCCCAAACCTCTCATTACTCTCTCTCTCTTCTCTCTCTTTCCTCACACACAAAAAGCACACACTTGTTACTCTCTCTCTATCTCTCTTCAAAGAACAGGAGAAACATAACAGATCTGGGCTCGTTGGTGATGGTGGCAGGGGGGACGTCGGAGATGGTGGTGTAGTGATTGTCTAGTTTGGCAGTGGTGGCTCGGTTCGGTGTTTGGTTGTGGTCACGGCTTGAACACGAGTCTCCGGGTCAGATCTGGCTCGTTGGTGGTGGTGGGGTTTTCGCAGAGGGTGGTTCCAGACGACGGTGGTGGTGGTTCGTAGGTGGAGACGGTGGTGGTTCCAGACGACGCTGGAGACGGTGGTGGTTCCAAACAGTTTGATTTTTTTATTTTTATTTATTATTATTATTATTATTATTATTATTATTTCTGTTATTATTATTATTACTATTTTTGTTATTATTATTATTATTATTATTTGTTGTTGTGTGTTGTTGTTATTATTATTATTATTATATGAGGATGATGATAATGGAAAGAAGATGATGATGATTTTTGAAGACAATGATGATGATGATGGTTTTTTTTTTGTTTTTATAGATGTTTGATTTTCTTTACATTGATGTAATATACAAATTTTGTAGATTTTTGTAGATGGTGTGTGGCATTGCAGTAGATGTTTGTAGATGTTTTGTTTTGTTTTTTGTTTTGTAAATGTTTGTGTGTCATTACACTAGTGTAATATGTATACATGTTTTTGGTTTATATAGATTTTTATAGATGTTTCTTTTTTTTTTTTTATAAAATGTAAAGTAGGGTGTAAAGTAAACATTAGTGTAATACTTTTTTTTTTATAGATGTTTGGTTTTTTACACTGATGTAATACGAATAATGTAAGAAAACACATTTGTAATATACGAATTATGTAAATACGAATCATGCAATTGTTTACACCAGTGTAAAGCACACAAAAATTATAGACGTTTTGGGTTATATAGATGTGAGTAAACATTGGTGTAAACAATTACACCAGTGTAAATCATACAAAATCATGGATGGTTGGTTTATATAGATGTTTAGTAAACACTATTACACCAGTACGTGTAAATCATGGTAGATCATCCCTCATTAGATTTTCTTTAAAAAATGATTTTTTTGAATAATTAAATAAAAAATTAAAATATTATTATAATAATTATTTCTCTTTCATAGTGGTTTTACTTAAATACCCCTTAATGTACTTTTTTGTATTAAAATATACTAATAATATTTTAATTAGCATGTAAAGACAAAAAAACACCAAGATTAAATCTCAACCATAGGATCATCAAAATCAATAGTCCACAAGAGTTCTCTAGTTCTCACAACTCGGTACAGTTTTCACACGATCCTAACCCTATATATATATATATATATATATATATATATATATATATATATATATATATATAGGGAAAGGATATTTTGAAAACCCACTTGAGTTGAGAAAACCTTTGAAAACCCATGTAAAAAACCATTATTATTTTTTTGAAAAAACTAACCAATGTAAAATACATGTTTTTAAGCGTTGTGGCAAAAAAAAAAAAAAAATAACAAAAGCGCCGATGGGATTTTTTTTTAAAAATAAACAAAGTTGCTAAAAAAACATATGTTTTTAGCAACTTTGTTTATTTTTTTTAAAAAAATCCCATTGGCGTTTTTTTTTATTTTTTTTGGCCCAAAACGTTTACAAACATGTATTTTACATTTGTTATTTTTTTTCAATGAAAAAAATGTTTTTTACATGGGTTTTCGAGGGTTTTCTCAACTCAAGCGGGTTTTCATTTTATAATTGACATATATATATATATATATATTCAAAACATAAGTTTTCAATACGTAATATATCAATGCTCTTCAAACATGATTTGAAAAATATGTGATTTTACAAGTAGAGACACGGTGGTTATAATAAACACTCCCCTTCTATTTCCACCCCATTTAAAGCGTCTCGCTTTGGCCAAAGCGAGACGCTTTGGTGACTTTTTAACAACCCTCGGTATGAGGTCAGAAAAAACTGATTTTTGACCCGAAGCGTCTCGCTATGGCCAAAGCGATGCGCTTCGAATCAAAGTTTTATTTTGGGTATTTTTTGGTGTTTTGAATTGATTTTTTTATTTTTTTGTGAATAATACATTCATCAAAAAGACCATCTATTTGTTAGTCACCCCCAAAGGGAAATCGACTCTCACACTTATATGTAGATCAAGGAGATTGTTTACCTTCCCATTGATTTCAAGTATGTTGCCTTCATCATTGACATATATCTCTCCGACAACAACTTCCTCGTACCGATCACAATGTTCAACAACTGAATTATACTAATTTCCGATTCTTGATAGTTTGATTATACTCGTGTTCAACCTTTAAATTAGACGATTTTGTTTACCATCCCATTGATTTCAAACAACTGTACATGTGTGACCTTTTTTTCACATCATCAAACAATTCCAAACAACTGTTCATGCAAGCGAGGAGCTTGGCTTGCTTGATTAGACCATATGCGCCTCGCTTTGACCATAGCCAGACGCTTTGGCCTTTAAAAACAATTAATTTGTTTTAATTCATTTTAAATACTTTTTATTGATAAAAAAATAATTTTAATTCATTTTAAAGTGTTTTTAGTTGTTTCCAATCCAACAAAATTCGTTTGACGCGTTTCGGGTCATTTATTGGTCGTTTGTATTTTTTTGGTAGAAACATACGAGTTCGTACAACTTTATGAATAAGTGCACGTGGTGCTCGGACTATACAGTCGATACCCATATTTTTTCAAAACACAATTTTTGCATGTCTAATCGACATGCTGGACTTCCGGTCTCTGTTTGACGCGTTTTAGAATGTTTAATTGATCGTTGGTGGTTTTCAGAAGTCACATCTGATCAATTAAAACATATCGAAACGCGGGACCCTTGTATGATTATACTCGTGTTCAGCCTTTGAACTTCGTTTGTGTTTTTTGGTAGAAAAGGAACTAGGTTGCAAATATAATATTAATTTAAATAATAATAATAATGTAATAAGTTATCGTTAATGCTTAAAGAAATCAACCTTTGTTGACTCCTATAAGTCTTGAAGACCAAATGACTTTTGCAAGATACTTGAAACAAGGTATGGATATGGAGAATATGCAATGAGATGATTTCGTACATGTCACACCCTCAAATTTCCACTTGCAGAGTTTTACCACGAGGCGCATGACAAACCAGGATCCAAGTCAACGGTCACAATAAACAACACTATATGAAATACGTAAACTCCAAAACATAGTTCTCATAACATATAAAACCGTAGCGGAAGCATTTTATCAGTACAAAAACCAGGTACCAACGTGTTCACTACATTTATTTCAAAATATGATACTAAGCCTAGATGCCAATGCAGACTCGTGCGCCTAGTCCGTTTGTGCTACCTTAGCGACCTGAGAAAAACATGCCAAAACGACGTCAACAATAATGCTGGTGAGTTCACAGGTTTGTTCAAAATGTTACCAAGGTGTTACAAAATGTTACCAAGGTGTTACAAAATGTTACCAAGTTCCAACCTGTCCATACTATATCAATGTTACCAAAGTACGCTAGCTAGGTGTATGTTTTGTTACTACTACGATTGGAAAACCATTACTAGACTGTTACCAATGTTCAGCCCGAGTGTTCAGCAATGTTTTAGCAAGTTCGAGACAATATGCACCCGCCCGGCCCTCCAAGCCGTCGAGTGGGGCCTGTCTGTAACAACCGGCAAAATTAAGGTAATCCCGTACTAATTAATTAAACGCGATTAACGTAATTAAACGTAATTATGTGTTGATTGTTTAACTGAGGCCTTAGAAAGATAGAAATTCCCAAATAATGCATAGGAATGCATAAGTTTAATGACAAAGCATGATAGGATCGTGCGCAAGCAAATCTATCCGGTATGGACACTGGCGATTACCCAGTAAAAATTAAATAAGCGAAACGAACCCCGGACACCCGGAATATATTATAAATGATATTTTCACAAAATATAATGAGTTTTGGAAACCCAAAGCCATACGTGAAAGCTTATTGTACAAATCTCCCGGTAACGAATAAAGTGCGCGTACCGCACCCGATACGCGCGTAACACGTAATTTCACCCGGCAAAAGCCGAAATAAATTATCAATAATTAAACTGGACTAAATTTAAGGAATATTAATGGTATTTTAATATTCGGGTGACACGCGGTTAAAAACCCAAGAATACCCGGACGGTACCCGAACGAGAGTGACTTAAACATAATAATATTGGGTAATATTTAGCAAAGTGGACCCCACCCAAGACACCAAGGGGCCGGCCTAGGGGGCCCACCCAAATGGTAAAACTCTTAATTATCTTCTTTAACCTTTCATCTCCTTAAAAATCCAATGATTAGAAAGATAAACAATAATATTAATGCATGTAATTGCATTGGGTAAAAAAAATTAACTAATCACTCTCTCTCTCTCTCTCATAAACTCGGCCCAAACACCCCTAATATTATCAAGATCATTTCAAATCTTCCATAATCTTATACAAAGATCTCCATCCAATCCAAGCAAGATATTGGTGATCTTGGAAGATTTGAAGGAAAGATCATATAACCCACTTGAGAATACTTGGAAAAAAAAATCACAAACTCCTTCTTCTTCCTTCCTTGTGGCCGTGAGTTTACACCCCTACATTAACATCTTTCTTTCAATTTTTACACTAACAAATCATCTCTAAATCATCATCCATCAAAACCCCTTTTGTGTGTTCAAGAGCTTGGAGCTTAACCCCTTTGGAAAAACACACTAAACCCCATCCAATCCAAGGTTGTTGTCTTCCCTAGCCTTGAGCTAGTAGTAAGTTTTACCTTGTATGGTTCTTAATGTTCATATTTTGTGCTTTTGAGAGCAAGTTGTACATTAATGGGTAATGAAATGGTTTTATAAAGATAATGTGTTTTGTTAGATTAAAAATGGAAGAATAATAATAACATAAATAAATCTTGGATTTATGTTAATAAATGTAATATTTGGAGAAAATGTGATAAAATAAACATACACTTGAGTTAATGGATGATTTGATCATGATTGATGAGAAGGACTTGAATATGATGGAAGATGATTTTAATCATCATAAGATGATAAGTTAATACCAAAAATATATTAAAATGGGTTAGATAATCATAGGTGAAAAAGTTCCATATTCAAAGTCCACTCACTTGAATAAGTGAAAAGTTGATATGTTGGATAAAAATATGGAACAAACATGTTAATAGCATCTAGGATGGATTATAAGATTATTAAAAGTGGAATGAAGTAAAAATAATCAAGCATTAAGAAAATGGTTCTTCAAAGTCCACTAAAATGGAAGAAAATGCCAACCATGAAAGATAAGATGAAAAATGCAACAAATATAAGTTAAAGGACAAATATTATAACTTGGAAAGTCGTGGGACTAAAATATGTATTTTAGAAACTTTGGTCCAAAAATGCATTAACGAAAAGTTCGGTGTCAAAAGCATAAATAATAGCTTTCCAAGTGTAGTTTTTGATAAACATGAGAAAACTTACTTGTGTATAAATTAAAAGAGGCATTTTTATAAATGGAAGTTTTATAAAAATAAAAGGGTAACACGAGGATTTTATAAAAATAAGATTTTATAAAATATTAGTAAAGACTTGGGAAAACTTGTACAAAAATGGATGCCTTTATATAAATGGGAATATAAAAGTATCGGAAACATTTTTGGGTTACAAGTTGGACAAGTTGGGCTAAACGTACAAAGTATATTTTCCAAGAAATAAACGTTCGGAATTGGAAGTAGGAATAATATTTCCATAGAACGCGTAATGGGAAATAAATGTGAAAAACGCTAACGAACGAACTTAGTTACATGAGCTAAACGGACATATGAGAAAGATGCTATTACGACAGGATAAAATATACGTATATATTTTAAGGAAATAAAATATATATATAACAAAGGTGAAACGTGCGTAACACTTTCCTAAGTGTAGAAAGAATATTCGTGGGGAAAGGAAAACACAACGTAACGAATTAAAAACGCTAAACGACACATGAACTTAACAAGTAGTATCCACGCGATGGTATATGTACATATGCTCGTTTTCGACGAAATTCTAGTATATCTATTTGAATGGGAAAATAGATATGCGAGAAGGAAAACCGAGACGAGTAGGTGAAATATATCTACAAACGTGTGAATACCGACAAGACCCTAGTACATTTATTTAAATGGGAAAATAAATGTACGGTGTGGTGAGTCTAGTCGGGCGTTAAGAATATGTTACCAAACGACAAGAACTTAGCATATTTATTTGAATGGGAAAATAAATATGTGGCAAAGTGAGTCGGGTCGGATAATAAGAAATCACATTATATCGAGCGAAACGATCCTAAGTATAATTATTTAAATGGGAAAATAATTATACGTTGGGTAGAGTCGTGTCGAGAATAATAATGTACAAGTCACAAAGAATATTAAACGGGAACTGGGTAATCCATCGCCATTGAACCTAGGATACGAAACTATTAAACGGGAATTGGGATAAAGACGTGGTCGGGAAGTTGGGTGTACAACTTGCCAAGGCACATACACCACAGGTGTAGTAACTTATACGCCTAGAACATTTGTAGGTGCGGGATCACAAACTTTACTATTTTCTTCTTTGAGCCGAGCACAGTTACAGGTGAGTCTCACGGCCCCATTTCTAACTATTTAACGTTTTTACGGGGGAAAGATATGTTGGGATTTGTTTGACGGGTTGGATACTTGAGCTGTGATCGCCACTCGGGGTTGAGACCTCCCTACTATAATCATTAATTCAGGAAAGTGAAACCGAAGGAATATTTAGATAGTACTGTTGGTGCCTGACAAGGCCCACCCCTAATCGATAGCGTCGATTTTGCATCGGCGTATGCCTGGGGTGCACGTATTCTGAAATCAAGTCGTAGGAATACCGAGTAACGACTTGGGGCGGGGGCATTATTAATTGTCTTGGTTTGGTTATAGGCTCAAGTGAAATTGTAGGACTTTGCAACTCCTATAAATGTCATAACAAGGATATCCCCATGAGATAAAGATTTAATAAACCAAAACCTGTGAACTCACCAATATTTATATATTGACGATTTTTAAACATATCTTTCAGGTAATTGACAAATGAAGGTTAACGTGGCGAGCAGGGTCGGGGGAATCTCCAAGTTGGGCGTTGGATGTCATGAAGGGGTCTCGTCTCTCTATCCCAAGGATTTCGGGATATAGGGAGGAGCCTCCCCATTTATTTCAAAAACAATTTTAAGATTATGTATGAATAATTTGACATGATTTTCAACGTTGAGTAAATACCCGTTGTTTAATTAATATTGTGGTTTGCATTAATCTTGGCTTAATCCTCTTGAACCGTCGCGCCACGTGTTTCCGCCATAGGCGTGGTGTGACACTGTCAAACCCAATAGATCTATCCACATTTCCCCCGTTGTGCATCCCCGCGCATTCATGGTTTCCCTCGGGACTTTCCAAGATTGTATAGCAACGCAAAGTTAAATCATAGTATGACATATGTTACCAAAATAAGTTTAGCGCATGTTTTCTCCCCCAAAAGTAAGAGCAGTAAAAGTGGGGCCGTGAACTCACCTTAAGTTGTGCTCTTCGATTGTCCAGATCATGACTAAGTATGCTTAAAATACGTTTGACTGTTAAACCGACACACTAAACTGACCCGACATCCCGTTGGTGACCCATTACTCAAACTAATCAAGTATACATATATTACACACAAGGTTCAAGCATAAAACACTTAGTTTGCATCAAAAATCTCATTTTAAGTTGCATAGAGTCGAACCAGTGTTTTACAAGTCCAGGTTCGCCCCTTTTGTTCCAGGTTCGACCCTTTTGTTCCCACGTTCGCCCCTGGTTTCCACGTTCGCCCCATTTTTTCCACATTCGCCCCTTTTTAGTCCAGGTTTGACCCCTGGTTTCCACGTTCGCTCCCCGCTGGTCGAACGTGGTCCAAGTTCAACCTGCCCTGTTCCAAGTGTTCTAAAACACATCAAAAACGTCTGAAAAAATCACGAAACATCACCAAACACAACAGTCAATCATGAATAACATATCCCTACAAAACCCCACCAATTTTGCCCCAAAACCAGTTCGTTTTAACACTTTCCCGAAATGGCAAAATTATGGAAATGTCACATCATGCATGAAATCTTCACCCAATTTGGAAACTTTTCTAAATCCTTTCATAATCATCCTAAATTGCTCAGTTTAATGTGTTTATGAAAACCCCCAATAGTTCTATCAATAACAATAACATGTAACAACCCTTAGGTTTATCGAAAATCCCCAAAATAGACATGATATCATCATCCATCTAATTGTAACCTTAAAGAATCCTAAACTAACATCAATAGCAGCCCTAGATCATGTTTCTATCATTAGTGCAGCAACAAATCATTAAACAACACATAATATCACATAACACATAATTAACATATGTTTATTGATATGAAAACCCATGTTTAATGATAAGGTTTAGGTTTAGGAAGATGTTTAAAAGGTTTTTAATCATAAAAACATCCTTAGAACAGATCTGGACATTTGGGGTTAGATGAAAACGAATCAAAATGCTTTAAAAAGGGTTTAGGATTAAGAACACACCTTGGATTCTTGATTAGATGTTGTTTGTAGGTTAGATTATGAAAAACAAGAGCAAAAACTCCTTCCTCAGTGATTGAAATCGTTAGAGAGTGTTTAGAGGCGTCTAGGGTTTGTGAAATGGTGAAAAATGACAAAGTGTGGTATTTATACTAGTCCACATTCGCCCCCTGTACAGGGTCGAAGGTACCCACATTCGCCCCATGTACAAGGTCGAATGAACTTCATGGTTTTCTCATTCCAAGTTCATCCCCATGCTATGGGTCGAACCAAGATCCCATCCCAGGTTTGCCCCCACGCTATAGGTCGAACTAGGACCCATGTTTTCTAGGTTTCCCAGTTTTGTCGTTTTAACGCATTTAAACAAATCCTAACATATGAACATGCAATTCTAACACATGTTAAGCATATATAAGCACGTATAATCATGTTCACACCTTTGTAGCACGTATTATCATGTTATGTTACACGTATGTTAATAATCTACATATCATACTTGATTGGATTCATGTCATTTCACCAACAACGGGTCCCAATACTAGTGTATACCCAAAACGACTCCCAATGATCCTCCAGATCATTGAACCCTGGACAATCCTAACATAACCCGACTCAACTAGCCCAGTTAAGTCCGTTTATAAATGTTTTTCGCTAAGGTAGACTTATGTTTTACTGAAATGTTTAAGCCGAACATGCCGGTGTCACAGTACAAGATTCCAATAGACCACTGCTCAATTCCAAAGCAACTACTGTCCATGCAAACAAGTAAAATTCAGTTATTGAACATTGTGATCGGGAGAATTCCTATGGAAGTTGCTATAATAGTAAAGCGTTACATCCACACATTCCCTCAACACAAGCTTTGTCATTAGAGTATCTGTCAACAATGAAGGCAATCTGAAAACATCGAACTCTGAAGTGGGTCACTATTCATATATAAAGAACATTAAAAAGTCACTATTCAACGAAATTTATCTACTCACAGTGACATCGAACACTTTATAAAGCAACAATGTTCTTTATATATGAATAGTGACCCATGGTATCCATTAACTTGAGATATGAGTTTGATTAGCTTAAATCTCTCTGATCCATGGTATCCACTAACCGTAGCGACAACAAGATCCATATTTGAAATGAAGAATTCCTATGGAAGTTGCTAAAATAGTTAAACAAAAGCTGAAATGGATGGATCATTCGTTAATTTAATGAGATTTGGTGTTGGATCATAAGCAAAAGGTAGACCACACCACTAGACGACTGCTCAATTTTAGGTAAGAACATTGTGGATGATGATAATGACTTCTCTCCAGATTCTGATTGAACCGAATCTAGTCTTCAGGTAAGTCCACATGATTGATTGTTACTCTTGATAACCATTGTAAAGTTGAGAAACTTGATTTTCAGGTAAGAACATTGTGGATAATGATGAACAACGGTGGAATTGGAATTTGAATTGGAATTAATGTTAAGAATTGGAGTGGACAAACCGAGGCCTATGGTGAATTCGTTTGGTGATGGTAAACCTAGAGAGGTTTTGCTTCAAGAGAAAGATGTGGATTATCGGAATTGAATTCTTAAGATGACACACGAAGCTTTAGATTCCAAGCGGATCCCTTGATTGCCAACTCACCTCCCGTAGAACATAGGCCTCAACAAAGTTTGATCAATTCGCTGTTTTTTCACTTATTTAATGAAATTTAACGTGCATACCGCATTCGAAGATCAAGTTCTTCACATTTTATTAATGATAATGTTTTTGTAGTTAGCTCATGAAATTAAGTGTAGAGATGGATCGGATTTCACAGCTTCCCGAATCTATTGTTCATCACATACTCTCTTTTATTAATAATACTCATGTAGGCCTTTTTCTAAAAGTAGAAAAAACTAGAACAACATTAACAACTAACAAATATTGTAGAACAAAAGAAGAAAGTGTCTCTCTCTGTTACCAAGCATGTCAAGAAATAATAATTTTCAAATATTGCAGATCAAGATCTTCATTGTCACTGTTTGTATAATTCTTACAATAATTAAATAAATAAATACTTTTTTATTAAATAAATTAAAAAAAAACACTTCAAAACATCAAAAAACAACCAAAATTAAACCCCTGATCCAAAACACTTCGTTTTGGTCATAGCGAGACGCTTTGGATAAAAAATTCAGTTTTTTTTTCCGCCACCTCGTATAACCTCGTTTGATTTGACCCGAAACGCCTTGCTTTGGCCAAAGCAAGACGCTTCAGGGGGTTTGAAATAGAAGGCGGGGGTGTGAATAGCTGGAGGCGTAGAGAAAATCATACAAGAGGTAATAAAGTGAGCAATAAAACATGAAAGAAAATCAATTGTATGATGTTTTTAATTTATCATATTAGGAAATGTTTTAGTTATATAGTTATTTTTAAGTAGTTATATATGAGTTTACACCGCAAAATCTTGTGAGTTTTAAAGTATTCAAGATCCCGATTTCAGGCCTCCCGACACGGCTTAGCCTGTCCCACCAACTATTATTTCCAAAAAATGTACGTAAAAGTCACTAACGAAAACATTAATAATAAAAATATATTGACGTGTATTTATTAAGATGTTATGAATCATATATAGCTACGGAAGAAATCTAACAAATTAAACTATAACTTTATCAGCGTATGCTTAACAATCTTTGCGTTAGTAAGTATTCAGCCATTACACACCCATTTTGAACGGGAGCAAGTTGAACATTTAAGCAAAAGTCGGTAAAAAAGATGACGACAAACCCTCTGTGAACATATATTGCGAGCTGGATTGACCTATAAATTTTAATCCCAATATATTTATTACACTGATCTTTATCGGATTAGTGAAAAAGTAATTGACGTCTAAGTTATTGCGGATTCCAGTGGCTTGGGGTTGGTGGCCCAATGGTAGAAGCAAAACTTTTAGGAACACCTAAAGGGGAGGTCATGGGTTCAAGTCTCACAAGCAGAGGAAATTTGTCGTTAAAAAAAAAACATGTCATGTTATCGGGTTGACCTGTATTAATCAACCACGTCTACTCGTTTAAAACTAGGATACTTTTTTTTTTCGTAATTAAGGCCAACACGACAACCCGTTTACAACCAAGTTAACCCATCTATTATAACATGTTAATCCCTTGGACTTATTTAGACAAATATGTTACACGAGTAGTGTTTGAGTTATAGCTAATGTCTTTGAATCATTTGCATAATTAGTGGAGATATGATTTTACAAATTACATTTGGGGGGTATTGGGAAAAAAAACTAAAAATGGGGATGACTCACATTGGATTGGCGGTATCAAGCTAGTGCTACAGTGATGCCGCCAAACTGATTAGAGGTATCACCCTTGCTACAGTGATGCCGCCAAACCAAATGGTGTAGTTGATGCCGCCAAACCAAATGGTGCTACAGTGAAGGACCATTTTCTTCGGGTTAGTGTCATCCCCTAAAAGACCCAGTCGAACAGAATGATGTTGGGTTTGTGGTGTCGGGGTACGAGAACAGGGAGTAGTCGGGTTTGGAGTTGGATACGGTGATCATGGTGACGGGTCGCCGGAGATTTAGCCGGAGAAGACGACCGGAAAGTTGTTGCCTTCCTCTCGCGTCACTCTCTTTCCTCTCTCTCTCATACGGTATTGTTGCAGGAACAGGTTTTGGAGTTGGATACGGTGATCATGGTGACGGGTCGCCGGAGATTCAGCCGGAGAAGACGACCGGAAAGTTGTTGCCTTCCTCTCGCGTCACTCTCTCTCCTCTCTCTCATACGGTTTTGTTGCAGGAAGAATATATGTGGGTATATATTATGAATGGGTGTGCATGAGAGGTGCTTGAGTTTCTCAACAGGATTGAATCATTTGCAAAATACATTTGGGGGAAAAGACTACACCATTTGGATTGGCGGCATCAAGGCTTGATGCCTCTAATCAGTTTGGCGGCATCAACTACACCATTTGGTTTGGCGGCATCACTGTAGCACTAGCTTGATACCGCCAATTCAATGTGAGTCATCCCCATTTTTAGTTTTTTTTCCCTATGCCCCCCAAATGTAATTTGTAAAATCATATCTCTACTAATTATGCAAATGATTCAATGTCTTTTAAAGGAACAAAATATATACAATCATGTTCAGATTCATCTATTAACCTCTTAACCAAACAATATTACAGACACCAAAGATTTTGTAAACTATCGACTTTACCTTAAAAACATTAGCTTTATACATTTACCAAAATCATGAAATCATACCAAATTGATCAAACTTCAATAGATCGAGCACCAATTTTTTGCTCAAAACAATGATGTTAATCCTAGTCAAGTTGTTTCTAAACAAACTAATTAAAATCACAAGTATATCTTTTTCTTTATACAATAAGTCAAATCCCCAAAATGTCTTCAAATCATCTAACCTAAAATCAACTCAACTCAACTCATCTTTTATGATGGATATGAAGCAATCAAAGTATGTGGTATACAAGCAGAATTATTCCAAACCCTAGCATGCATCTTTAGAACCTCCATAGCTTTCTCCTTCATCTTACTCCCACAATCCACTTGCAACACCAAACAAAGCTTCCCCACCACCCCTATTTGCAACATCTCCGCCACCACACCACCGTTGCCCGAAAACTTCGCCACCGAATGCACTATCCTCACCGCCCTCTCACTCGCCACCGGCGAAACCCTAAATATCTTTTTCGACACCACCGCTAACCCCGCACCATGTTTCAACAACTCAGACCTCCCTTCAGCACATTGGCAAAGAAGATCCAATGCCAATAACACCATCTCGGACACCCGTTTATCGGTTGAATCGAGTAAGATATCGATCAAAGCAGGCACCGCAGCTGCCTCAGCTGCTCTTATCCTATTTCGACCGGTTAAACATACGTTTATGAGTAGTTTTAACGTTGCTTTTGTGGCTTTTTTTGATACTTCATCGGTCAAGACTCTTACTAGCTCTTTAAAGAACTCATGCTTCAACAATGGTGTCACTTGCATGGTCTCTGCAGCCTCAAACATTGACTTCAATAACATCACCGTGTATGTACGCGTCTCGTAGTTCACTGCACGTTGCATCACTTTTGTTAACGTGTCAACAAAGTCACCTGTTTTAACAAATAAACTTTGTAGTCCAGTTTTCGATAGATGCATGTGATAAAGAATGGTTATTGCTTCATCTATAGGTGTCACAAGCTCAAACCCTAATTGATCTTCTTCTGTCGGTGAAGATGAGGACATGCTATTGTTAATAATATTATTATTATGATCATTTAGAACATAATTAGTAATGTAATCAACTGCTCCAACTGCTTCCATTGACCTCTTGTTTGTTTCACTCTCCAAAACAATAGCTTTCAATCTTTTTAAACATTTTGCTTGCAAGTTGGGATGCTTTAGATCTTTGAGGAGTTTGAGGATGTCGGATTTGGAGACCGGAAGCCGCGGTGTTGGTAATCTTTCAACGCCGGATGTAGGGTTAAGGATGCACCAAGATTGGATTAACCTACGAAGGGTGTGGTTCGGGGTGAGCTCTATGTGATCCAAAAGGACTTGCTTTGAGACCGGGCATGTATTGTTCTTCTTGGTGTATAGCCATTTTTCGATGCTATCGCGATCGTATGTGATTCCGGTTGGAAGTGTTACCGGGTCTTTCATGAGTTGTAAGGAGATTGGACACACAAAGTATGTAGGAACTTCGATGTTTTTAGGGTCACCCATTGTAGGATGAAGAGTTTTATGAATAACCAAGAAGAAAAGATTGAGAAGAAAGATGGAAATTGAAGGGCTTTTGTTTTAAGGTATGAATGAATGAAATGAGAGGGTCTTTTTTTGTTGTTATGAAGAAACAAATAGGTAATGTGTGGTGATATATATATGGTGGTGATGAGTGAGAAAATGGAATAGTTTTTTGGGTTTGAAAGTCAAAATAAAGAACAAGTAAAGCAAGTTGTTGGTCAAAGAGAGGTGAGGTTTGACTTTTCAATGAGTTTTGTGAGGCTCAAGATAAAGACAACTTAACTTTGTTATAATAAATGCATGCGCGAGATATGCGGTGGCAATATCACCGCATAAATGTGAAGGATAAGACTTATTTGTTAAGAAATCAAAACCTTTAAAAAAAATAAAAAAATTCCTTACTTAGGTCCTTCAAATTTGTCAACTTTTCATTTTAGGGAGTTGAACTTTAGACATTAATCCCTAAAAACTATGATCTTAAAACTTACTAAACAAAATGTCTATAAAATTTTCTTTATCAGAGTATCGGGCGCTTGGGCGGGAAAGCTCGGATCATAGTCCAATCATGTTGAAGGTGACTTATAAATTTTTTTGGTACTAAGCCGTTTAAATTTTTTAACTTTTATTTATCTAGGGAAGGGTTGAAGAGGTGGTGGTAAAAACGGTTTCAGATTATCATGGTGACGGGCCGGCCCATGTTCAATTCTTAAACAAGCTTAGAAAAGTGAAGCAGGCCATCATTGTTTGGAAAAAGAATTTTGATGTTAGGGAGGCTGAAGAAGAAGCGAACTTGCTTCAAGAAATTTTAGAGCTTGATAGTGCAATTGAAGAAAGAGACTTATCGGAACCGGGGCAGTGGGTGTTTGAGGAAGCGAAGGCAAAGATTAGAGAGTTACAAGATTATAAAAATAAAGATCTTCGTCAAAATGCTAGAATCCGCTGGGCTAAAGAGGGAGATGAGAACTCGAGTTTTTATAATGGGATAGTCAATAAGCGAAGGGTTTCTAATAATATTCCGGGGTTGATGGTTAATGGTGCTTGGGAGACTAAGCCTTCGTTGATAAAGAAAGAGGTGTTCAGGTTTTTTAAGAAGAAATTCGTGGAGGATATGAAGACTCGGCCGAACCTGAGATGTTATGGGTTGAAAAAATTATTGAAAGTTGCCGCATCTAATCTGATTCGTTTGTTTTCTGTGGAGGAAATTAAGCTGGCGGTGTTCGATTGTGGAGGTGATAAGAGCCCAGGGCCCGACGGTTTCAATTTTCGGTTTGTCAAAAAGTTTTAGTCTCTATTTGTTGATGATTTTGTGAAGATTTTTGAACAATTTTCAGCATCTCGGGAAAGATTAATCAAGGTGTTGGTTCGTCGTTTATTACTTTACTTCCCAAAGTTAGTGATCCTGTGGAGCTCGGTGAGCAAGGTTATTTCGAATACTTTGGCGAATAGGCTAGGGCTTGTTATGGGAGAGATTACTCATGAGACGCAGTCGCCTTTCTATCAGGTAGGTATATTCTTGATGGCCCGTTAATCATTAATGAAATATTAGCGTGGGCGAAGAGAACCAGAAAAAATTTATTCTTCTTTAAGATCGATTTTAAAAAGGCTTATGACAATGTGCAGTGGGAGTTTCTTTTATTAGTAATGCGACAATTGAAATTTCCTGAAGTTTGGTGTACATGGATCAGAGGGGTGTTGGTTTCGGCTCGTTCCTCGGTTTTGGTTAACGATTCTCCTACTTTTGAATTTAGTTGTGGTAAAGGTCTTCGTCAAGGTGACCCGGTATCGCCTTTTTTATGTGTCATTGGTATGTAGGCGTTTTCTAGTATAATCAGGAGGGCGTGTGAAGTAGGTGCGTTTGATGGGGTTCGACTTCCGAATGGTGGTCCGGTGGCGTCTCATTTACTATACGCAGATGACGCTATGGTTATGGGAGAATGGTCCCAATTTAATATCAAAAGTCTTAGGAGAATGTTAAGGATATTTCATGTGTGCTCGGGACTCAGGTTTAATATTAATAAGTCTACTCTATTTGGTGTTGGATTGAGTCAAGAAGAAGTTACCATGGAGGCAAATATTATGGGATGTAAATCGGGTGAGATGCCTTTCAAATATTTGGGGATTCTAGTGTGGGCCAATATGAACCGGATTAATAATTGGGAGTCGGTTGTGAAGGTGTTGGATAGTCGATTGTCCAAATGGAAGGCAGGCATTCTTTCTATGGGTGGTCGAGTAGTACTTATAAAGTCCATTTTAGAAAGTATTCCTATGTATTATTTTTCTTTATATAAAGCTCCGATGAGTGTGGTCAATGCTCTTGAGTCAAGGATGAAGCGGTTTTTATGGGGAGGAAGCGATGAAATTCATAAGGTTCATTGGGTCTCTTGGGATAAGGTTACTAAGACGAAGAGCGAAGGAGGATTGGGTATAAATAAGATTGAGATAAGTAATAACACGTTATTATTAAAGTGGTTATGGAGATATCAGATGGAAGATGATGCTTTATGGAGAAAGGTGATTGATGCGATGCACGGGTCCGGTAGAAGACGGGATAGCTTTTCGTCCAATCGTGCGATTTCCAGTGCCTGGACCAAGCTGGTCCGGCTTGGGTATCGAACGAATGTGCAAGGAGTTAACTTTACTAACTTGATTCGTGGTGTTATAGGTGATGGCAGGTAGATTCGTTTCTGGATTGACCCGTGGGTTGTTAGCGAGCCTTTAAAGGTTTTGTTTCCAAATCTTTTTCGACTTGAAGCTAATAAATGGTGCCTTGTTTCAGAGAGAATTAGGATGCAAGATGGTATTAGGAGTGTCACTTGGAGTTGGAGTAGGTACCCAACCTTGAAAGCCGAACAGTTGGAATTGGTCGAGTGTTATAGGTTGCTGTCGGCGGTTCAATTATCTAGTAAAAAAGATTAGTGGAGGTGGAACAGTGGTTCTAATGTCGACTATTCGTTTAAAGACACTAGAACTTGGTTGAAAGGGATGATTGCGACTAACAGTGAAGAAAGGTTTAATTGGTGCAAGTGGATTCCGAATAAAGTTAATCTATTCATGTGGCGGGCAAACATTGATAGGATTCCTACGATGAGTGCGCTTCGTCGTAGAAATATGTCGGTTGGGGATGGTTATTGTGTGTTTTGTGGAGACGCGGAAGAAACGACGGACCATGTTTTTACCGCTTGTCATTTGGCGCGTGGAGTGGTATAGCATCATGGTGTAAATTGTCCCCCGTTTTTTGGTTCTCGATTGTTGATTTCTGGGCGTGGTATGATCAGAAAGAAGTAGCCGAGAAAAAGAAAGAAATCGTGTATGGTGTGTTCATTTTGACATGTTGGCGTATTTGGAAGGCCCACAATGATAAAATATTTCGGAATCAAGATGTGAAGGTTGCTCAAATAGTGTCCGATGTGAAAGCTTTGGGTTTCCTTTGGTTACGGAGCAGGTATAGATGTGGTAGCGTGAATTGGAAGTCATGGTGTAATTTCAATCTTGATATGTTGTAAGTTGGTTTTCGCGGTTTTCTCCGTCTTGGAGATTCCGCTTGTTTAACGAAGTTTAAATTCCAAAAAAAAAAAAAAAAAAAAAATACAAAACAAAATGTCTATAGATTACCACAGAAGTATGGTCTTGCCTTTTTTTTTCCTTAATTGAGTATCTTGTGTTCACAATTGTGATACGTTTGAGTTTCATAAATGATGTTAGTTGACGCGTAATTGATCATACTGTGTTACTTGTCTTTGGTTTCTCGTGTTGGTTTGATCTATGAATCCTTCATAACTTATCTTGCTTCCTCAAGTAAAATAATCTATGTACTTAGCTTGTTGGGGTTTTTCTTTTTAGTTAATCTAGGGATTGCTAGTTCTAGATTATATGTGTTTCGTAGGTTAGCTAAAAGGCATTTGAGTTGTTGAGAAGTGTAATTTACTAATTTACGTATGAAACCATGAAAATTTACCGGTTTGGTTTTTCCTATGGGGAATGATATGCGTATTACTATATGACAGCGTTCGTGAATGTAAATAATTTTATTGTTTGTGGAACATGCCATTTTTCTATGGTGACAAGAAATCCACTGACTCATGATCGAGTTCATGGTTCATAATATGTATGGAGGATACTTAGGTTGAGAGGTGTGAAATAGAGCCGCATGCTTCATCTGAGTGCTATGTCTGCGCCACATAGACAATGGAGCCCGACAATTTAGCCCGAGCCGGCTCCATAGACATATAAATGAAGCGTTTGCTTAGGGCCACCATTTTTAAAGGGCTCATCATCTTGAATTTTGTTTCTCTATATTTTATATTTGGGCTTCTGTGTATTGTTTACGTAATAAAGAAACCAAGTAAGCATGAAAAAAAAAAAAAAAAAAGACTGGCTATTGAGTTTGCTTTTAGCTCAAAAGTTAAAATTAGTTAAATTTGTTTTGAGCTTCAAGAAAAGAAATGAAGCGAGCCAATCCAATGGATCAGTTTTGTCAAACATCGCTTCAATAATTTCTAGCTGTTATAAATTTGGTGTATTAGCTTTGAATAAGTTGTGTGTAATCATTGAGTACTTAATTCAAAAAGCAGCCCCTAAATTTTACTTCACTTTAGGCCGTTTTAAACGTTGAGCCGACCTTGCCTTTAGCTATGGTGGGTGTGGCTAGGGTGAGATTAAAAAAAAAAAAACCTCATTGGTTAAAACATGGTGCCCCCACTATGTACACAACCTTTTAGCGCTTGCCATTATGTTAGCGGAGGGGATGATGGCACCCTGTAATGGCTACAATAGGGTGGTGTTTAGGGAGTGAAGGGATGATGTGGAGGTGGGGTGTGAGCTCACATCACCGTTCGACCTTAGGCAATAAAAGACAAGAAGTGGCAAACTATGGTTGTGGTCAATATTCAAGCAATTTATGAACTTGTTTTTAAAGGTAGCATGATCTACCAAAAGGCTAGTTGCTTAGTGGTATTAAGTGGCAAAGTTTGAAGATCAAACGGGGTCTGACTCAAATTTTTCGCATCGCTAGGGGGAGGAAAATTAAATTGGTAGGGGCCGGACTCAATCCATATAAAAATTACCTACGAAAATCGCAAACTTCTACCACCGAGCCAAAAAACAGGGGGGGGGGGGTGGCTCTCACTAACCTTTGCCAATGGTGGTGTTATGTTGTGTTGCTATGCTGGTAATGTGTTTTTCCTGATACGTCCCATGGTGAACATACATATATGTAGATTTAAGAGTATGATTAGAGGGGATGTGTTATCCATTTAGCTGCAATGTAAGGACTAAAAGTGTAAAAGTTTAAAACCAAAAACAAAGTGTGTTTACTTCGAGAAAAAGAATACTTTGATGGCATATATGTAAATGTCACAACAATGAGTTGTTTCTAAGTAGTGGCGAACTGGCGATCGTGAATTGGGAATGTGGTCTCCTCACCGAATTGTTGACTTTCTTCTCTCTACAAAATGTCAACCTTTTGCTTTCTAAAACCAAATTATTACTCCTTCATATCTTTTGAAGTGTGGCCACCGACGTTTGTCGACAAATGGTTATATAATGTTTTGAAAGGTAGACGAGTCGCCCATGACATCTAATCAGTTTACTCGTTTATGAGGGTAAAACATCTAAGACAGATAATATTATATATTGTTACTTTAAAAGCAAATTAAAACATATATTTTTAAAAGTTTGATAAATTCTAATAGGAAATAATTAGTTATTTTTTTTTCCTGAAAAATTGATTCTGGTATAAAATATACAAGCACTAGCTAGTTGATAGATGATTTAGTCACACCAAGTTATCGCTAGTTATCGGCCTGATAGATATTAGGCCAGGTGTGATATAGAGCTTGAAGTGCGGGTATGTGTTAGTAGATAAATTTTTTTAATGTTCTTGTTAGATATTTTAGTATAACTAGGTTTTTATCCGGCCGCGTGTTGCGGCGGCGTCAATCTGATTTAGAAAATAATCTGGTGGTTCCTATGGAATAAATACAAAAAAAACAAATAATTTTATGAATAACTTTTAAACTCAATTCTGTTTTACTAACCACCAAATGAAAACACAACAAAAGGCTAAAAATTGAACTACCATGTTTGTGTTTAACACTTTAACCTTTATCTAAGGCTTTCCAAAACACCATATCAACAGAAGTAATCATTAGCGAAGCCAAATCTAACCAGACGCCAACAATCTTGAGCTCCGCAGGTACTATAACATCAACATTGGTCGCAGCCCATAAACCTACATGTCAACCCATCCCAGTGACTATGTTGTATATATGTGCGTTAAAACGAATCATTATATTTGAACCTATAAGATTGTGATGCTTACTAAATCATAGGTCTTATCCAGTGTGAAATCAACAGCTGCACATCTAATTCCCAAAGCCACGGCCTCAGCGCTTCGTGCATCTTTTGGAAAAGAAACATGAAAAGAAGCAGAGAAGCCGCAAGTTAGTAAAGTATGAGAAGATATCTAAATCCAAAAGCAACTTTATAACCAGAAATGAATTGGGAAGAGGTTTGATATAAACAGAAAGTTGGTGAGCATTGCAGGAACTTCTAGTGATTTGTTTGTTGGAGATATTTCAGAGAATCATGTACACATGTGTAAAGTAGCTAAGCAATGACATTAATATGGTTGTCATTTAGAAGTATATGATATTGACCATTATATTCCAGTCAATGAATGACTACCATGGTCATTAACAGTAAATAGACAATATACATCAGCAAAAAATGATAACTGATTGATTGAATTCGTTGCAGCATACAGCAATTTCACATAATGAAGGCGTAAACAATTTCACAATTAAATCAATTAAAACGCATCATAGAATTGCTACAACATGATCGTCCCATCTTCCATTCAAAGCAATCCAATAACATAGCACAGAAAAAACATAGAAGTATGAACATAAAGTAACTTGTTCATGTGAAATCTCATTAAACACTTACCACTTTTCACAATATAGATCAGTAGTTCTTCATCCCAATTCCCAAGCGACATAAAACACCTGCATTAAAAAGTCAACAATCCAAGCTGTGTAAAAAGCATGAAAAAATCTTATTTCCATAGACCATATAGAAACTATGATTTGCGAGACAACAATTCAAACCTACTCTCATATGCATATAGTTAATCGATATAATGGCACTTACATTTATCCAATGGCCACTAAATTCTTACCATATGCGCCACTAAATCTTGACCCCATTTCTTTGACATGTCTTGTATAAGCGGAAAATGTGTATTAAATTCAAACTCATTCCCAAAGTAAAAGATAAATATAAAAATCAAAACTTTCCTTGCATTCTAAACCCACAAATTTCTAGCGCATCATTTGGAGTCGCGCGTAATTTTGTAGCTCTTGACCAGCAATTTAAAAAAATAGTTTACTTGCTTCCAGGGAAAATGTAGAGTTATGGTAAACGACAACATACAACTTTTAATTGGACTTCATCTAACAGACAAAGTGTTCCTTAAAGCCTATGTTGTATTACAAGTTCGTTAAAAAAGGTTTGGACGTCACAAGGTCTTGTAGAAGGGGACTGTCCAACTTGAGCAGCAACCAAAAGCAGGTCACAAACTCGCAATGAATAATAGGAAATTAGATATAGGTAGCATAAAAATAAGATAACCATGATTAAACTCATCTATAGTTGTACACCTGTACCTTTGATAAAGGTAGGACCCAGGTTTAACATTATTTCTTTCAACACCATCCAACTTTGTACTGGGAATTGGATTCAGCAACCTCACCTTTCTATTCTGATTCCGATGGCAGCTGAAAAAAAGGATCCAAAAACATTACATAACACAGCATTGTCAATACAACAATAGTTAAAGAGAAATGACGGGTTGTATTTCATAATGTTCATATATGTTTTAACCCACACTTTGCTGGAAGCATGTTCTAAGAACTACGTTTTTAACATCATTTGAGTTTTTTCAAAACACGTAGAGGTTGTATTGATTTTAACTTTAAACACATCTTTCTACTGGCCGATTTTTATGGTCAGGCTGTTCTACTTTCATTGACTGAAATAGTTGCATGTTTTAACAGGAAATAATAAAATTTATGGTTAGATGACTTACTGTTATGAAGATTGAAGACAAATTTATTGTATGCTTCATGCCATGCGACGGGGCTTTTGCCACTGCTACACCCATCCTCTGCCACAAAGGAAACTCAATGTAGGTGTAGTTTTTTGCGTTTATTTAAATCTGATTTGAATAACAAACATATCGTAATTTTATAGGTGTGAATCTGAACTACCAAATAAAGGCCTAAAAATGAGTAGTTATAAATATATTTTGAATTACATGCAAGACAGAATTATAGAAAACATATATTTTCATGTTCATTTATTACATAGTTTAATCTATAAAAGAAAATAAGACATAAAAGACATACCATCAATATTTGATCTTCTCCATGCTAGAGCAGATCCACTGTTACATTAAAAACCTTCAAACATAGCTCCAAAAAAAGTAGTCAAAGTCAACACATTTGAAGTTTTGTTTATTTAAAAATTAAGACATTCAACAATGGTTATTTTATAGAATAATGAAACAACCTCTAGTGGGCTATGACTTAAATAAAGTATGTTAATGGGCTGTCATTTCTATGAGCAAAAATTCTATGGCTAAAATTTCATCATGAAATAGTGGCTACCTCCTGTCCATCTCCACTCAGGTAACAATCAAACTTGTCGAAAATAGAATCATTTTCATACATGTCACAAAGCTGATGGAAATACCAAGAGTTAGAAATCTTAATTTATAAATGAATCCATTGTAGTTTTATTAATCATGGGATAAGGGAGTTTATGAAGGATGTATCACCTTAGGCCTCAAATATTCATGAACCTGAAAGCTTGCCACTGGGCAGAATCCATACAGTGTGAAGGTTAAATTCCGCAGCAGCTATCACCTCTGTATCAACACATTCAACAGGTTGTTGACATTAAAACCGTTTGTCATTACCAAAACAAAACACGATAAACTCACCATCTTACAAAACCGTTTGTTGACATTAAAACCGTTGTTGGCATTTAACCAGTTATCATTGAAAGGAGATATCTATTCAAAAACAAAACACCATAGGCTCACCATCTTACAAAACAAATTCAATGTACACCATAGGCTCACCATCAGCTTGTTGACATTAAAACCGTTTTGTCATTACCAATTTTTCCTTGTGATCATGGTACATTAAGCACACCTATATGGAGATAAAAGTCGTACCTATATTATAGGATCAAGAGCTTATAAATCTCAACTGCAAATCCATTTTAAGCCGAGCTTTTTGTCTACATCTCTTTGATTGTGTCGAATGTATGACAGTGTGAAGGATGAAATTCGGCAGCAGTTATCACGTCTGTAACAACACATTTAACAGGAAAGCAACACTTAAATCCACACATAAACGAACGAACGCGACGCCTACAAAGAGCTCCCTATCCACTGCACATGTGTAAAAGAAGCACATATCGTAATGAACTTGAAATTTTCAAAAGCATCAACGCCCTCACTAACTTTGAGTTTTTCAGAATCGGGAGCTAATAAAATTTTGCCAAAGAAGCACAACAAACAGTAAGAACATAGAATCCTTTCAGTTGAAGGAAAAAAATAAAATTAATCAAAAATACAACTTACCAACACCTTCTGGTGGAGAGCCTATATTATCAATTTCTTTCGTGCATTTCTATGCATCAATAATAAAAACTCCAGAGCAGATAGTAAAAAAAATACAAATGAGATATCCAAAGCTACATATGAAATCTGGTAAATCAACCAACAAACGAACCTTCTCTTTGCCTTTTATTTCTAACAGACTTTAACTTTTCCGGTGATTTCGGGCATGGTAACTCATCCAACTGTAAAAAAACACCCAAACTTAATCAAATACACAATCAAAAACTCTGAACTGAAATACCTTCTATGCAAATATACAAGATATGACAGTTTGAAAACATAAAATTTGCACTATAAAGTGAATTAGAAGTTCCAAAAAAGTACCCCATATCCTCTGCCTCTTTCACGCCCTCCATAATTGTTGCGGTTATGGTAAGGACCTCCATTTGTTTCCGTTCTTTCTTCTAGAATCTTTTTGTGAATTTACAACTGTTAGCGGAAAACGTCTCACAAAAAGAAGCGAGCGATTGAAGTTTAATCGTTTGTCTCCCATGAGAAATGTTCAATGAGCTAGCTAGCTCTGCATACACCAACATCATTCAGTATTATCACCAATAAAGAACACTATTATCATTAATCAAGAACAGGACTACATTTTTGTGCACAAGGTCCACTTTTGACGGTTTTAAAGTGTTTTTGAGCATTGTAAACCAAAACCAAACCAAACCGTACCCAACTCAACCAATAAACATTTTCCAACATGGCTACATATCAACAAAAACGGTTGTTCAAAACTTATGCCCAGAGTTCGTAATGAACACAACATACCCCCTACACAAAAAAAAAAACCCACAGCCCAAACCCAACCTAAACGTCTATACCACATCACCCATTTAACATCGTTCCAATTGTTCAAAGTTTATTTCAAGGTGCCACTTTTCTTTCCATCTCTTTTTTTCCCTAGCTTATCTTACATTTGTGCTGGATTCAACCGTCTTTTTTTTTCACTGTTTGTTTTTTCATTCTCTTCTGCCAATTAACCATTTTTTATGTCTGTTTCTTCTACACTTTTCCTTGAAACACCTTCTGTCCAAATATATGGGTTTTTTTGTACAATTTATATCCATCTATACAATTTAGAATTCTTAGCAGTTGATAGAAATTCCAATATAACTAATCATGTCTAATTCACAACATTTACCAACATATCAACAAAAACTGTTGTTCATTAGTATTTCCACACCAATATTAATCAGTACAATAATAGATTAAAAACAAACAGAAACATACCTCTGTTTGCAGCTTATTTGATAGCATCTCTGACCTAGCTTCAACCTCATCTCTTTGTAGGGTTCACTCTTCACCTGCAACAAAACCCATCACAAATCAAACCAACCCAAAAAATACTCACTATTGTTTTTTTAGGTGGAGCGAAATGGAAGATGATGAGAGTTTGGTTTGGTTCACTCACCCACCGGTTCTATTTTGATTCTCCTCAGAAATAGTGTCCGACAACTGGACCATGAAGCCACCATCACCATCATGCAATCGCTACCTAGAGTTTCGAATAGCCAAAGATATTGATCGAAACAATCCCAGTGAAGCCATCACCACCACCATACAACCGCTACCTAGGGTTTTGAAAGCCAGGCAACAGTGGTCATCGGATGGTGGTGGCGTTGACAGGTGAAGGCGATGACTGGTCAGAGAAAGAGAGGAGTTGAAGGGGGTTTTTTATGAGATTTGGAAGTGATGGTGGTAACCGGTCAGAGAAAAAAGAGTTGAAATAAGGGTTGTGTGACACGTTGATGATGAGAAGGTGAGTGGGTGAACAGGATTCATGGTTGTGTGACACGTATGTTGGGGGAAGTTGGTCCAATTAGCTAGTGCCAAACAGACAAATGAAAAAGAGATCAGATTAAGGAAAATTTTTTTTTTGCCATAATCGGGTCTCGAACCCAGGTGACTTCTGTATAAGACATCTCATTTAACCACCACATCACTTCAATAAGATGTTAATATGATTGAAACCAGATCTACTTATTCACATGCAAAATTCTATAAAAATCCAAATCACTATTCAAATGCCAAGGTATATTATTATTATGTAATTATATTAACTTGTAGATCGATGTGTTTCATGATATACATCAAGCATGTTATGAGAGTGTAGAGTGCATGTTTGGTTGAGTTTGTTTTGATTTTACATGTTTAGAAACCGAAAGCAATGTGGGTTATAAGGGGGCAACACCCCTAGAAGCAGGATCCAAGCGGTGGCAGCCCTTGACGGGGTCCAATGGGCAGGGCCCTGACTAGGTCGAGTTGCATTAGAAATTTGTTTATTTTTCAAAAATTAACTTAATATTTTTGGTGGGAAAGTGACTCATTTTTATTTAGAGACAATTTTGTTTCAATACGATAAAAGTTTTCTAGCCCTACCTCCTAAATTTGTATTCCTTCTTTTTGGTCAAAAACTGGTTCACGAGATTACACACAAAAATCATACTTTAGTCTTGCGGATCAAAATTTGAGTTTTATACTGTTAAAAATTTTGATAGAACTATCGAATTGTTTCAATTTAAAAGTTATATGCAACTCTCAAATTATCCAAATAGTTTTCAGATAATCCTCATGGGTATAGCGATCGCTCATGCAAGTCAGCTGAGGTGGCAAGCGAACTCCTCAAGTTTAATGGTGTGCCAACAAACTTGGCTTCGGTTTGTTTGTCAAAGGAGCGAACTCTATTCTTCATTCCATGTAGAGTCACGATATTGTTAGCTTGAGTTTGTTAGTTTTTTCCTTATTCAAGTTTTCTTGTGAATTATGAAGTTAGCGAACTCATAAAAACATGTTTAGATCTTCTTGATCATTTCACTGCCCATGATAGCAATCTGTCTATACGTACAAAAACTTTCAAAAAACCAAACTCTAAAGCACAATAAATCCATGTTAGAAAACTTACATTGTAATCGCCGCACACCTTTGTTACATGAAGCTCACATGTATCAGAATCTTTGTACTTGCTGCAAAAAAATCTAAAAGAAAACGAAATCATAGAATTGAACCAGGCTTGTGTTTGACACAATTCCCTTAAACAGATTCTTCGTCTGTTCCCAGGGTACACCGGTTCGAAACAGTGGCGATGGTGCACTGCCGGACTATCCCACTTGCCTGAAAAATAATCGATACTTGGTTGCTACTCTTGAGTGTATGTGTGTTGCAAGAGTTTTTTAGTGTATTCTTTTCATGTATCTCATATATGACACAAAAGTCTCTAATATATACAAGAGGCAATGGTGGATGAAGAGTCTAACATAATTAGACACTTAATGTTAGTTTTAAAACTATAATCAAGTGTCATAAATAAATTAACTCTACTTAAGAGTTTTTCTTCAATTCACCACATGAAGAGTTATACACTTAATTTTAGTCTTAAAACTATAATAAAGTGTCATAAATAAATTAACTCTACTAAAGAGTTTTTCTTCAATAATTATAATTTCACTAAATTATAATTTCATTAACTTAAACCTCCATTCACCTTCTAAACTTTCCAACAATCCCCCACATGAATGGAGATTGATCAGAACACGCATATTTCGAACAAACCCCCACATGAAAAGGAGTCATTCTGAGAAGCAACCTCATCCCGATTAAATTTCAACAGTTGAGTTTTGCATACGATAGGTAGGTGTGACCCTTTGAACCTTCGCTTATGAAAGGCACTTAGCCCACTGGCTCTGAGTAGAACGCGATGTCTTTGAACTCGTTTGCCGTTTGTGTGGACGACAATACGCTTCACCAAGACTCTCCCTGATAACGTCAAGTCCTCATAGTTGTGTCCGTTATGGTCATGGACACGTGCCTGGTTCTGCAAGAGCTCTTAAGTATTGTGCCCCAACAATACCCTTCGAAGCGACCCCACTTCTCTCTCACATAGATGATCTACTGGGACTGGTTACCTTAGTCAAATCTTTAAAAGCCATAAGCTTAACCTCAAACTTGTCACTTTTTAGGAATGGACTAGGAAGCTTATTAAATTTATAGTAAGCTCCCCCTTTTCAAAACGTGGGGGTTTCCACCAACTCTCCCCCACAGTGACCTTCGCCAGTTCATACAATTAGGTTGTCCTATTGAACTCAGATGTTGGGATCTCAAGTCAGCTGAGTTAGGTTTTCTTCGCATAAACTTAGCCTTTCATGGGCTTTAGTCCCATTCCCATTGACGACTTCTGAACTAACTCTCTGCTTAAGCTTTTTGTTAGCGGATACGCGATGTTATCCTTTGACTTCACGTAGTCAACAGTGATAACTCCTGTAGAGATTAGTTTTCGTACCGTATTATGTCTACGTCTTATATACCTGTTCTTACTGATACACATTAGCTCTGCCAATTACCGATTGACTATCACAGCGTATGCATTAGGCCAATGCCGGCTTCGGCCACCTAGGTATATCCTTAACAAATTTACGTAGCCATTCTGCCTATTCATCCTCTTTATCTAAAGCGATGAATTGTGATTCCATCATGGATCTAGCAATAAATGTTTGCTTAGGTAATTTCCACATTATCGTAACACCTCCAAGTGTGGGTAAATACCCACTCGTCACCTTGGAATCATTCGTGTCAGATATCCATTCGCATCACAGTAACCTTCAATAACTGCTGGATATCTTTATATTGCAGCTAATAGTCTCGTATGTATCCTAATTACCAAAGCACCTGTGTCACGTACTTCTAATGAATTAAACTTAGGTTGCTTGTGTATCTACTTAGCTTGCTTGCTAAGTCTGGTCTGATACAACTCATCAGATACATTAGGCTGCCAATAATTCTAGAGTACTCTAATTGGTTAACAGACTCACCTCGATTCTTAGCTAGACGTTGACTCGTGTCAATGAAAGTTCTAGCCAAATTAGAGTCATTTCCATTGAACTTCTCAAGAATTAATGAAAGTTCTAGCCACATTAGAGTCATTTCCATTGAACTTCTCAAGAATTTTGTCCACATAATAGGACTGACTTATAATAGGTCTGTTCTAGGTTCGTGTGATTTGTACTTCCCAAAATCACATCCGTTCATATCAAGCCTTCTATTTTCAAATGCAAGTCACCTCCACACTTATGTGTTTATTGGATAACTACCAAATGGGGTGATGAAAGTTTCTTCCTTTCATATGTAGTTTGAAAACTTCTCAAGTACCATTTTTACATCCCTACAGATTGTTTCTTAAATGGCTCTTCCCCCCACATTGCTTGCACTTTGATTAAGTTTGAGTAACATCACTCATGATGACATTACACACTCGTGATAAGACAGCGACTATCTATATATTTGTGTTTATTGAGGTCATCCATTATATTACTCAACCCATATTTCTCACACAAACCGTTTTCTGAGCTATATGAGTTCTCCTCATATTCAGCTAAATAGTATCATAACCAATGAACTATTTATTCGGTCATTTCGAGTCATCATTTTTAATGAATTATATATTTACATTTACAAAATTCATTCTTATGTCGTCACATATGTTTGAATGTTCAAAGTTAATTTATTCTCTGTGGAGCTTCTAAATTAACAAGTATTAGTCTAACATGCTTTAGACTACGAATACTTAGCATGTGAACAGAAGATGCCTCATTCTGATTCTTCACAGCCTTAAGAGATAACTCACTATCTCTTCCTAACATTCACGTCTTAGTTTAGACCCAAAATGAGATTTTGTTTACCATCCCAAAACCTTGGTTTAAAGAATGCTTCAAACCATAATTAATTCCATCCATTAGGATCAAGACTCGTTTGCCTTTAATCTCCAAGGCTTCACCATTGACTCTTTAGGACTTAAACATAAGTCTTAATATAAGTCACTTTGAACATATTCATCATCAACAAGTCAATTAGATTGACACCCAACGACATGACATTCACATATGCCTAAGTGATATGTATATATTTTGTTGAAACTATTTATTGGGTGACTCCCAAAATATATCACGAATCCTCCATATAGATCAACCAACATTGATGGTTTGTAGAAACTCTACACGTCCATCACTATTTTAAGTCTTTTATAATAAATCTCGCAAAATTTATCAACGACTAATGAATAATAACATATATTCCTATCATATGTTATAGTCATCGAAAATACATTTGTTCAATTCTATGTTGATGCTCTCAACATTGGATGACATATCTCGTTTTCGTGTATTTAACCTCAATACACTTGCCACGTTGATCATAATTATCTCAATGGGGATGGATGAAGAGTTTTTCTTCTTAGTCACTTAATTAGAAACTTAATTTTATAAATAAAGTCTCTAATAAATTGATATAAGAAGCTCTAATAAAGTGACATAAAAACTTTAATTAGAAAACATGAAACTCTACCCAAGAGTTTACTCTTTACTCACCACATTAAGATTCCAATTAATAATTATAATTTACCAAATTATAATTTCAATATAATCCAAAATGTATATAATATATTACATATATATTTAAACGGATTCATATAAGGATATATTCTCTTCAGAGTTATTTTGTCCCTACGGTTGGAAGTGGTGAAGCTATTTCTTTTTGGGGAGATGCGTGGCTGCGGGATCTCCCTCTTCGAACAGTTTATCCTAATTTATTTCGGCTCGAGTCTAAGAAGTGGGTTACAGTGAGTAACCGGTTGAGGTTTGTAAATGGGAACATAGTCCTTACGTGGGGTTGGAGGGCTGAACCTTCCTCGCAAGAAGCTATTTCAGAGTTGTTTCAATTATTGGATGATCTTTTTGGGTTTCAATGGAGCGGGAATGGTGACAAATGGAGTTGGAAGGCGGATTCTAGTGGTGATTTTTCTGTTCAATCAGCTAAGAAATTGTTGTATGCAGATTTTCCTCAAGATATTCTTCCGAGGTTCGGATGGAAAGGTTGGGTTCCCCTTAAGTGCAAGATCATGGTTTGGCGAGCCGTTCGTGATCGCCTCCCTACTCGTTTGGAATTGTCTAAGAGAGGCGTTAATGTACAGGACCAAGGGTGTGTTTTTTGTAATATGGGTCACGAAACGGCGTCTCATTTATTTTGCTGCTGCTTGTTTGCTTCGGAAATTTGGTTCAGGATCTTTGCTTGGTGCCGGTTGTCTCCCAATAGTGCGTCTGATGTGGCCGATGTCCTGCATATTATTGAATCTCAAACGTTGTCCAAGACTAACAAATACATTCTCAAAGGTATCATCTTCACTTCGCTTTGGATGATTTGGATTGAAAGGAACACTCGGATTTTTAACAACATAGCCCGAAGACCAGTTGAATTGATGGAAAGCATTAAGAAAACTTCGTTTTTTGGTTTAAGCATAGATCTAGAATTAAAAGTTTCGATTGGATTCGATGGTGTAATTATCCTTTGGATTTTATGTAATTCGTTTGTTTGCCCGGGGGTCCTTGTTTTGAGGACCGCTTGTGGTTGTGTGAATGAAAGTTAACTTACAAAAAAATTATAAGGATATATAAACATCAAATCTCAAAGTGTTATTCTCTTCAACACTTTATCGTTCGACGAAATAATAGCAATTATATCGTCTCGTGGCATGTTTCGAGGTACTCCCTCAATACACTGTTCAAAACAACAAAGTTGTTTATACTTAACTACTCACAAGTAGTTGAACAAGTAAATATGTCCAAAACAACATCAAGTTGTTTTACACTAAATGGTCTCTCTAGACTATTATATGGTTCAAGTCATCATACTTCTCGTACAAGTATCAAACCATATATAATTTGTAAAAGACATGTTTTATTCATACTAAACATTTCCACTTTTACAAGTATTTTCCATAAACTATACCTATTTATGTTTTGATTACAAATCAAAACCATAAACTCTAATATAGTTTTATTATTCAAAGCATTCCTAACTCACTTGTTAGAGTATATGGTTTTCATAATTAACCGTTTCTAATTGACTCATTAGAAACTATACGTGTACCATATAAACATATACGGTTTGAAAATTAACCATTTCTAACATACTTGTTAGAATGCAGATGATTACACGTTTCATCATATAGAGTTTGGATATATCAAATAAACCTTTTTCTAACACACATGTTAGAATAAACGATTACCAAAATCATTTTAAAGGTCATTGGTTTATATTCTCAACCGTTTCTAACCTGCTTGTTAGAAATACACGATTATGACAATCGTTTTAGAACTTGTTGGTTTATATGAAATAAACCGTTTCTAACAACCTCGTTAGAAAATTAAACCATCTACATAAATGGTATTAACTTTGGATTTTCCAAAATATACCCGTTTCAAACTCACTCGTTAGAAACCGTCAAATTTTAACCAAATTGGTTTAATGTTGGAAAAGGTTGAAACACCCAATCATCCATAAACCCATGAGTTGAAACACCCCATTAAAACCTTTAAGAATATTTGACCCAATTTAATGGTATTCTTATTATTTTTAAGTTTCAACTTTGGAGTTTTAATTAGTATTCTTACTAAAACCTTCAATAAAACAAAATAAGTTTATAACTTTTTTATTTTCACAAAATTTTCCAAAATAAAAATTTCCAACACGTTTGTATTTTGTACAATAATCTTTTCTAACACACTTGTTAGAAAATATAAACATCTTAGTTTGTCTTTACAAAATCATCAATCACTAACACGCCCGTTAGAGAAATCAATATATAAGTTTACAAATTAAACTTACTATTTTGTAAATAATAATTTCTAATACGCTTATTAGAAATGTTTCATGACACGTTATTCTTTCAACATCGTCGATTCTAACACGCCTGTTAGAAATACATGTTTGAAAACCTTATATTTCGAAACCTTTTAATTTTCCAATACTCTTATTAGAAAATGTAAACATTTCAAACACTTTGAAATTATCTTTCTAATACGCTTACTAGAAAGAAACGTGATCAACCAAGTTTACATGGGTTTTCAAATAATTTGTCTTTTCTAATGCTTTCATTAGAACTTTATTATTTCCAAAACATGTAAACACATGTTACATTGTAATCGCCGCACGCCTTTATTACATGAAGCTCACATGTATCAGAATCTTTGTACTTGCTGCAACAAAATCTAAAAGCAAACGAAATCATAGAATTGAACCAGGCTTGTGTTTGACACAATTCCCTTAAAAAGATTCTTCGTCTGTTCCCAGGGTACACCGGTTCGAAACAGTGGCGATGGTGCACTGCCGGACTATCCCACTTGCCTGAAAAATAATCGATACTTGGTTGCTACTCTTGAGTGTATGTGTGTTGCAAGAGTTTTTTAGTGTATTCTTTTCATGTATCTCATACTAGGTTATGTACCCGTGTGATACACGGGTTGAACAATTTAAATTATATATATTATATATAAATTTAAAATATAATTAAGAAAAAATAGATTACATATTTTATTTAAAATAAAAAAAGTTGTCTTTACAACCGAAAAATATTAAATATTCATCAGCACCTAAATGATTAATTGTAAAATACTTTTTTATTCACATAAAACTTTTTTCAAACATTCCAAAATATATTTTTCATACCGTGGCTATTACCTTATAAGACTGCAGGTACAACAAAACCAAAAAAAAAAATCAAAAAGTAATAAAGGTAAATCTGTTTATGCTAGGACATAAAAAAATGAAATTAATTTAAAAGTATCTCCTCATCCGTTAAACCATCCCAATCGAGTATATGTGCCCCTCATTTGTTTTCTTTTATTATATAGTGTAGATGTAGATTTCAGTTACAACTATGATTATTAATATAATTAATAAAATTCATTTTAATACATTTATAATATGCTTTTGCAAATCAATTATTATAATTAAATTTGAATTTATTGTATTAAATTAAATAACAAAATGAGAGAATTCATGAGGGAGTGCCATGTGTCCCTCATGTGTTTTCTTTTATTATATAGTGTAGAAGTGTAGATGTAGATGTAGACGTAGATGTAGATGTAGATGTAGATGTAGATGTAGATGTAGATATGACACAAAAGTCTGTAATATATACAAGAGGCAATGGTGGATGAAGAGTCTAACTGTCACACCCTCAAAATCCACTTGCGGAGTTTTACCGCGAGGCGCATGACAAACCAGGATCCAAACCAACGATCACAATAAACAAGTCTAAATGAATTTAATGCAATTTCAAAACATAGTTTAAAATCCCCGTTTACAGCGGAAGCTTATTCAAAACAGTATCTCAAAAGTAAACCAAATGTTCAACATAGGAAAACCATGCGACTCTAACTAGACGCCGTGCAGACGCGTGCGCCCTAGTCCAGTTGTGCTACCTTAGCGACCTGAGAAAACATGTAAAAGTTTACGTCAGCACAAAAATGCTGGTGAGTTTACAGGTTTTGTAATCCAAGTACCAAGTCCACCTGTCCATACTATAACAAATCGAAAACCAGTGTACGCTAGCTAGGCGTATGTTTTGTTACTACCACGATTGGAAAACCATTACTAACACGCATACCAGATGTTGTGCCCGAAAAGTAAACCAGTTGTTCCTGTTGTTCCTGTTTGAGACAATATGCACTCGCCCGGCCCTCCAAGCCGACGAGCGGGGTTGGTCATTCCCAATAGCGCTATTCACATTTCCCCGTTGTGCAAACCCGCACATTCATGGTTCCCCCCGGGACTTCCAAAGATCGTGTAGTACACAATAGAAACCCATAGTATGACAGTAGTTACCAAATAATCGTTTTAACACATGTTTTCTCCCCCGAGAATATGAAACCAGTTTAAAAGAGGGGCCGTAAACTCACCTTAAGTTGCGTTACTCCTTAACCCGAGTAAACTCAGCTGCTATGCTAGTCCCGTAAAGCGGCGACCTAACATATGACAGTTACAAGTACTTAGACTAATAACCCGCAGGTTAATTAGTCCCTAGATGTCCAGACCATAACCAAGTTCGTTTGAAAACACCGTGACTGTTTAACTGACCCAAAGTACAAGACTCGACATCCCATTGGTGACCCGAGACTTCCCGTGTTATGTTTACGCTCTCAAACATGCAATCATGCAAGCACACTTAACATACGTTAACGCACAACAAATCATAGCACATAGCTCACGTATCACCGAATTACATCCAGACATATGTTACCAGGTTATTAGATATGTTACGGGGTTCCTAGCATGTTCCTTCATGTCAAATCGGGTCTCGAAATGCTAATTTATACTTACAGCAGCAGTACACGCGATTAGGAAAAGTCAACTAGCATTTAGGTTGGTCAACTGGCATTTAGGAAGGCTAATCGCATGTAACTACTAGCATTTAGGGCTGATTGCATGTAAAAACTAGCATTTAGGGCTGATTGCATGTAAAAACTAGCATTTAGGGCTGATTGCATATAAAAACTAGCAATTAGGGCTAATCGCATGTAAGTACTAGCGATTAGGCCCTAATCGCATGAAAGACTGGCGATTGGCCTCCTAATCGCCTCTAACATAGGCGATTAGGATTGCTAATCGCCTGTAACCTTGCTGTTCCAGTTTTTCGCGCGTTTAACGCTCCAAATCAGATCCAGAACGTGTGTAACCACCCAATATCATCCCAAACACTATCCTAAACATGTTTAAACCAAAATCCTTCGTTTTACCTCGTATTATCAGTCCTGCATGCAATCACGTATTCCAAACACCATTCACATAGCATGCAACATCACACTAACATGCGTAACTATCACCCTAATAATCAGTTACTCAGATTTTTATCAACATAATATCCTTATTATTCTGATCTAACATAATAACATGTCATTCATTCATCTAGAATCATAAAAACCCTAGCTTTCTAATCATAAACACACATAACACATGTATACTAGTTAAAATCCGATTAACAACACTTATTAACGATTTTCAGAAAGCTTTTCCGTTTTAGAACAGGTCTGGACTATTAGGGATTGAATAAAAATGTTTATAAGATTGCATGGATGTAAACCATACCTTGGATTTGTAAAAGAATGATGGATTAAGCTTGAAACCTTGTGTTTTGATCAAAAATCGTGTTCCAGAGGTTGTGTGTGTGTTGGGGCAGGTTATGGGACGACTAGGGTTTGTATAATGAAGTTTATGAGGTCAAGTATGGTATTTATAGTCGTTTTTAGTCGTCCAGCACGTAACTAGCGATTATGCAGCCAGTACATGCGATTAGGGATCCTAATCGCATGATGTTCAGGCATTTGGGGCCTAATCGCCCCCTAGGGCACACGAGTATCCCCTACTCGCCCCTAATATTGCCTACTCGCCTCCCTTATAGGCGATTAGGCCTTCCTAATCGCCTATAGGGGCTGGTTTCGTGTGTTTTGCGCGTTAAACCCCGTTTTAACATATGTTAACACATATTCACATACCGACAAGTCACATAATGATTGTAAACACATAACACTTGTAAATACACATATTCACACTCGTTCACCAATTCCCGGGACTCGAGACTTGTATGTTCCGTATGCCCTGACGATCCTACAAATCGTCACCGTTTGTACACTTGGTTAAGGACCGACATCTAATGAACCTCTAGACCAACATCCAATGATCCTCTAGACTAAACCGGTAGTTCCCGAACCATAACCCGACTTAACTAACCCAGTTAAGTACAATATACGCGTGACTCGCTAAGGTAGACTTTCATCTAGACAACGTTGTTAACCAGAATTTGCCGGGTGTCACACTAACATAATTAGACACTTAATGTTAGTTTTAAAACTATAATCAAGTGTCATAAATAAATTAACTCTACTTAGGAGTTTTTCTTCAATTCACCACATGAAGAGTTATACACTTAATTTTAGTCTTAAAACTATAATAAAGTGTTATAAATAAATTAACTCTACTAAAGAGTTTTTCTTCAATAATTATAATTTCACTAAATTATAATTTCATTAACTTAAACCACCATTCACCTTCTACACTTTCCAACAATCCCCCACATGAATGGAGATTGATCAGAACACGCATATTTCGAACAAACCCCCACATGAAAAGGAGTCATTCTGAGAAGCAACCTCATTCCGATTAAATTTCAACAGTTGAGTTTTGCATACGATAGGTAGGTGTGACCCTTTGAACCTTCGCTTATGAAACGCACTTAGCCCACTGGCTCTGAGTAGAACGCGATGTCTTTGAACTCGTCTGCCGTTTGTGTGGACGACAATACGCTTCACACAAGACTCTCCCTGAAAACGTCAAGTCCTCATAGTTGTGTCCGTTATGGTCATGGACACGTGCCTGGTTCTGCGAGAGCTCTTAAGTATTGTGCCCCAACAATACCCTTCGAAGCGACCCCACTTCTCTCTCACATAGGTGATCTACCGGGACTGGTTACCTTAGTCAAATCATTAAAAGCCATAACTTCCTCAGTATGCATATTATCTACATGTTTAACCACAACTTCCTCAGTATGCATATTATCTACATGGTTAACCACAACTTCCTCAGTATGAACATTATGGACATTGTTATCCATAACTTCATCAGTATGCATAGATTGAGTGGTGTGTTGGTTAACAACAACTTCATCACTATTATCCACCACTCCTTGATTAGCCTCAGGGTTATCATCTCCATTCCAGCCTAACAATTATCTAATCCTAACCACTTTATCAAGGTCAAATGCCATTACCTCCTCATCAGTTATTTCTTCTACCCTAACTTTAGTTGGTGAGCAGAAATATGTGTGCACCATAGTTATACCATACTCACAATAAACATTAATTAACATAGACTCTGGAATAACCTTGATAAACCCAATCACATCAGCATCACTATATAAAGCCCTAAGACCAAAATCAAGATCAGAACCTGGCACTAGATAATGGTAATACCTTTCAATATCCTTTTGATAACCAAAATTTTCCAGTATACGATCCATCTCATGCACTGAAACCTTGTCATGATCAAGCAAATCAATGAAATTTTCCTCACCCTCAACATATGTCCTGTCAGGAAAATGAGTGAATCTTCCATTATGATGAAGCATGATAGAGAACAAACTGGGAGCACCCACTGCATTTACGTGTTAATCAACTTAAAAATTCAAAGTTTTCAAAAAAACATCATCAAATGTATGAACACTTACCATATAATTCAAGCACCTCTTCATGTGTCAGGTTCTTATGAACCCTAAATCCTAGTCGTCGTGTCTCTTCGTCGTCCATAATACTGATGATTACACTTAGGGTTTTTGTGGAAGTTAACATGGAAGAAGAAGGGTGTGTGTTTGGGGAGACGATTCGTGTAAGGGTTTTGAATTTATCAGAACACACAGGGGGGTTTTATAGCAATTAAAAGTGAATGGACTAAAATACCCCTGAGGGTTTTGAGGTTAACTGAGATATCTAACAAAGTTAGTCAAGAAGGACATAAAACGTAATGAAAAAGCAAATTTTGGACATAAAATGCTAAAAAAAAAGGTCATGTTTCATTATTTCATTGATACATAAAGGACACAAAGTGTAATTTTGTATTTATTTAAAATACAATTAAAAAAAATTGGAGGGAAATCAAGGGGTGTGAAGGCCTCACATAGTGCCATGTGTCACATCTCTTTTTGTTTATTATATATAGATTACTAGTTTATACTTCGGGGGTGTTCCGGGGTTAACAAATCTAATATGACTCAAGGAAAATTAGTTAAATTTGATGAAATGAGAATTGAAATATGTTAAGATTTAGCATTGCCATCTATAAGATGAGAAAATAGAGAAATGATTGGGCTCTATGGTTGTTGGTCTAAGATTTGTTGTAAGTATCTATTAGAGCTACAATCATGTAATTCTCTGCAACACCAAAACAAAAAAAAATACCATATTATTTAGTTGGTCATGAGTAGTGGGAACCAAGTGTTAGGTCTCAATGCTAGTGACCTAAGTGTTAAATATCCCACTATTTTGTTTTGTGTGTAATATACGAAGAGTAACCCAATTTATCACACATAATTGAAGTGTAACCAAGTAAAGAAAAATTATGGGTCAGCTGCCCATCTTGAATTCATTAGGTTTTCTATAGAAAAAAAATTGAGATTACCTGAAGGATGCCACACCATCTAATTTTCTTCATGTCTACTCCATGATCCAAATCATCAGGGACATGATAGTACCCTCCTGCACAAATATTTAATTCTCACATATCATCACAATAATATTTCATGCAAATTGACCCAAACACTCTTTCAAATCAAGATTAACTTTGCAAAAATTATTTAGAATACCTATAAAATCACATAAAATTCAACTAGAGCTCGTCTAGTTCAAAATGTAGACCTAATTTCCCTCCATTTCTAATTCCAAACCATAAAAATAAACATGATCATAAATACATTGAAACATGCATAAATAATTACCTTAAAATTACTTAAATAAACTCAACATCCAAACAAAAAACAAACCAAACAACTACCGAATTATTATTATTCTGTTTAATGTCTGATGTTATCCATTTGCCAATTTGAACAACAGAAGGCCTGGTTTTGATCTTACTCCTTCTCATCTTATTTTGTGTCTTACTCCCTTTCATATTCAAATAAACATACCGATTATTATACATCTTTGGTCTTTTTCTAAGCCTATCGCTTGTTGAATTTTATGATTCACTCAAAGCCCTAATTTGTGATCAATCACGTCCAATATTAATACATAATCAAGTCATTCTTCATCATTAACCACTTTACTCCTAATTCCTTCATTCTAATTCTAAACATAAACTTACCGTAAACTTATTCCATCTGAATTCATCAATAACATATATAATCTTAATGTTCCAATCACATTCCATATAAAAAAACAATAAACCCTAAAACGTAAAAAACGTAGCATTCCAATCTACAATCTAAATAATAAAATTTAAACAACTATACAGATTCATCTAAATCCCTAACTAACGATCAAATTATTATATTGAAAGAAACTAAATATCCAAAGCCACAACTAAGCAATGAAACCAAACCACAACTAAGCAATGAAATCAAAAGATTATATCACAGAAAGCATACGCAAGATACTATGATTCAGTAACAAAGATTCAATTATTATAGTAGAGGCAAGCAGAGATTCGGCTCACCTCATTTACAAACCTAGTTAAAATCATAGTATACTGAAAACATAGATTAACTAACATTAACTAACCTTTCAAGAGGAGAATGATTAGCAGAAAGCACAACTCCATGACTAAAAGCATCATTCTTCATAATATTATCAAATCCAAATCTATGAACAATAATATTATTAATTTCATCCTTCGAACAACCAAACCAACCATACTTCACATTACCATCACCTCCATTCTTCTTCTCCACAACCTTCACAAACATCTGAAAGCTCCCAAGCCTAGGTTGATCAATGACACTACCATTAAACATAATCCTATCAATACACACAACTCGAGCCTCAATCCATACATCACCTAACCTTGTAACAAACTTTTCCTTAATAATTTTGTACAACTTATCATTATCCTCCAATTGAACCAATCCGCTGTTCCGATGGCAACTTAGGAATTAGAGACGGAGAGGAAGAGGGAGATGGAAAGGTGGTGGAGGAGAGGGAGAAGAGGAGGAGGAGGCGGCGGCAGCGGTGGCAGAAGGAGAGGATAGGGGAAGGAAGGGTTTTTAGGGTTAGAGAGAGGAGAAGAAAGTTTATATAGGTGATAGGATTTTTTGTTTTTTTAGTTCTTACATTTTGCCACATGACACACTCAAGGGGGGGAGAATGGCCCTGATGAGTGCGATGTCAATTGAGTGATATATATATATATATATATATATATATATATACTAGTAGGTAACTCGCACGTTGCAGCGAGATTTTATGTGTGCGGGTCATTTCGTCAGCGGGATTTTATGCGTGCAGGTCGTTTTCGTCGATGATACCAGCTAGGACCAGGTGATATCATTAACTAACGAAAAAAGATCCAAATCTTAAAACAAATCATCATAACATATTTTTATTAATGGCTTTACCAAGTACTTTTGTGTTGTCATATGCTAGTGGTGTGATATACGATACTATAAGTGATTGAATCTAGAAAAAGAATGTACATTACACAGTATTGTGTATGTGGCAAAAGATGAATTGTGCTTTCGTGGATTTGCATACCACATTAGTTGCATCCCCCTTTCCTTCTAGTCCAACCTCAATAATAGCAAAGTTTGCCTACAATCAAATGTTTTGTGTTTGTTAGTAGAAGAATCATAATGACGAATTGACGATCGTATTTATTTTTTGTATGTGGTTATGGAGATTAAGATTTCACCTGTGTTACAAAAAAAAAAAATAATAATAAAATTGGTCACATACTTGCTTTGTTGCAAAATTTTGAAAACAACTAAAGAAAGGAAGTTTACTCCCATGTTACTTGGAGGTTACGGATTTGAGTCTTTGATACAACCCCATGTTGAAATACAGGGTAAGGATGCGAACATCATACCAAGTTGGCCCCAAACCCCGGGAAATGAGATAAACAAGCGATATAGTTTGTAGTAAATTATTTGTGAGGTTGGGCCGTTAGTATATATAATTAGAAAATGATGGTGGCTAAAACAACTAAAGAAAGGAAGTGAGGTTACTCCCATGTGATTTGGAGGTCACGGATTCAAGTCTTTGATACAACCCCATGTTGAAGTAAATGGTAAGGATGCGAACATCATACCAAGTTGGCCCCAAACTCGCGGAAATGAGAGAAATAAGCGATATAGTTTGTAGTAAATTATTTGTGAGGTTGGGTCGTTAGTATATATAATTAGAAAATGATGGTGGCTTGGACCAATAATAATTAGCAAATTAAAGAGCATTATGATTGTGAATTGATGTTTAGCTAAGTAAATGAAATTACAATATTACCCACTTAGATGAATCTGAAATGACAACTTTACCTATCTAGCACCTATTATATAGTATATATATATATATATATATATATATATATATATATATATATATAGACAAAAGATCAAATACAAACAACTTTTTCGTACGAACTGTACGAATCAAAGGAAAAACACGGAAAAACACGCAGGTCGTATATAACTAGAGTAATTATATAATTACTCTAGTTATATAGCTAGAGTATAAGTAGAGTAATTATATAATTACTCTAGTTATACACGACCCCGCGTGTTTTTTCCTTTGATTCGTATAGTTCGTACGAAAAAAGGTGTTTGTATGTGAACCTAACCCTATATATATAGGGAAAGTATAAATTGAAAGCCCCCTTGAGTTAAGAAAACTTAGAAAACCCATGTAAAAACCATCTAAAAAAACTTTTTTTATTTTTGAAAAAATTACACAAGGTAACATACATGTATTTAAGTGTTTTGGGCCAAAAAAATTAAAAAAACGCCGAGGGAGTTTAAAAAAAAAATCAACAACGCAAATTTTGTAACAGCGCTGTTAACATATGTTAGAAAGTAACAGCGCTGTTAACATATGTTAGAAAGCAGAAAACATATGTTAACAACGCTGTTACAAAGTTTGCGTTGTTTATTTTTTTTTAAATATACTATCGGCGCTTTTTAAATTTTTTTTGGCCAAAAACGTTTAAAAACTTATATGTTACCTTGTGTAATTTTTGCAAAATCAAAAAAAGTATTTTTAGATGGTTTTTATATGGGTTTTCTAAGTTTTCTTAACTTAAGGGGGTTTTCAATTTATCCTTCCCCTATATATATATATATATATATATATATATATATATATATATATAGGAGATGGATAAAATGGAAACCCTTTGAAACGGAAAAAACCCTAGAAAACTCTTACTTCCCAAGCTTTTTTTTGAAAATTTTTACATATGTAATATACATGTTTTTAAGAGTTTTGGGCCAAAAAAATGAAAAAAGCGCCGAGTGGTTTTTATTTAAAAAAATAAATAAGGTTTGTAGGGTAACATACGTTAGGGCAGTAATAGACATATGCTATTTATTTTTTAAAAAAAAAAACCATTCGGCGCTTTTTTCATTTTTTTTTTTTGGCTCAAAACTCTTAAAAACATGTATATTACATTACATATGTAAAAATTTTCAAAAAAAAAAAAAAGCTCGGAAAGTAGGAGTTTTCTAGGGTTTTTCTGTTTCAGAGGGTTTTCTCCCTATACTTATACTATATATATAATCACAACTTGTTGGTGCATATGAGAAGCCGAGAATGATGCTCATTTATCAGGGATTATAATAAAGATTTCAAAATTTCAGAAAGACATTAAAGCTCTTGGATTGTTTTTGGTTACAATTCCTAGAGTTGATTGGTGTAACTTCAAATTATAATTCTTCATGTATTCTTCCTGTTTTTTTTGGGCTTTCCCTTCTCTAGCAATTTGCTAGTTGGGTTGGGGCCTGTTTAAATAATATGCAATTAAAAAAAAACTGCAAGTCATTATAATAAAAGTATTGATTTAGATTCATAATTTTTTTCGTAACCTTTTCTGTGATCTAATGGGAGTTTAGATGATTTATTATTGAACAAAAGTACTACAAATGTTTTATGTAAACACTTTTTAAAATTCTATGTATGTTAATGAGAACTATTATACAATAACTTGATTATAAAATACTTATAAATTATGTTTGAAATGGTAAATGCCTGCTTTAGTTTGATATAAAAAAGCGTAAAAGTGAAAGAAAAAGAAAGTCAAAATTAAAAAAAAAATTATTTAGCTTTTCTTTATAGTGTTCACTTTAAACGATTATATTTTATTATCTCCACAAATTTACGGAATTGTACTTTACCATTACAAGACTCTTTCTCTTTGCAAAAGGTAGGGGTGTTCAACGGGTTTGCGGGTTGGTGGGTCTAACCCGATTCGAACCTGAAAATTTTATATTAATCCGAACCTAATTCGAACCTGAAAATTGTGAGATACATATGAACCTGAACTCGATATGAATATTCTCGGGTTGACCCGAACCCGACCCGTTCAGCCTGATTTTTTTTTTTTCACAAACTAATGTATTAAAATTAAAATTTTACTACAAAAAACACAAACATTTTTGTTTTATTTATAAAATACCAATTTCTAATTTAAGTTATAAGTGTAGCATAAAATACTTAAACAATTTAATTTATAACATAAAACATATTGTAAAAAAATATATATAGTATAAATAGGTTAAACGGGTCAACCCGCCAACTTGCCCGGGTTGACCCGAACCCGACCCGTTTAGCTAAACGGGTTCGCAGGTTCAACCTGAACCTGACCCAAACTCATTTAGACTAAACCCGAACCCGCTAATTTCGTGTTGGGTTCGGGTCGTGTCAGAAATTCACACCCCTAGCAAAAGGTAAGCATTTTGATCATTTCTCTTTTAACATACGAAGTGTTTTTCTTTCAAGGGAGTTTCATTCTGCTTTAGTCGACACAAATTGACTTTATTAATCATTAACAAAATCAAAGTACACAAATCTCTGATAAACAAGATACAAGATAAACCTACTACAAAATCTCTCAAAACTCTCAAAGATTATAAACACGATAATTAGACACAAAACACAAAGAGATGCACCAACTATTAGATCAAGATGATCTAACAACAACAAACCCTAAAATACTGTGTGTACGAGAGAACAAGAAAGAATAAAAGAATAATGAGATCAAAAGTGGTAAAGGGACGAATAGAGAAGCCATATATAGCTGAACATACATGTTTCTTCTCAAAGATCAACGGCCAGCATAGATCACATCCAATGGCTAAGAATGAATGTGTTTCTTCACACGGATTGCCACATCAGCAAAGACAAAGCTGATAAACAAACGTACCGGGCCAGGAACAGGGCCACACAACACAAAACCAATATGGGCCTCTGGCTTCTGAAATGTATGGGCTCCTGAACACAATAACACTAGCAAAACATCAAGCCCAATGCCAACTTCTTTGTAACACAATAAAATGTTATGTGCACCTACAAAAACCTTATGGAAAATATTCAAATACCAATAAACACAAAATAATCCTTTTGTTATTATAATTGGATAGGGTCACATACCTTTCAGCCCCCCCTACACACACACACACACAATATTTAATATCCAAAAGGATTACTTAAGTTTAAACATTTACATAACTCATTATGTTGACCAACACCAAGACCCTTGGTCATTATGTCAGCCAATTGCTTCTCAGAAGCAATTTTAACAGTTTTAATAATCCCATTTGACACAAGCTCTCTTAAAAAGAAGACTGAATTACAAGTTTTGTCTTTTATGTTTATACCTAATTACAAAGCCTGTCCTTTACGTTTAAAATTGATTGGTTATGTACTTTTTATTTTAAAATCATACACGTTTTGTCCTTTAACGCTAACTCGGTTAATTTTTTTCATTAAGTTGTGTCATGTGCAGGTCACTTGAGGGCAATTTAGTATTTTTAACCTATAAATATAAAAAATACATAACCATCTCCCCAGTTTCTCTCTCCATCTCAACCCCCTGTTTCTCTACACCTTCTTTCTCCCATTTACTGCCATTGCTCACCACCACTAGCAGCCACCCACTTCCATAATCACCCATTCTCTTTCTCACCTCTCACACTCTCCACTTACCAGCACCACCATCCACCACACTCCTGTAAGCTCGCGAGACACAACTACTGGTACTCAAGGATGAAACTCGCTTGACTCAGATGATTCTCCGTTGCAATTGCGTTTGGGCTAAACGCATCATCGTTGAACGAACAGTCAGATGTTGGAGAGTGCGATAACTGTGACTGTGATAGTAACAGTTTTAGGGTTCCGGTGAAGACCTAGTCGGTTGAATAGAGATAGATCAGTAACCTATTGTCTCAATTTTCAATATTTCGTCAGTCTCAAGAGTTGTGATATCAGATCAGATTGGCTGAGATTGGTTTGGGTTTTCGGTTGGTGTTGGCAGGGGTAAGGAGGGAGATGGAGGGTTGGTGGGATATAGAGTAGGGCTGGATAAGGGATTTGGAAGACAGATGGGTTTGGTGAGATTTGGTAACAGGTGGATTTGGTGAGATTTGGTAACAGATCTGTTCTACGGTAAGAGTGGTAGAAGGTGGTGGCAGCAGGTGGTGGTGGTAAGTGGGAGAGGTGAGAAATAGAATGAGGGTGTCAGGAAGAAAAATTACAATACTGCCCTCATGTGACTTGCACATGGCACAACTTAACAAAAAAAATTAACCGAGTTAGCATTAAAGGACAAAACGTGTATGATTTTGCAACATAAAGTACATAACCAATCAATTTTTAACGTAAAGGGTAGGCTTTGTAATTAGGTATAAACATAAAGGACAAAACTTATAATTCAGTCTAAAAAGAACAAATCAAGTTCAAAAAGTTTAATTTGGTAAAAAAAAAACACAGGATTTGCAGCAATAAACAAAGCTGCATTAATATCACACAAAAGACTGACAGGTAAATCAACCTGCACATTAAGTTCTGACAATAAGTTTTTAAGCCACAAGCGTGCAATCCGAAGATTACTGGTGCGCCCGTAGGGAAACCGTCTTTTTCCAAGAACATCATTCAATCATCTGGTAAGTACCAGAAATGTGTCACTCAGATATGGTCCACTTCAGAAGCCATTGCTTAGAATCCGGTTTGGATATCAGAAGCCCGAAGGATCTGTCTCACTACCGGTTTCCACGCCTTGGATTTGGCTCGGGGCCACCAGAAGCTGATTATACCTCTAGTTATTTAATTAAGTTAAAGTATTTTATATGTTTATTAAGTTAATCATCATTAGAAACCTGTCACAAGATAAACAAATAAAGATTAGGAGAAGATAACACAACAAATAACTAAAAATAAACTACTACTACTAATAATAAAACTCTACATATCGAAATGGGTTCATGATAATAGAAAGATACAACCATATCGAATGATCAACCCAAGAACATGGTTGCTCATAGACAAGCTCTCCATCTTCAAGTGCTATGCATCTAACAACTTCATGACCCTCGATGTTTTATTGCATATGAACTACTCTACAATCCCGTTCTTGGCCAACTTGATCAAGGTAGGATGAGGCCTAACCTTGGTGGGATGTTAGGAGGGCCATAAGGCCTCCCAAAGGACCCCAAGATCTCTGGAAGAAGCTTGGTAGTCGGCCCCAAGAGAGCACAATAAGGGATAACCAAATGGTGAGGGGTAGCTTGCTATTTATAGGCAAACCAGCTTAAGCATGGGCGTGCCATGTAGTGAAGCACGGGCGTGCTCATCAGTAATTTGTCAGATTTTGTCAGTTTAAGCCTTGGGGAACACATTTCAAAGAGCATGGGCGTGCCAAGTGATGTGGCACGGGCGTGCAAGTGTTTTCAGTACGTTTTCTTGTTCTCCAAGTTTGTTGCGTTGTCTTCTAGCGTGCAAGGCCTCCGTGCAAGTGTGCGTGGGCGTGCTGGGTCACCCCCAGACTGGTTTTATCACTGTTTAAGTCCCGAGATTGTCTTCAAACATACAGTGAACATGCTGCAAGTCTCGTATCTTCAAGAATCTCCAGTTTTTGCCCGAAAATCCTATGTTTCCGTCTTGGAGTTCCAGTTTCCTGAGAAATACAAATAGGAACAAATTAAGCATCAAATATCAATAATATAAGCCTAATTATATCCTATTATGAGACTGTTTATGCCTGTTTTATATGTTAAAATCATGACACATCATCGCACAACGGTCGTGCACTGGTCCTTGGTAAACAAGTCAACAATTTAGAGTCAATGGAAGGGAAAAGTCAGCATGTATGGGCGTGCACCCCCATGTGCATTGGCGTGCATGGCCATGCACCCCACCCCCAGCGTCACAGAAGCTTCTGGAACCAACCAAGACTGCCAATAGTGGTGTCGCGTGGCATGCACGGGCGTGGAGCCCAACTACCTGCGACAAGCTTTGCAAGAAAGAACCCCCAGTATCAACAAACAGTACCTGAATGTCGTGCACGGGTATGCGGGACCTGCTATAAATAGAGGTGCTCACCTCTCATTTTGGGCATCTCATTCTATTTATATAATTAATTCTTTCTCACACCAAGAGGCTCTCTAGCCCCCAATTCATCCTTCTAATGTTCTTGAGTGACCTTTGGATTTTGAGATCACTCCATAAAGACTTGTAGTAGCCTAACCTTGAGAGAGAAATCCTAGAATTCCTTTAATACCCCTAGAAATCTCTATCCAACCCCTCACCAGGATTTCTTGCAAAGTCAACCTTTGTGAGCTTGTTTTAATACTAACCATTGGCTAGATCTCCAGGGTGTTGTTAGAGTGAATATGAAATTTGTATGAATTATAGTTTATTTTTAGTTTAAGTGGTGTTTTATGTTTTTGATAATTCCTTCTACTCTTTTGTTTTGATGAACTAATTAATAAATCAACTTAGTCTTTGATCTTGTGGGTGTTATTGATAGAAAGTGGAGATACTTATTAGTGTACCAATAGCATGTAAAATCCCACACACTTGTAAGCTAACCGTTAACTCAAAATGTAGAGATTAGCCATTTGTGGAGTGAAAACACACACACTTTGTAGTTGATCCTCGTCTATCAAACTTCACTCAAGGTCGATACGATCTAACGAAATGAACCGATACGTAATTCTCGCCTCATATTGCGGGTGGATCCACACAAGCTGTAAATGATTATTGAATAAAGGCAACACCACCAAACCATTCTCCAAAAGAAAACGATGAAGAAAATTATTGCTCTCAAAGTACCATGTAGGGTATTTATTTATGTAGCCTCATAATATGTGATCCGTTTAGTCTTGTTTTTTTATATGTACTTCAAGTTACAACGACAATACATGATAGTCCACCTTAACATTCCTTGCCTGCTGAAATCAATTCCATGAAGCATAACTTGAATTACCCTTTTGTGTTTGGAGTATTAATAAGGGGTATTGGATTTTAATAATCTAAAGTTTGGGGTATTGGCCAATAATAATCCAAACTTTAACGTTGGACTAGGATAATCCCAGGTGAACATGTGGGTGTCAAAAACGGACCTCCGTTAAGTCTAACTGAGTTAGTTTACACTGGCGTGGCAGTTGAGTTGACATGCTGATGTGTACACCATTGCTGACGTGGCAATTGACTTGTTTTTTTTAATATCAAAGGATTTGTTTAATTATAAAAGTTTGTTTTTTTATTCAAACCATCATCATCATCGTCGACCATCAACTCTCAACAGAGCAGCCTAACAACATCATTATCATCATCATCATCATCATCTATTAATCTTCATCATCATCTTCATCTCCTCCATCATCATCATCTTCATCTCCTTCATAATAATAATAATAATAATAATAATAATAATAATAATAATAATAATAATAATAATAATAATAATAATAATAACAACAATAATAATAATAATAATAACAATAAATCTGACAAAGACGGTAACGGTGAAGGGTACGGTGCATGGTTCTTCTTCGGCAAAGACGGTGACGGTGAAGGGTACGACGCAGGTTCTTCTCTTTGTTTTCCTTCTTCTGCTTGTTCCTTCTTCTCCTTGAGTCGTTAGGGTTTGTTTGTGTTTGTAGATCTGTTAGGGTTTGCTTGTGATTTTGGTGAGGAAATGGAATGCAATGAGATCTGATCTGATTGGAATCATGGTGTTGGTCGTTGGATTTGGTTTTGGTGGGAAGGATTCGATGGTGGTGGAAGTGAGTTGTTGATAGATGAAGATGATGATGATGTTAATGCTGTTTGTTTTGTTTTGTTTTGAGCATAATCTGATTCATAAGCTGATGTTAATGAAGGATGATGATGTTAATGAAGTTGATATAAAAAAACAAAAAAAAACATGACACCTCAGCTGCCACATCAGCAACAATGTACACGTCAGCATGCCAACTCAGCTGCCACTTCAGCGTAAACTAACTCAGTTAGTCCAGACTTAATGGAGGTCCATTTTTGACATCCACATGTTCACCTGAGATTATCCTGGTCCAACGTTAAAGTTTGGATTATTAAAATCCAATACCCCTATTAATAATAGTTTAAACTTTGATGTACGCAAGATGTTTGTGAAAATGCCTGAAAGAAGCTCGTACCTTTCGAAAAAAATGAAGGCTTTTAATTTGAGAATGGGGAATTGGAATTAAATAATCCCAACTTTGTCAGATTGGAAGAAAGTAATCCCAACTTGAAAATTGAAATCTAACAGGCCTAACTTGTCTTGGTTTTTATTTCACTGAATCAAAACTCAAATAAAAGGAATAAGCACCTCTTAATAAGTTAGTAATGAAATTACAATTTTACCCTTATAGATAAATACAAAATAACGTATTTATTTATTCAGAAACATCATATAATAGTATTGAGATACAAAAAGAGATAGGGTTTAATACTGATGTGTATATAGCTAAAATGTGCGTGGTGCTCACAGGTTGAATACAGTTACTACACTACGCATCATAGCTTTTGGTCTCAATTGCTCCTCATATACGTATGTTTTATGCTATTAATTAAGAGAGTTGTGTTATTCTACAAAGTCTACAAAAAATGAGAAGGGTGAGAAGGATACAAAAAACACAATAGATCATGAAATATGGCACAATGAGCCACAAAATATAACACGGTGATGAAGAAAAAAGACACAATGATGAAAATAAGAAAAATACACAATGGTTCATAAAAGACACAATGATATAACGATATTTTAAAAAAACTACAAGCTAAAACCCCAAAAAACGAAGACCTAAAAACTAACGTCGTAGGGTTCGATAAGACGATTCCAATGCCGTTTGAATGAGTTCAATCGGAGTCCGTTTGATACCCTTCCTATGACTTCCTATTTTTCTTTCACTATTTGATCCTAACCCTAATTAAGAACCACTCATAGAGTACTTGCTAATTATTGAGCATCTTAAATACACCGTACTAAGGTAGGGTGGTGCAGGGCGTCATCCCCTGTTACCTCAGCTTTTTCATCATGAATGGCGTCCCTTTCCTATTTCCTAGGTGCCATTATAGGAGGGAGAGGGCAACAGACGTTAATATGGTGGTCTGGTGGGGCCCCTTTATTCAACCAATCACATATTTTTTTTCTTTTCTCTTTTTTTTAATTAAATGGGTCATTATTCTATTTCCTGGTAATAAAACCTCTTTTGATGTGGCGCATACGTAACGCTGAAGTGGCTGAATGGAGCCCCTAAAATAAGGGCTCCATTCTATACCACCCAGCCTAATGGAGTCATGGACATGAGGGCAAAGGCATGCCACATAGGCGCCATATCTATCAAAAGGGCTTTGCTGTCCACATTACAAAAATTGGAAGAGTGGTCAAGGGCAAAGGGCATGAAGACGAGTAGGTCAAGGGTTTGGAAGGGCCGAGGGGGCACTCCCGTAGAATCTCCATAAAGAAAAGGGGCAACACCGAAGGTGAAGAGGAGGCACAGTGTTATAGGTGGCGTGGAGGGGCTTGCCCTCCCTTCTCCGTGCGCCCACTTCGTGTGGTCTAAGCTTGATGCCCATACACTAATGTGAGTCACGGGCATTGCTAACTTGAGCCTCTTTTCTTTTCTTTCGCTTTTTTGAGATTAGTTTTTATTAGAACATAACTGATGCGGGTATGAAAATCGCTTTTTACTTTTGTAATGATCATACACCGATATCCTTTTGAATATATTATTAAAACTTTTCTCTTTCATTTGCTATAACAACGAGGGCACCAAAAATCAACCGAGTTCCTATCGTTTTCTTTTTTTTTTCTTTTTTTTACCCATTTTACGTTTGTTATTTACGTTATTGTTTTACATTTTTCTTATTCTTTTGATGTTCAGAGCCGAGCTATGAAACAAATAACATAACATATTTAGATATTTTTTTGCTTAATATTACGAATTTATTAATCAGCTCTTATGGTGTATGATACGTACCAAATTCCAAGCGCGTACTACACAACGCGCGGGTAAATAAGGTCCTAGTTCGCAAAAGGAAAATGATGATGAAAATTGTTACTTTCAAGTACCATGTAGGGTATTTATTTATGTAGCCTCATAATAATATGTGACCCAGGACAGTGTTGTTTTTTATTATTTGTACTTACAAGTTACAACGACACTTACATGATGGTCCGCCTTAATATTCCTTGCCTGCTGAAAGCAATTACCTGAGGACAACCTGAATTAACCTTTTGTGCAAAGTTTTTGTGTTAATTTGAGTATTAATAATCGTTTAAAACTTTCATGCACACAAGGTGTTTGTGAAAATGTCTGAAAGAAGCTCATACCCTAAATGCAGATTGTGAACACTGTACCTGAATGGGTTTTGAGTGGCATGAATTGGGTTTTCCAAATCTTGATCATATTGGGAATATTAATGGCTTTAATTTGAGAATTGGATAGATGCATCTAAAAATGAAAACAAAGCTAATGAAGATGATATGATAATAAATATTGTTTTTTGTATACCCCCAATCCAAATATATATAACTAGTTTTACATACATTACATACATACAATCCATCTATGCATATCTGCTGATACAAAATTAATATACAGTCCTTAAATGATAAATCATGGAATGATTCATGAAAAAACCTAATCTGTATCTATATAGAACTAAAGATGATTCTTTTTCTTCACTGAAGTATAGAATCTGTTCTAGGGTGAATCTTTTTATAGTTTCTTGATTTGTTGATCTTGTTCAAGCAACAAAATCTGACAGTGGTTGTGCAGCAAACCTCTTCCGGTTTTGGATGTTCATCGACTCGTACAAGGCTGCTGTGTGTGAAGAAGACGGTGGATTGTTCATGGCGGTGTAATCGTTTTCTTCCCCTAACTCGGGTCCTCTGCCGAGCTGGATGCTTTGATTAGGGAGGAAATTCTGGTGATTGCCAGAAATCGATAGGTTTTCACAGTGTGGTAATCCTAAAGTCAAAGAGACTGCGTTACCGGAGTAATGCTGTTGGATTTGGTCTGCAGTGAACCTTCCTATCTCCCCAATAGGGTAGCCTCCGAGTCCGCCCATGAAGTCAGTTGGGTTGGCGCCAGTAAGCGTGAAGCCTCCGTCCTGATTCTGTTGCTGCAGCTCATTTCTTGGCTTCTTGGGGCTGAACTGTGTGATTCCCTCCATTTCTAGGGGTCTCATGAGACTGAATCCGGAGGGGTTTTGGAAACTGATATCCGTGGCGGTGGGAGATGTTGTGACACTAGTGGAAATGGTCATTGATGGCAGCGGATAGAAGGGTTTTTCTTGTTTGGTGGGTCGGAATTCTCTGTTTGAGTTTTCTGGCGAAAGGCTTTTCTCGTGCTTGGACGATGAATTCTCTTCATTTTCGTCGTTGTTGTTTGTTTTACTAGCTTCCATTCCGTTCTGCTCTTGCTCCTTGATTTCCTCGAGGTACATCTCCTCGACCATCGGCTTCCATAGCCTTACTCGAGCATTGATAAACCAGTTTGAAACCTGTGGTTTATAACAAAGCATTAGTCATTCAAATTCGATTCTACAGATTCATCAGGGGATACACAAAACATGTGAAATAAGTAATCACCTGACTCCTAGTAAGACCTGTTTGTTTCGCGAGCATATGTTTGTCTGAATCCTTCGGATAACTGAATCAAATTCATACAAAATAAAAAAAATTATAACGGTCAGAAGAAAGTAAAAAAAAACATGTTTTGTTCATCTGCAGTTTCCGATTCTTACGGGTGAAGAAAGTGTTCAAAAAGCCAGGCACGAAGAACCGAAACAGAGCGTTCAGGCAATCCCCTTTGGGGTCTCCAAGCATTATGTTGGATCATTCCCAGTTGCTGCATAGCTCTCTGTTGCCTAAGTTGATTATCCACAAATTTCAGCCTTGAACCACCGCCATCCGCCTTACTGTCTTCTTCCCCTAAACTAAGGCTGGCCGCCTTAATCTGTCCCATAATCGTGTCTTTTAGGCATCGAAATTGCTTGGAGATCGTCTGCAAAGCTAGTGCTGTGTATGTTTTCGCAGACCCGATTCCAGCTGCTTGTTCAAACCATGAAATCACAAGCTGCATCTGGTGATGATATTGTTTGTACCTCTGCTCAACCTTCAGATTTCAAAACCAAGACACTTAATCAGAAAAAGGTTCAATTTTTATTAATAAAAGGAGAGAATTCTCATGATAATGAAATGGTTTATGTTACTACAATTGAAAACAACCTTATTGATAGGGACAATTTGTTATTAAAATTTAAGATTCAAAGATTCTTTAATTAGTTACCTCATCAAGCATGTTGACAAGCTTTGCTTTCTTCATTTGAATTTCTTGTCTTTCTGCTGTAGTAAGCTCAGCAGCACTGCTGGATTTGGTGACGGTTTCCGCTTCTCCAGTGACCGCTTGTGGTGATCCTGATCCACCATCACCTCCTGCAATCTTGAGATCTTTCGTTGGTTGATCGCTGTTTTGGAGCGCCACTTTACCAACGTTGACAACCTCTTCAAGAATTTCTTGTGTTGCCTTCAAATACTTTGAGTTCAGTACCATATTATGCATCCCATTGACATTATTAGAAACCCCAGAAGCTGATGATGTGGATCCATTTACAGCCGCTCTAGCGCCCTGAGACGCGTACCTTGATTGCTGAGATGACAGACTTAATGAAAGACCTTGCTGAAAAGGCGTCACCTCACGCGGGGACACCAATTCCACAGGGTTGTACATATACTGCGCTCGTGGGATGAACGAGTGCAGGGACGAAACGTCGTGTTGGGAATGGACAGATGACGGTGGTGATGCCGAAAGTGGTATGCCAACAAGCTGTTGAGTCTGCGCAGGCGGTGGAGGCGCCATGTTTGCGTGCTGATGGTGCGCGTTGACCTGATGGTTATGGTTTCCTGGATGATTAGAATGATCAAGAAAACCGAAATTCCCGGGTTGGGATTGTGAAGATTGCTGAGCATCAGAGTAATATACATATCCAGGATTCATTAGAACTAGTGTTTGTAATCCATCTCCACCTTGAATTTCTGAATTTCCATTGTAATAAGTTGCCATAGATGTTTTTTTTTTTAAAATTTTTTTATATCTTTTGGGACAGTTTTCTTCTATCTGTAAACAAAACAATTATTCTTTATCATCACATACAAGACACTTGTATCCACAAGAATAGCCAAAATAATAAATAAATACCCAAAAAGAAAAAAAAACAATTTTTTTACCTGTTTTCTCAACCCATACGCAACTTGAATAATTAACTGAAAATATCTGCTTCAATAGTTGAATTAATTCCCAGAATATGTTATAAAAACTAACCTGATAATTGAGTAAAAAAAATGATCATAAATTCACAAACTGAGAAGATATTAATGGAAATATACTAATATCATTGGATTAATAATATTGGTGAGGTATGCACTTGAAGAGATGGTAGTGATGGACATATGATGATTGTGCATGTATTGCTTCATCATCATTAAACAACTGCAGGCAAAGATATTAAATTCCAATAGTCAGATCTCATAACAACATAATATCCACATCATAGATTTTCATTCTTTTGCAAACTCTTATGTGTGTGTGTGTGTGTGAGAGAGAGAGAGAAAGAGAGAGAGAGTGAAGAGTGTGGTATAGATTGAACTATAGATAAATAGATAGCCACATGTATTTTATATGTGTTTATCTACACACACACACTTATATGTGTATAGAGATTAGAGAGATAAAGTTCTATGAGAGAGAGAGGGGGGGGGGGGGGGGGGGGGGGGGGTCAAGTTTCATATTACAGTAATGTTTTTTTTGCAAGCTAGATAATAATATTATCCAAAAAGATGGTGAAGAATTGGTGAAAATAATGTCTGAATTTTGGAACACAGAAAGAGAAGTCATATGTTGATCAAACTAGTTATAAAATATAAAACTTTTAACTTGATTTCAATATTAATCAGATAGAGATAGATATAGATAGATATATGTGTTGTTGAATACTAGGTTTCTCTCTCTAAACAAGAATTAAAGTGTGTTCTATGAAAACATAATTTAAGGGAAGTTTGATTTGACCTTCCTTTTTCAAATCATTTGATGCAGAAGCTTTGATGTTCATAACCTCTTGAAACAAAGACAACTTTTAGAGAGAAAAAAAATGTGTGTATGTGTGAGTGTTTTAGGTGTGAGAGAGTAAGAACAAGAATATATATTTATTTATATTAAAAAGAAAAACAATAGAAACAATAGAAAATAGGGATTGATGCTGTTGTTTTTATCAAAGTTGTGTCAGAGGATATAAGCAGCTGATAAATGAGGAAAGGTTTCCTTCTCCTGCCATAAACTTTCTAAATTCTAACCTTTTTCTTTAATTATTATTATTTTTTATTTTTTTGGTAATATTTAAATAATTTGTTACTTTATAAAAGGTATAGCTTGTTACTAAAGTGGATGTGCAAACATGTCACTTAAGTATTAAATATATTATATACTAACAACATTCAAATTTAAAAACAAAGCTTTAGTTAATCAAAGTGTTAATCTAAATTTTGATGATGTCAATTCTAGCTAAAAGCTACATTATTTAAACACCCTTGACATTGACACTTGACCAATTTCAAATTTGATCCCTCTCTAATACGTTACCAAATGTTACCAAATGTTTTCAAACTTTGGATAGTTCGTTTTAATGTGTTATTATTCTCGTGTGAATTAAAGGATTTTATCTATTGTAAATATTAATAAGACATTATAGACACTTTTACTTTATGGGATCTAGATATGTGTTAATGTTTTTTGGGAGAGAATTACATAAATTGTCCTTTAGTTATTAGTGAAATTGCATTCTATGTCCTTTATGTTAATTTTTCACTTCTCTATGTCCTTTTTTTATACATTTGTTACACTCTCTGTCCTTTAAACTAACTTCCGTTAAAAAGAAACATGGTTAAGTTGAACATGTGCCCCTCATGTAAGGGGAAAACATGTCATTTTTTTCACCTTAATTAAATAGTTTTTTTTTTTTAAACTTATAAAACCCGTATTAATATAATTTTTTTCAGCCACCATGATGCTTAAGGTTAAATGAAATGAACAACCAGAAACCGACCACCACCAACCACCCATCACCTCTCCACCACATCCACCGTCTGTTCCCCACAACCATCGAAAAACTCACCCAACCACCACCAACCTCCACCGCATAAACACGTTGAACCCCAACGAATCATCACTTCCAAAACAACAATCATCACCACCAGATTCAACAGAGTAAACTACGACCAAAACTACTAAACGAAGGCCTCGTCAACAACACCGATACTAGTGTACCAAAAGCCATTAAACTCCGATGTTGTATCTACGCCTCCAACCCTTCAAGAACCGCCTCTAAGCATCTTAAATGAGGAACATGTTTCAATTTCAACCATGATCCAAACCCACAACCAATTTCATCAATTTCCCCTTACCGGAATCATGACGTCACTGGAAATGGAGCTCCGACGGCTAATCGTCAGTTTCATCTTCATTGCCCAAAATCCAACATTGGTATTTGAGCTTTGGTCTGATTAGGGTGATATGTTACATAAATATCCTAACCCTAGCCCTACATTGGATCATGAATCTCCGTTTACATCTTTTCCTGCAAAATTAGAAGGAAACCCATCAACCGCCGTGTTGGAAGACACATTAGAGCTCCGGTGATTGCAGGTTGGATATAGATTTTTGTAAGAGAAATGGGGTTTTGCAGGTGGGATATGAGTGTATGTTGGAAGTGTCACTGTGTGATTGCAGGTGGGTATGTGCTTTTACAAGAGAAAGAGATGGAGCTTGGAGAGGAGAGATAGAGTAAGAATATAGATCTAGGGTTTTTAAGTAGCGAGGGTGACCGCATACAAATGAAAAAGGTAGAGTATAAATGTGAAATGACATGTTTGCCCCTCACATGAGGGGCACATGTTCAACTTGATCAGGTTTTTTAATGGAAGTTAGTTTAAAGGGCAGATGGTGTAACAAATATATAAAAGAAATGACGTAAGGAGTGAAAAATTAACATAAAAGACATAAGATGCAATTTCACTAATAATTAAAGGATAATTTATGTAATTTTCTATTTTTTGGGGCTAAATCTAGTACTAAATTATGTTATTTTACGAACTTAGCACGTAATTTGTTTGTGTACCAAATAGTGGAATTTCATTACGTGTTGCAATGAAATTTCGGTTGGTAGTTTTAATTCGTTGTGGTATAGTAAGATCACTTAGTATATCAATTGAAAGATAAAACCTAAACCTAAAAAAAGTAACATACTAAATATTAATTACTAGTTTATATCCAGAGAGCGTCCCAGGTTGAGAAACCTAAGTAAAGTGAATAAAATTAGAAGTATCTAAACTATAAAAATGGCATCTGCCAATATATGATTAGTGGATATTATTATTATTATTATTATTTTAAACAAATCTCTACCATAAGTTATCATATTCTAATATAAAAAAAAGGTAATTGGGTCGGGTATCACCTAATCCCAGGCCCGACCCAAACCCACAATTTTTTTTTAACCAATTCCAAACCTGACACAATACCTGTCGGGTTACAAAAAATAGTCATTTTTTTGTCCGTTTTTTATATAGCACTATGGTACTCGTTGGAAAGATAATAAAACGCTCGTTAATTTGGTGTAATTTTTTTCTTTAAAAAATCTCGTATATAAAAGATATTAACATTTAAAAGTTATGAGAGGAAACATGAGAGAGAAAATAATAAAGTTTTAATATTTACATTTAGTAGATTAGGTATTTAATAGATTATGTTAAATCATATTTAAACCATATTTATTCCTTTTTTTTAATTGGTCTAGAGTTGCCACATCACATCCTATGTGGCATCTCTCAAAAGAGAGATTGCATAATATTATGACATGTCATTAAAAATGCTTTGGTTTATTATATATATAGATATAGATATAGATATAGATATAGATATAGATATAGATATAGATTATTATTATTATTATAAAATAATTAAAACATGGTTGAAACCTAAGACAACTGAATAAAGTATCATGAAACAATCTATATCTATATCTACATATATATATATATATATATATATATATATATTGCAAAGCTAATAATCCTACATGTCATAATATTATGCAAACTCTCCTTTGAAAGATGCCACATAGGATGTGATGTGGCAACTCTAGACCAATTAAAAAAAAGGAATAAATACGGTTTAACCTAATCTATTAAATACTTAATCTACTAAATGTAAATATTAAACCTTTATTATTTTCTCTCTCATGTTTTCTTCCATAACTTTTAAACGTTAATATCTTTTATATACCAGATTTTTTAAAGAAAAAAATTACACCAAATTAACGAGCGTTTTATTATTTTTCCAACGAGTACCATAGTGCTATATAAAAAACGGAGAAAAAAACGACTATTTTTTGTAACCCGACAGCTTTGTGTCAGGTTTGGGATTAGTTTAAAAAAAAATTGTGGGTTTGGGTCGGGCCTGAGATTATGTGATACCCATGAATTTTTTAAAATAATAATATGATAACTTATGACAGAGATTTGTATAAAATAAATAAATAATAATAATAATAATAATAATCATTAATCATATATTGGCAAGCCATTAATTATGTTGTCATATTAGATATTTCAACCCGGGACGCTCCCAGAATAAAAACTAGTTAATAGATATCATAATATTTGTATGACTATTTGCAATAGTTTAGGAGATAATCTTTGTGTATATTATTTCTAAATAGGAGATTCTCATGTATATTATTTGTAGGCCTTTTACATGATTCAATGAAATCAAGTTGGATATCATATTCTTATATGGTATCAGTCTAAATCTGATCCTCTTTATCCCTCTTCTTTCACCGCCGTTGGCCTCCCAAGAGTCGTCGCTGCCCCTCTTTTCCTTTCCTTATTTTCCGCTTCAATCCATTTCTCCTTCCTATAGACTCGAAACTCCACCCGGCCTGCACTGTATCCAACATCAAATCCTTTATCCCTATACTTCTTGACAATGTATCCCACCAGCTACACAACTTGGTCCGAACTTTTTCGGATCCACTACATCGCTTTCCTTGTAGTCGACTACATCTCTCCCCACCCCCATCCGTTACTGCCTCATCTTCTGTGGCTCCAGACAAACAACCACCCCGCCTGCTACTGATTATTACACTATTCATCTGATGGTGTTTTGTTGTATAGTATAATATAATTGAACCAATTTTCATTTCATTTTGGTATATATTTTAATTATCTTGGCATAACATATCATTATATATCAGTTTCAATACTTATTTCTTATGTTTCTTCTAAAGAAATAATGATAATAAAAAAATATAACATATGTTAAACGATAACGATTCTCCGTATACATTAAAAAGGGGCACTTTAATTGTGTCCCTTATCTGGCATGCATTCAACCAATAGGTGAATGTCACTTAGCATCCACTACTAAGTTTTTTCTTTTTGTTTTTCTGGATATTGTTGTGCATATATCTATATCTATACTATCTTATAATACATTTTATAAGGACCTTTTAAAATTTAAGTTTTACAAGCATAATTCCTTATAGTACAACACACAATGCATATGTTAACTACTTTTTGAGTGCAAATATGTCTTTTTAAACAATACTTACACATTTCCCCCTCAACTTTACTCAACTTTTTTTATTTAAATAACAATTACACATTTCACCCTTACTTTAACCAACTACCCCCACGATTTTTTAAACATCCATAATTTTTTTATACGTTAATATTTTCTTAATATTATTACTCTAGAAAAATCTGTTCAGAAGCAGTCAACTTCCGGTTACTTTTCAGGCAAGTGGTAGGGGTGTCAATCGTGTCGGGTTGATGGGTTGGCGGGTTTATGGGTTGCGGGTTGGCGGGTTGATGGGATGAAATGTGCAACCCGAACCCGACCCATATTATTATTCGTGTCAAATATTTCAACCCTAACCCAACCCACATAAAATCCGGGTCAACCCGACGACGACCCGTTTAACCCATATTTTTAAATGAGTAATACATGTTCATGAGTTATAAGCGGGTTGTTGGGTTGTTAGCGGGTTATCAATAAAATGTTTAATGGTGAGTATATAAGTGTGACAAATAAATAATACAGTGTGCCAAAAATAACACAATTATAACTAACCATGTACAAACAAATGGAAAAAGAAAAAACAAAAATATAATATATTTTTTTTTCTAAATACTTAGACGGGTTAATGGGTCAACCCATTTTATATATGTGTCAACCCGAACCCGACCCATTTTTTAAACGGGTCGTGTTAGTTGACCCAAATCTATTTTTTTTCGTGTCGGGTTCGGGTCGGTTTTCGGGTCGTGTCAATAATTGCCGCCCCTATGGGATAGTCCGCAGTGCACCACCACTGTTGAACCGGTGTACCCTGGGAACAGACGACGAATCTGTTTAAGGGAATTGTGTCAAACACAAGCCCGGTTCCTTTCTCTAATCTGTTTTCGCCTTTTTTCTTCCTGTTTGTTTCAGATCAGATTCATAACAGTCTCCATTTTGCTGTAAGTTTTCTAATAAACTTAAACAAATTCTTTATTAACAGTTTTCGATTTCTTTTCAGTAATGAAGAACAGCTCTCAGCCCATGTTTTCTGCTCCTCTCGTGAGTTCTAGTGCTGCTGGAGTCACTGCAGTGTTCACATCTGCAGTTGCTGTTACCGCTGCCTTGGTGGCACCTTTGCTTGCTTCAGTGGCAAGCCATGCTGAAAAACCCGAGAAGTTTGTTGGTGTAAACTTCAAACGGTGGCAGCAAAAGATGTTGTTCTATTTGACAACATTGAATCTTACGAGGTTCTTGACTGAAACCGCTCTTCATGTTTCTGAAGAGGATATGAATGCTCAAACTGTGAGCGCGGTTCATGCTTGGAATCATTCTAATTTCTTGTGCCGAAACTATATCCTGAATGGAATGGTTGGCTCGCTTTACAATGTGTATTGCAAAGCTGCTACTGCCAAGGATTTATGGGAATCTTTGGAACGCAAATACAAAACTGAAGATGCGGGCACTAAGAAGTTTGTGGTGGCAAAATTCTTGGACTTTGCTATGATTGACTCAAAAACTATTATGAGTCAAGTTCAAGAATTGCAGGTCATTCTTCATGATATTCATGCCAAAGGAATGATGCTTAGCGAGACATTCCAAGTTGCGGCTATCATTGAAAAATTGCCACCAAGTTGGATTGATTACAAGAACTACTTAAAGCATAAGAGAAAGGAAATGACAATTGAAGATTTGGTTGTGCATCTTTGTATTGAAAAAGACAACAAGGTTGCTCAAAAGAAGAACGTCATTCCTGAAACCGCTAAAGCTAATGTGGTTGAACTAGCTCATGTGAATTTTAATTCTATTCGTCACTTGATTAAATTGAATAGCATACCAAAAATTGATATTGACTCAAACTATAAATGTGAAACTTGTGTCGAAGCAAAACAAACACGAACGTCATTCAAAAAGGTTGAACGAATCACCGGTCCCCTTGATTTAATCTACACAGATTTATGTGATTTGAAAGCTATTCCTACTAGAGGTGGGAATAAGTATTTCATAACATTTATTGATTGATAGCACACGATTTTGCTATGTGTATTTACTTAAGAGTAAGGACGAGGCTATTGACAAATTTGTTGTGTTCAAAGCCGAAGTTGAAAATCAACTTAACCGAAAGATAAAAAAGGTGAGGAGTGATAGAGGTGGTGAATATGTTTCACCTTTTGCTGATCTTTGTGCAAAAAAGTGGAATCATACATGAACTCACACCTCCTTACTCACCACAATCAAATGGCATAGCAGAACGTAAAAATCATACATTGAAAGAAATGATGAATGCCATGTTGATAAGCTCGGGGTGAGTGAGGACATGTGGGGGGAAACGCTGTTATAAGCAAATTTCATTCTAAATTTAATTCCCCGTAAGAAGAAGGATGTAACACCGTATGAATTATTAACGGGAGTCAAACCATCATATATTCACTTGGGAGTCTGGGGGTGCCTAGCTAAGGTGGTAGTGACATCAACAAAGCGTCTTGTGATAGGAACCAAAACTGTAGATTGTGTGCTCATTAGATACACTCGTTTGGGTGGTCCACTTCATTTATTTGTACATGACTCGAAGAATCCTGGAGTGTCTAACGGAACTATATTGGAATCTATGGATGCTTCTTGGTTTGAGCACATATTTCCATGCTTGGATAGGCCTGAGTTGGGCTCACCAAACCGATTTGATGATAGTGTTCTAGATGATGAACCGGGCCCCTCAAACCCAACTAGGGAAGGTGTGTCAAGAAAAGAGGTTGCAAATGATGAACCTCAAATCGATGAAAGTGAAATCCAAAGGAGTAAAAGACAAAGGAGTGAAAAATCCTTTGGTCCAGATTTCCTCACCTATGTGTTCGAGGAGGAACCGCAAACTTACCAACAATTGGTAAATTCCTCGGATGGACCTCAGTGGAAGGAGGCCATAAAATGTGAAATAGAGTCTATTTTACAAAACCACACCTGGGAATTAGTGGATCTTCCTGCGGGATGCAAACCACTAGGATATCGATGGATCTTCAAGAAAAAGATGAAGCCATATGGCACCATTGATAAATACAAGGCAAGATTGGTGATCAAAGGATATAAACAGCGAGAAGGCTTGGATTATTTTGACACATATTCGCCTGTTACGCGAATAACATCCATCAGAATGGTTCTTGCCATTGCAGCCATTAGAAATTTGGATGTTCGCCAAATGGATGTGAAAACGGCTTTCTTAAATGGAAATCTAGAGGAAGAGATTTACATGGAACAACCCGAGGGCTTCATAGCCAAGGGACAATAAAAGAAAGTATGCAAGCTTGCAAAATCTTTATATGGTTTGAAACAAGCTCCAAAACAATGGCATCAAAAGTTTGATCATGTCATGCTTGATTCTGGGTTCAAAATCAACGAATGTGACAAGTGTGTGTATGTGAAAGACACACCAGATGGATATGTCATTTTATGTTTGTATGTGGATGACATGCTCATTGCTGGTAGTAATGAGAAAGTGATAAAATCTACAAAGGACGTCCTGAGAGCAAGGTTTGACATGAAAGATATGGGATTAGCGGATGTGATTTTGGGAGTACAAATTACACGAACCCAGAATGGACTTGTGATAAGTCAGTCTCACTATGTAGACAAAATTCTTGAGAAGTTCAATGCAAATGACTCTAATGTGGCTAGAACTCCCATTAACACGAGTCAACATCTAGCTAAAAATCGAGATGAGCCTGTTAACTAATTAGAGTACTCAAGAATTATTGGCAGCTTGATGTATCTGATGAGTTGTACCAGACCAGACTTAGCATATACTGTAAGCAAGCTAAGTAGATATACGAGCAACCCAAGTTCAACTCATTGGGGTTGTATGACACGGGTGCTTTGGTACTTGAGATACACATGAGATTACGGGCTGCATTATAGTAGATATCCAGCAGTTATAGAAGGTTACTGCGATGCAAATTGGATATCTGACACGAGTGATTCCAGAACAACAAGTGGCTATGTATTCACACTTGGTGGTGCAGCGATATCGTGGAAATCATCTAAGCAAACTGTTATTGCTAGATCCACGATGGAATCAGAATTCATCGCTTTAGATAAAGCAAGTGAAGAGGAAGAATGGCTACGTCAATTCGTTGAAGATATACCAAGGTGGCCAAAGTCGACATCAGCCATATGTATACATTGTGATAGCCAATTGGCAATTAGCAGAGCTCGTAGCATAATGCATATCGGTAAGAACAGGCATATAAGACGTAGACATAATACGGTATGACAACTAATCTCTATAGGAGTTATCACTGTTGACTACGTGAAGTCAAAGGATAACATCGCGGATCTGCTAACAAAAGGCTTAAGCAGAGAGTTAGTTCAGAAGTCGTCAATAGGAATGGGGCTAAAGCCCATTAAAGGCTAGGTTTATGCGAAGGAAACCTAACTCAGCTGACTGGAGATCCCAAGATCTGAGTTCAATAGGACAACCTAATTGTATGAACTGGTGATGGTCACTGTGGGGGAGAGTTGGTGGAAACCCCACGTTTTGAAAAAGGGAGCTTACCATAAACTTGATAAGCTTCCTAGTCCATCCTAATAGGTGACAAGGTTAAGGTTAAGCTTATAGCTTTTAATAATCTGACTGAGATAACCTGTCCCAGGAGATCACCTATGTGAGAGAGAAGTGGGGTCGCTTTGAAGGGTATTGTTGGGGCACAATACTTAATAGCTCTCGCAGAACCAGGCACGTGTCCATGACCATAACGGACACAACTATGAGGACTTGACGTTGTCAGGGAGAGTTTTGTGTGAAGCGTATTGTCATCTACACAAATGGCAGAAGAGTTCAAAGACATCGCGTTCTACTCAGAGCCAGTAGGCTAAGTGCATTTCATAAGCGAAGGTTCAAAGGGTCACACCTACCTATCGTATGCAAAACTCAAATGTTGAAATTTAACTGGAATGTGGTTGTTTCTGAGAATAGCTCCCATTCATGTGGGGGATTGTTGGAAATTTTATAGTGAATGTGAGTTGGTTGTGTCCCACATTGGTGGGAAGATGGAATTTGGAGTAGTTTATAAGGTGAAGCTTGAGTGGGAGATTTAAAATGTTAAGTTACATTATACTCGGGCGCCTACCCGCGCGCAGGGGGGGGTGCAAAAATGGGTCCTGGCTCGAGGAAATTCTTAAACCAACGCGACGCCCGCATGACCTGCGGACACGAATGCAGCTCGAAAAACCCGGGTCCGCGCGACACAGTTTTGCTGCCCGTTTTAATTTTTGTAACGAACAGAAAGCCTCCAGAAGACTGTTACGTCTTATAGTCTTCAGCTTGGGTTTTAATTCCTAGTCATTAGCTGTGGTTAATGGCATAATCAAAGTGATTAACTGGAGTATTAATCACGAATTTGAAGTGCCATCAGTTACACCATCAGTTTCAATCTTGGTCTTGAAAGTCTATAAAGACCTGCTGTGATGATGCAGCAAAACACACAACACAGAAACAGACAAGCTCTCGCATTCATTCTATTACTCTAGAAAAATCTGTTCAGAAGCATTCGACTTTCGGGTACTTTTCAGGCAAGTGGGATAGTTCGCAGTGCACCGCCACTGTTGAACCGGTGTACCCTGGGAACAGACGATGAATCTGTTTAAGGGAATTGTGTCAAACACAAGCCCAATTCCTTTCTCTAATCTGTTTTCGCATTTTTTTCTTCCTGTTTGTTTCAGATCAGATTCATAACAGTCTCCATTTTGCTGTAAGTTTTCTAACATTATCAAAACCAAATTGTAGAATATAGTTGTGTACAAATATCTTACCATGTTGCTTTCCTGGATCCCCAGATCCAGTAGGATCAATCTCATTCTTGCCTTTACCAGCCCGACAATCCTTCTTAAAGTGACTAGGTTTGTTACACTTCCAATATACAAACTTAGACTTCTTGTTTGTACCTTTGTTGTTGTTACCTTGGAGTCATTTTCCTATAAACTTGTTGGACATCTTAGATGATTCAACGTCTTCCATGTTTAATGAAGAAAGTCTAGCCATGTTCTTATCATCATTGACACCAACCTTTTCTTGAGCCCATAAAGACTCTTTAATTCGGAAATGACTTCCAAGTTGAACAAGGGTTAATTCCTCATTCTTATATTTCAAATTATGTTTGAAATATTTCTAATAAGGAGGCCGTTTGTCAATGATACCAGAGACAATAATGGATTCATCCATTTTCGTGTCATGTTAAGTAAACTGTCCTATAATCCTTGACAATTCATTATACTATTCCATGATCGGCCTTGAATTCTCCATCTTATAATTAAAGAAATTACCAACTAGAAATTTTTTATTTAGATAAACATCAAAGGGGGTATCAAACATATAGTTTAGTATGTGACCACAATAGATGTAGTAATCATTCCCCACTTGCATCGCCTCCTATTCTGGTTCGGGGTCTTGATTTTGATAAGTTTTGGCATGGGGGGGGGGGATACCCAAAACATACACAACCTTTAGAGTGGTTAACATGAAGTGCATCTTCTTCTACCATCGTCGAAAGTCCTACCTTTCAAATTTCTCCAGTTTTGCAAACTTACTCATTATGTCCTTCACAAATTTTCCATTCATCATCCTCAACAAATAGTTTTAATCTTTGTTGGGGAATTATGTAATCAATGAACAATCGTTTGGATAATCTGAGGGTCGTGCGAACACTTTCAGATTGAAACTATTAGATGGTTCACTCGAGTTATTGAGCCAGATAAAACTCAGACTTTGATCTGCAAGAACTAAGCATGTGACCTGTGTGTATGATTTCGTGAATTGGTATGATGCCTCGAGAAACTCAACAATCTCTGCAACGAACCAAATCCCTATTTATATGAGTCTAAGGTTGGTGGTTATTTAACCGCCATACTATAACTATCGTTGATCAAGTGTGCACTTCACATATGCTAACTTATATCATTGTATATTTTAATTTCTCATTTGGTCTCAATTACCCAAAATGGCACGATAACACTAAAAGCCGTAACAATTCTTAGGTCTCTCATTCCCATTCGGTACTAATATTTGTTACTACAGTAAAGAAATACATAACTTAAGATTCAGTGATTACTTGATTTGATATATTGCCAATATTTGAACCCAAATGGAGATATGTAGTAATTATATTATTAATGATAAATGTTAATTTGAAGTATTCTAGTAACACTGAATCAACAAGGCCTTGGAGTACACTCTAGTGACCCCATGCGTTAAAGATGCAATTTGGAGTTTAGGACGTTAAATATCACTTTCCCTAGACGTTAAGAGTGTTAAAAGAGTCATTCGTTAACGCATTAACTAGCGTGAAAGAATCTTAGGTGGGTCATTTACACACACTATCAATTTAATATTTATTTTTAGGTGCATAGAGGCGTAACTATTTCTTTAAAATTCATATGTGAAATAAAGGGGCATACGAGTATTGGGTTATACTTATTTTCCTTGTTGAATTTTCATCTCCACAACTCCCCTCCCATGTGTTTAATTTTAATATTTATTATATTAAAGCAAATTTCTCGTGGTAGGGTTGAAGACTTGAATGATAAAGCAAAAAACCTTTAGGGAAGGGGCCAAACCATCATCATACGTTCTACTTTATTGCTATTAAAATTCAAGTTCTATTTTTTTATGTATCTTTTGATTTTTAATCTGTGTATATTGTGTGCGTTTGTCTATATCATACATATTGGTTTCCAATTACTTTATACTTTTGTTAAATGTATACTGGGTGTAACCCGTGTGGACACACGGGAAGTCTAAATCATTTTTTAATAGAATTAGCAAAGTCAATCATTTGTTGTAAGCAAAGTCTGTTTACTAAGGTCTGTTTCAGAGCAGTAGGTCTGTTTCAAAGCAGTAGGTCTGTTTCAAAGTAGTGGGTCTGTTAAGAAGATCTGTCTGAAACAGCTATTGCTTCAAACAACTATTTGAGACAGATATCCTTAACAGACCCACTGCTTTGGAACAGACCTTAGTAAATAGACTTTGCATGCAAATAGATGATACATGGTCTCTTAAATACAATCCAACTTTGATTGAGACTGTACTTGGCTTTTATTGATGGTCATTGCTGTAACATCGCGAATTTCCCCTATTTTTTTTTTGATAAAAAGAATGTATTGTTTTAAACAATATATGTTTTAAATACCTTAAACTAATAATTATTTGTATCTCGACACTTTTGTACGTTTTAAAAATATTTCGAGTCACTTTCGGGCTTATATAATCATATTATGAATTTAGAATAATATAGTTTTAAGGAAATAATTGCCAAAAAAAGATTTGTGTGGACCGGGACTCGAACCCGCGTCCACAGCCAACCAACACACAGTGACAACCAACTGAGCCAACTATCATCTTGTGTAGTATTTCAGAAGAAAATAAACTTAACACATTCCTTAAATTGATTAGTCAAAGTCTTAGTCAAATAGTCAATTCATCATAAAACCTTACTTTATGGTGTTGACCAATTTTAATGGCTAATTGACTCCAAAACTAGTATAAAAACCCACCTATGACCCATTATACTTTGCACCTCTAAATCGATACCTTTCTTCTATAGTCTATTACTTCTACAACTGAAGCTTTGATTATAAGCTCTTGTAATTGGCGAATTGGAAGCTTGATATTCTTTCTTTTTCGTTTTCTTCAATTTGGACTAGCTACGTTGTTGAGTCTTTGGGATTCGCCTCACATACATTCACAACACTTAGAGGATAATTCACCTTAGCCAATGTGAGTTTACATAGCCCCTTTACTCTATTTTCACTATTTTTGGGGTGAAACATGTTTAAAAATTTTATACTATCATTTACTCATATTTACTTGTGATTCAATTACAACATCATTCTATCATTTGACTGTAACAAAAAGACACAGTACAATCATTAACAATGATCAAGCCGCCTGTTTAGATTATAGCGCTATAGGTTTGACAAACCCATCCCCCCGCATAAATTCAGGGATGATCGATAACAGTAACAACATTTAACTAACTTGCGAGTTAGTCATCAGTCGACACAAGGTTTGGTTGTACAAAGACGCATTGTTACATGTCGGAATCATACTCTATCATCATACAACTGTGATTGTTGTACAAACTATTGTTATCAATTATATTCAAAAACCTATGTATTCTCACCAACTTTTGTTGACCCAAAATATTTTCAAACTTAACATGTTTCAGGTTCTACTTGCTTGAAGATTTGAATTAATGCTTGAAGATGTGTGCATAGTATTATTCATTTTGATGTACGAATTCTTGTAGAACAATTGTATGTAATTTATTTAAATCATTTAATGAAATTTATTATTCACCATGAGCTACTGAACAATCATCAATACGTGACATCCCGATGTTTCCGCCATCGGTTGGGGTGTTACAGATTGGTATCAGAGCCTTGATTATAGGGAATTAGGTTATTAGAAAAATAATCTAGACTATAACTTTAGGGATTTTAACCAGTACTTGCTACTTTTACTTGCAACCCTACTTGTTTCTTTGGGATTCGCCTCACATACATTCACAACACTTAGAGGACAATTCACCTTAGCCAATGTGAGTTTACATAGCCCCTTTACTCTATTTTCACTATTTTTGGGGTGAAACATGTTTAAACATTTTATACTATCATTTACTCATATTTACTTGTGATTCAATTACAACATCATTCTATCATTTGACTGTAACAAAAAGACACAGTACAATCATTAACAATGATCAAGCCGCCTGTTTAGATTATAGCGCTATAGGTTTGACAAACCCATCCCCCCGCATAAATTCAGGGATGATCGATAACAGTAACAACATTTAACTAACTTGCGAGTTAGTCATCAGTCGACACAAGGTTTGGTTGTACAAAGACGCATTGTTACATGTCGGAATCATACTCTATCATCATACAACTGTGATTGTTGTACAAACTATTGTTATCAATTATATTCAAAAACCTATGTATTCTCACCAACTTTTGTTGACCCAAAATATTTTCAAACTTAACATGTTTCAGGTTCTACTTGCTTGAAGATTTGAATTAATGCTTGAAGATGTGTGCATAGTATTATTCATTTTGATGTACGAATTCTTGTAGAACAATTGTATGTAATTTATTTAAATCATTTAATGAAATTTATTATTCACCATGAGCTACTGAACAATCATCAATACGTGACATCCCGATGTTTCCGCCATCGGTTGGGGTGTTACAGATTGGTATCAGAGCCTTGATTATAGGGAATTAGGTTATTAGAAAAATAATCTAGACTATAACTTTAGGGATTTTAACCAGTACTTGCTACTTTTACTTGCAACCCTACTTGTTTCTTTGGGATTCGCCTCACATACATTCACAACACTTAGAGGATAATTCACCTTAGCCAATGTGAGTTTACATAGCCCCTTTACTCTATTTTCACTATTTTTGGGGTGAAACATGTTTAAACATTTTATACTATCATTTACTCATATTTACTTGTGATTCAATTACAACATCATTCTATCATTTGACTGTAACAAAAAGACACAGTACAATCATTAACAATGATCAAGCCGCCTGTTTAGATTATAGCGCTATAGGTTTGACAAACCCATCCCCCCGCATAAATTCAGGGATGATCGATAACAGTAACAACATTTAACTAACTTGCGAGTTAGTCATCAGTCGACACAAGGTTTGGTTGTACAAAGACGCATTGTTACATGTCGGAATCATACTCTATCATCATACAACTGTGATTGTTGTACAAACTATTGTTATCAATTATATTCAAAAACCTATGTATTCTCACCAACTTTTGTTGACCCAAAATATTTTCAAACTTAACATGTTTCAGGTTCTACTTGCTTGAAGATTTGAATTAATGCTTGAAGATGTGTGCATAGTATTATTCATTTTGATGTACGAATTCTTGTAGAACAATTGTATGTAATTTATTTAAATCATTTAATGAAATTTATTATTCACCATGAGCTACTGAACAATCATCAATACGTGACATCCCGATGTTTCCGCCATCGGTTGGGGTGTTACAGATTGGTATCAGAGCCTTGATTATAGGGAATTAGGTTATTAGAAAAATAATCTAGACTATAACTTTAGGGATTTTAACCAGTACTTGCTACTTTTACTTGCAACCCTACTTGTTTCTTTGGGATTCGCCTCACATACATTCACAACACTTAGAGGATAATTCACCTTAGCCAATGTGAGTTTACATAGCCCCTTTACTCTATTTTCACTATTTTTGGGGTGAAACATGTTTAAACATTTTATACTATCATTTACTCATATTTACTTGTGATTCAATTACAACATCATTCTATCATTTGACTGTAACAAAAAGACACAGTACAATCATTAACAATGATCAAGCCGCCTGTTTAGATTATAGCGCTATAGGTTTGACAAACCCATCCCCCCGCATAAATTCAGGGATGATCGATAACAGTAACAACATTTAATTAACTTGCGAGTTAGTCATCAGTCGACACAAGGTTTGGTTGTACAAAGACGCATTGTTACATGTCGGAATCATACTCTATCATCATACAACTGTGATTGTTGTACAAACTATTGTTATCAATTATATTCAAAAACCTATGTATTCTCACCAACTTTTGTTGACCCAAAATATTTTCAAACTTAACATGTTTCAGGTTCTACTTGCTTGAAGATTTGAATTAATGCTTGAAGATGTGTGCATAGTATTATTCATTTTGATGTACGAATTCTTGTAGAACAATTGTATGTAATTTATTTAAATCATTTAATGAAATTTATTATTCACCATGAGCTACTGAACAATCATCAATACGTGACCTCCCGATGTTTCCACCATCGGTTGGGGTGTTACAGATTGGTATCAGAGCCTTGATTATAGGGAATTAGTTTATTAGAAAAATAATCTAGACTATAACTTTAGGGATTTTAACCAGTACTTGCTACTTTTACTTGCAACCCTACTTGTTTCTATTTTCTATCTCCCTCCTACTTCAATACCTACAAGAAGATTGCTCTCCATCACAAGATCTACTCTTAGACTAATAGGACAAATCCTCAGGTTTAGCCTGAACCACCTTGAGATCTCGTCGAAGTTCTAGAATTTTAATAACGAACACGTGCAATCTGGAAGGGTGAACGCCTGTATTCTGAGTCTTCTGTCTAGGCTGGCATTGCGCATATATCCCAATCAGACGAGGGACCTGGATGCCTACCTGGGAATTCTCGGGATGAGTGTTCACTTATAGGCTAAAGCATGTCTTCACTATGTTATTAGAATCTAGAAGTTTTGATAAGTCAACGTTTTCGTTTATTCGTTTTAATTAATGAATAAATGATTACACTCACTTTCCTTAAACTAAGCTCTAAAATCTCAAAATTTTACAGCTTAAATCAATCTCATTTCATAACCATCTATGGATTTCACAATCATACTTCACCTTACCATCTTAGACACTTTTTAAATATTCAACACCCTACCCAAATCATATTATTTCATTTCTCCACATGTTACTTATTTAAAAAAAAAAAAACTATAACCTCATACCTTAGCACAAACTAAAGATTTCTAAATCCTGTTGTATTTTCATTACATAGTAACTTTACAAAGTACATATTTTTGTCAAAAGATGTCCTCGAACTTAAATTCAATTGTTTATTTATTGACGTAACAAACAATTTTCTATATAATGCTTTAAACTATTAAAAATCACTTAATAGAACCTTGATCTTCAAAACCTAATGTCATGTTTGAAATCTCCAACTAACGGGAATATTTTAATCAAAAGCCCACTTAGCTTGTACTATTTAACAACTTTTGCTTTATGTATAAAACAAATTTTGAAAATAAGATTTTTTTTATCCATAGGAATAATATCTAGTCTCTAAATTCTCCATCGACACTCACTCATTTTCAACTTGTTCAAATTTTTACATTATTTGGCATATATCACAATCATGTTTTCTTATACACTTGATTATAACCTTTGATCCAAACCCCAAAATTTACACTGCTACATAATCTCCTTACTATAAAATAAACTCTTTATCAACTATCTTCACATTCACTATCTCTCACAACCTTGATTCTGCTTCAAGATTTTTCATCATCCTCTCAAGAACTAAATTCATATCCTTCACCTTCTCAAACATGAACTAGTTACCAATGATAACCAAACTATTGAAACTTGGTTGTGTGTTGCATCAAACTTAATCCTTAGTTATACATGAGGATTCGATTATCTACCATATTTAAACATTTGATACTAGAAATCATGGAATATAAACTATTTGCTATAGACACACCTAGAGTCATTAACCTTGTCTAGGACAACACTATTACAACTCGCATGCTATGCTTGATACTTGATTGTTTATATGTACATATTATCAATTTGCAATTAATGTGTGAAATAATTGGTACACTTAATCAAACAACTGGTAGAGGATGAAGTACTTGCTCAACAGTTAGTTGAGTACCAAATAACCTACTCAACGATTGGTAGAGGTCATCATGCCTGCTCAACAGTCGGTAGAGGCCCTACAACCTGCTCAACGACTGGTAGAGGCTATCGCACCTGCTCAACAATCGGTAGAGGTTCTTACTCACTGACTGGTAGAAGTTTTTTTCCTACTCAACAGTTGGACTCATTTTTGGATACATTGTAAACGATTCAATCACAAGGTTATTTTGCATTACTTACATGTGTGTTTAGAGTCATAGAAGGACACAAAACCCTAATGTAAGGTAAATTGGTGATTGCGGTCCGGAACGTAATCATGAATTTACAGGTACGTTAAGGTAGTGTGAAATTCTAATAAGGTTTTAGTAGTTCATTTGGTTTTCATATAGCCAATCAATTCATGCATTTCTTATAAGATTCCTAAAACATAAGTTTAGTATTTTGCTAGATTCTTATGCTTCTTGCTACTTCAGACAAACCTAATCCAATCCTTAAAACTCACATCTCAAACCTCTTATCCAAATTATTCGAAACAAATTATTCTATTACCTATAAATTCATGTCGTGCCTTAACCCAAACCACAGCTGCCTTAATTTCTACCTAATCAACTCAAACCTGTGTTTTTAATAACTTCGGGACGAAGTTTCCAAAAGTAGGGGAGACTGTAACATCGCGAATTTCCCCTATTTTTTTTTTGATAAAAAGAATGTATTGTTTTAAACAATATATGTTTTAAATACCTTAAACTAATAATTATTTGTATCTCGACACTTTTGTACGTTTTAAAAATATTTCGAGTCACTTTCGGGCTTATATAATCATATTATGAATTTAGAATAATATAGTTTTAAGGAAATAATTGCCAAAAAAAGATTTGTGTGGACCGGGACTCGAACCCGCGTCCACAACCAACTGAGCCAACTATCATCTTGTGTAGTATTTCAGAAGAAAATAAACTTAACACATTCCTTAAATTGATTAGTCAAAGTCTTAGTCAAATAGTCAATTCATCATAAAACCTTACTTTATGGTGTTGACCAATTTTAATGGCTAATTGACTCCAAAACTAGTATAAAAACCCACCTATGACCCATTATACTTTGCACCTCTAAATCGATTGTTTCAATACGATTAAACTTTCCCTCATACCTTTCTTCTATAGTCTATTACTTCTACAATTGAAGCTTTGATTATAAGCTCTTGTAATTGGCGAATTGGAAGCTTGATATTATTTCTTTTTCGTTTTCTTCAATTTGGACTAGCTACGTTGTTGAGTCTTTGGGATTCGCCTCGCATACATTCACAACACTTAGAGGATAATTCACCTTAGCCAATGTGAGTTTACATGGCCCCTTTACTCTATTTTCACTATTTTTGGGGTGAAACATGTTTAAACATTTTATACTATCATTTACTCATATTTACTTGTGATTCAATTACAACATCATTCTATCATTTGACTGTAACAAAAAGACACAGTACAATCATTAACAATGATCAAGCCGCCTGTTTAGATTATAGCGCTATAGGTTTGACAAACCCATCCCCCCGCATAAATTCAGGGATGATCGATAACAGTAACAACATTTAACTAACTTGCGAGTTAGTCATCAGTCGACACAAGGTTTGGTTGTACAAAGACGCATTGTTACATGTCGGAATCATACTCTATCATCATACAACTGTGATTGTTGTACAAACTATTGTTATCAATTATATTCAAAAACCTATGTATTCTCACCAACTTTTGTTGACCCAAAATATTTTCAAACTTAACATGTTTCAGGTTCTACTTGCTTGAAGATTTGAATTAATGCTTGAAGATGTGTGCATAGTATTATTCATTTTAATGTACGAATTCTTGTAGAACAATTGTATGTAATTTATTTAAATCATTTAATGAAATTTATTATTCACCATGAGCTAATGAACAATCATCAATACATGACATCCCGATGTTTCCGCCATCGGTTGGGGTGTTACAATTGCGAAACATAGGGATAATGGGAATTGACGCCTTTGAAACTTCACTGGAATCTTGTTATCAGATGGTATCATAGTTATTCTAGGTGAAATCCCGTGTGGACACGTGGTTCAACAAATAACATTATTCTAAATGTTTTAACTTTAATGTAATTTAAAATTAAATGTGCATACTTGATAGTTGAAACATTGACATATGAGAATATAAACAAACTCTACTAAGGTCTGTTCTTCATCATCCGTTGAAGCAAGACCACTCTATTCTTCATCATCTGTTCAAACAGACCTTAGTAACATCTGTTCACCACAGCTGCTGCACAAATGATGCAGTAGCATTAGCAACTGATTCTCGCTACCAATAATAATTAAGTTTCACCAACTGATTCTCGCTATAAACGACTCGGCACCATAAATCTCAAAGTTTGTTGCAGCAATGTCCTCCGTCAAAGCTCAGACACTAATTCTTTCCAGGTTCGTCGTCTTTAATAATGTGTATACTTGTCTGGATCCTTGCTTTCATCATGTATTATCTGTAGTTTGCAGTTACACTGCATAAGAAGTTTCTTGTGGGATGCTAACCCTATTGTAATGACATCCGGTACTCACCAATTTGGCATTGATCAAGAGTTTGAAACCGGCCTTCTCGTATCTGAACACAAAGTTAAAGAAAATTTTAATTTATGAAATCAAAATCGAGCATAAGAAGCTATTTCTCGAAGAGACTTACTGATCCGAAGGCAACCTTTAAGCTCAACGGTGATGCGTATTACACAGATCTAGAGTGGATTGACCTTCAGACGCAAATTCTGAACCAAAATAAACAAAGCATTTATAAGCTGTAAAAGAAACAGTCTAAACCTAAATACAACAAAATTTTCTTTTACCAACTTAGTTCAAATAATAAACACTTAATGCAAACAATCGAATAGATAAATTACAACAGAACACCTTTTTGTTTGTTCAAAAAATACAAATAATTATACTTTGAATAATCTAAGCCTTTGAACAAAACAATTTAAAATTAATATTTACTTAAACAGTGGACTTTAAAGGAAAACACAGAGATATAAAAGCAAGTTTTACTCATTATGTCACCCATATGCATCTTGAGTTGATTTTTGAACCACTCGTCAACTCACTAACCTTTCATTGAGCTCTTTAATCTTTTGTTGATAGTATTTTATAGAAACTACTTTCTCACCTAAAAGTCCAAGCAACACCTGCAACAACATTAGAGTATGTAGTTCTTGAACAAAGAAAATCATGGAAATAGCCTTCTATAGTGTTTAACTCTACGTTTTATCTTCCAATCCTTTAACACTAATACTTCAAGGATAAAAATAAGCACTAACCTGGGAAAACTCCAGCAATAGCAAGTTGATCACCTATATTTTGATAAAAAGACATTTAGTTACAAAAGATAAGCACTAAAAAGGAAAATAATTGGTTCCATTAGTTTAATATTGTGTGCTCTGATATTAGATTATCTGTTTGTTAAGCACAAAACAATGTTGCTTAAAATCTCTAAAAGACAATTCACGATTAACCGACTTACATTTATGGGGTATTTTTCTATTCTCGAGATCGCCAAGCCCGAATGATTTTTTGTACTTCTCGATCAAAGTAAACATGAAACGCCTCATATCATCCCTAGCCCCTTCCTGTCCGATTTAAGCAAAATCATGAAATTACTAAATCTGGCCTCTTCTTTTCAAGCAATAACCTTTTGGGAGTCATTAAGATTATATCCGCCATCTTCAACTCCTATCAAAACAAAACAAAACAAAAAATAATCAAGTAATTGAAAAGCCCTGCAAATTTTGATTTTAATAAATAATAATTATATATTAAAAAAATAAAAGAAGAATAGTAGGAAAAGTAGGAAGAAGCTTTAATCTGCTGCTCGATATGAGTCTCAAGACGACGACCTAGGTTTCCATACACCACCCCTTTAATCAAACTAATGAAAAATAGGAAGAAGGTAACTGGCGTTAGGGGACAGAAAAGTAGGAAGAAAAACAAACTGATGTTTAGATTAAAGAAGCTTACAGGCTTTGTATACAAAGCTTATCAGGGTTTGTTCGTCGATTGGCAGCAGCTCTGGCTTCTTCCTCCAACTCTCTCTCCGACTCTCCCTCCCTCTCTCTAAAAAATAACAACACAATCTAACAAATATTAGAAGCATCAATCCGTTGATTAGGTTTAGATATCAAACTTATCTGATGTCATTCGTAAACTAAATGAAAAAAGAAAGTAAACATACCTGTAACTTAAAGAGGATGATGGAGATTTTATCTGAGAGAGAGAGAAATCTGCAATTTAATTGATTTTGATCAGGGGTTTTGAAATTGAAAGGGAGAGAACATTTATATTTGTGTCAAGATTTTGATTTTGAAATTTGAATTTGGAGCCTAAATTTATAGATAACATCTGTTATTGAAGCTTAACAGATGTGAAGGCATTATTTTATGTGGACAACATATGTAAAATTGTAACCATAACAGATGTTAAACTCCTTTAATAATTAATGGGTGACCCACATGCTGAAAAAATAGTGTAAGTGACATTATTTTTTTTATATGAGTGGCTCACAAATTTTCTTGTGGCCCACATATTTTAACTAGATTAAAATAGATAGACTTTAATAATAAGTGGCCCATATATTATCTCTATGTCATGTGGTTTAATGAGAGCTTGAATAAAATTGAAGTTGGATTAGTCAATTGACAAATGGCACAATAAGAGGATGAATAAAATTGAAGTTGCTTTAATCAATTGACAAATGTCCAAAATGAAATTTTTTATTAGGAAGTATAGATATAGATTCTATATGTCAAACAAAATTAGCCGCTATAATATTAAGGTTGAAGGCTTTCTAAGCCAATTAATCAGCACTTGCCACTAATATTTAGACTATTGAGGTATGGGCCACGGCTTGGGGTCGCCCAACACTGCCCTGGCCGTGCCCAACACGTCTTAAACGGTTAGAAACGGACGGCTTGGCCGTGTGCTTTCATTGGTTGTTTGGTTTCTGTGAGACACATCCAATAGTTATATGGCCGTTTCATTTAAAAAAAACAAATTTCTATTTCTTTATCCAAAGTATTAACGATTTCTCATTACGCAATTAACGACTTCTCATTACGCAACGAGCACAAGCACCTACATCTACAATCGGACTTGATCGATTATATTTGGGCCAACGGAGAAAACTAGACGTGGCTTTTTATTTATTAATTTATTTTTTGGTAGGCTTTTTTAAAGGCGTATTTTTTTTATTTGTAACCTTTTTTGTTAATATTATGTGACTTTTTATGTTATTTATTTTAATTATTTAGTTATTTAAAAATTTTAAAATAAAAATTAAATGGTGGTCAATAAGAGTGGGGGACTATCCAACAAAGACTACCCCACACCTTTGGGTAGTCCCCAAGTTGTCTAAATACAAGGGGGTCCACTTTTTGCTAACGTGGCAACAAGTCCTCTCAAATCTTGCCATAACCACACCTCATAGTCTTACAAGTTAGCTTAACTAAGGCTATAGGGTGTGGAGACATGAAAAAAGTTCATGTCTCCATACCATCTAGGACACCTCCATTTTTCTCTTGGTTGGGACATGAGTGGGGTGTGGAGGCATCAAAACTCCATGTCTCTTGCATTTATTACTAAATTTAATTTTTTAATATTAATTTTAATTAGATGTAAAAGTAACAAATAAACAAAATAATGTTAAAATAAATAATAAATTTTATAAAAAAAATACAAACCATCCTAAAATAAAAAAAAAAAAATACAAACCTAAAAAAAATTACATAAATGTTTAAAAGTAAATACTAGTTGTCGTGTCCATTGTTCCAAATATATTCAATCAAGTCGGATTGAAGATGATAATGTATGTGCTCGTTACGTAAGGAGAATTCGATTAACTCTTGCTGATTTGGGTCAACCGGAATAGTATTATCCTCTACCGCGTTTTCATCATACTCATAAATAGCTCGGTCTTCGTCTTCAATGATCATGTTACGCAGCAAGATACAAGCATACATACAATAAGTAGTTTTTTGGGTGTGAAAGCACGTGTCGGGTTTGCGATGATGTGTCATCTTGCTTGTAGAACCCCAAATGTTCGTTCAATGTCCTTTCACGCCGCTTCTTGATACCTGGCAAATTTCTTTCTTTTTTCGTCGGGAGGGTGCTGAACAGTTTTAACAAGTGTAGAGTAGGTTGGGTATATTCCATCAGCAAGATAATGCATGCGCCTGTACTCAACCCCCGAAACTGTAAATCTTGTATCCGGGCCGGTTCCTTAACATCCTCAAAAACCAATGTTTGCTTAATGACATTAATGTCGTTATTCGATCCGGGAACACCAAAAAATGCATGCCAAATCCATAAGTCTTGTGAAGCAGCAGCCTCTAAGATTATTGTTAGATGGCCTTGATCGCCTCAATAAAACTGGCCACGCCATGCATTAGGGCAATTCGCCCACGGCCAATGCATACAATCGATGCTTTCTAGCATTCCTGGAAAACCATGCTTTTCGTGGTGGAAGTCATACAATTTCTGGACTTCATTGGAGTTTGGTTTTCGCAAATATTTTTTGTTGTACATCTTCACAACACGTTTGCAAAACTTATACAAGCATTCACGTGCCGTTTTTTCGGACATCCGTAAATACTCGTCCCATGAATCGTTGCTGTCCCGTAAGCTAGTTGGCGCATTGCTGTTGTGCATTTTTGTAAAGCTGTGAACCCCCGTTTGCCTTTAGCATCGTATCGTAAATTAAAAAACGGGCCCCAACTAGAGAAGTCATCAGCAATACGTACGAATAATCGACGGCTCATTCGGAACCGGCGCGTAAATATCTCATCGGTTTCTATGCAAATAGAATTTAAGAGCTGCTGGCATCAAGTCTACGCCTCACCTGCATGGTCACCCAACTACCACACAAGTACACAACCACCCCACCATATGTCCATATATGCTAAAGGAACCCGACATCACATATGAAGCGTGCAAGTTATCTTGTTAAACGAAATTGATGCATTACCTAGTCTCAGGGGATGATTTTAAACTTTGATATTTGTCTCATTGACGTGGCTATACGTAAATTGATGTATTATCTTTCAGAACTTGCTTTTTTTTTTTTTTTTTTTTTTTTGAATGTTCTCTTGCGATCTTATTTAAATGTACACAAATACTTATGATCATTTAAATTTATAGATTAGTTGATTGTGGTTTTGCTTATTAGAAAAGTATCAAAAAAATGTATGGCTGTTTTTATTAGATCTCATACGTTTATTTTTCGCGTATTAAAGCTAAAAATTTTCATGATCAGTGTTGTAAGAAAAATGTATTTTAAATTTTAAGAGTTAATTATGTGGTAACTGCATGTGGTTTATCAAAAGCAATAGGTTAGATACTAAGATGTGAAATGATGAAAGCACCCTTACTTCTCACTTAGTTCTTACTTGCAGTTAGCCTTAATACTCTAGAATGTTAAAAAATCAAAAGTTAATACACGGATCATTACTTTAAACTTTTAGTAACCAACTTATTTAGTTTTCACAAACCACAAGGACGAATCGTTAACTCTTATATATAATAAATCATGATTGCAAAGTTAGACACTCCTTGTAATAATTTAGATGCATTATTTGTGTTGGAGTTTATAAAAAATGGTCATTTTTAGCTGGTTCTTACATAGGATCAAGTCTTAAATTTAGAAAAGAGTTATTTGCTAATTTAGTCTCCGAGTTTTGTCAAAAATTGCCACTTTCATCTAAATCTTTTTTCTGTTACATCTGTGTCCGTGAGGTTTCATTTGTTTACCATTTTAGTCATCAGTACTAACTCAGTTAACAAAAACCCAGTTAAGTCAGGGGCATTTTTGTCCATACACACCAAACTTTTTCCTTTTGCCATTTTCATCCAACTCTTATCACCCCTTATTTATATCATCCTCCCCACCCATTCAACCCTAGTTCTCCACTTTTTACCCTTCACTTTGTCAACCTTAATTACTGCAAATACGATCTTTCCCACCAAATCAGGATGGTTTTTTGTCGGTGTGGAGCTGAAACAAAGGTATGTATATCGAGGACAGCCCGAAACCCAGGTAGGCGTTTTTACTGTTGCAACAGAGAAGGAAGAAGTTGTGGGTTTGTTGGGTGGGTTGAACGCCCTTTGACTGAAACAGCAGTACGAGACCTTGAAGAAGATGTCGAAAGATTGTCGTCTAAAAACAAGAGATTGAAGATCATGTTAGGGATAACTTGGTTGTTTATTATCATGTACTACTTGTTTTAATTGAAGATGATGTTGTAATTTTCCTTTTGTATGTTAAGGTGTAAGCTTTATGTAATGAACAACATTTGATATGAAATGTATGTTTGATAAAATATAGCAAATGAATACTGCAGCTGGTAAACAAAGTTGTTTGAAACCAAAACACAAAAACACAAACATAATAGGACATAATAGGGCATTCTTATATTCATACCAAGTTACCAAAATACAGCAATATCCATCAAAGTTTTACCATACCACAAAAGACAGCAGCTGTTAAACAAAGTTGACCTATTATGACCCATTTGACACCTAAACAAGCACTTGGACACCTAAACAACCAAAAGACCAAATGACCCATTACAACTAAACCACTACTGACCCATTACATACTAAGCCTGAGCATCACCAGCCTCTGCACCACCACCAGCCACTGCACCACCACCCTCTGCACCACCAACAGCCTTTGCACCACCACCAGCCTGGCTACCTTTGCAGGTCCTTTTGTTATGACCTCCCCCCCCCACACACACACACCTTTTACAACTCACAGTATGCCCTTTCCTTGACATTTTTCCAGTTTCAATGATCTTGTCAACCTCTTCCAGTTCCACTTATGATTTCTTTCTTTTCTTTTTGGGTCTCCCAGCTTGTTTGTGAAACTTTGGAGCTGTTAATGTTGTTGGGCATTGAGCAGGTGGCCACATGTCTTGTCCATTTATTGATTCTATGGTGTGTGCATAGACCTGCTTCCAAGTTTCATGCCAATATGCTCTATCCATCCATTGTTCTGGTACACCATCTCACATCCCATTCAATCCCATATTCCATATACATGTAAGCATACATGTTCACTCAGAAATGTCTTTACAGCCCATGTGCCTTCCCTTTTATCTTTAGAAATGTGTAAAGCCCAAGGACAATCAGGAATCTTATCCTTCTTTTGAGAACTTTTTCCACTTGAGCTACCTTGGGCCCCACCACCTTTACTTTCTTTACCACTACTACCTACTTCCTTATCATTTACTCCACTCTTTATTCCTTCACCACTTGAAGTGGAAGTTACTGATTTACCCTTGCCCTTTAAATTATTGTCTTCTTGAACTCTACCACCACCAAGTTTTGGAATTGTTCCATGACAAACCACCCTAAACCTTACCTTATCATTTCTGGTAATAAACCACTGCCTCCTTGAACTAATTGCATATTGGTTCATAATTTTCTTTATCACAGCTCTATCAGGAAAGGTTTGGGTAACAAAAAAAGGGCAATCATCATTTCCAATAAACTTTTTCTTCTTCTTCCTTATACTCTTAACAGACCTATCCCTAACAGTTGTCTCCTCATCACTTAGACTATCAAAGTTATCCAAGTCAAAGTCATCATCTTGTAAGTTTACATTATCCCTACCTTCTTCGGTATCATTGACATCAAAGTCTACAGCAACCCTAAACTCATACAAGTCTACATCAATATCATCATCCATATGCTCCTGATCTACAATGAAATCAGGATCCTCATCACTACCCTTTGCCTTTGAAGCACAATCCTTGTCACCCTCATCACTACCCTCAGAACGTTCATCAGCATCTTCTTTTTTATAGTCTGAATCTTCACTGTCTTCATCATCATTGAACTCATCATCAATGATTTCTACATCAGAATTTTCACTACCCTCATCAGAATTAACATGTTTACCTAATTCAGGAATGCCATTGAAGTGCTCAATATAAACCTCAATTACCTTATTCTCTTGAACATACTTAAGCATCCTAAGCACATCACTATCCTTAAGCAATGGCCTTAAACCAAATTCAAACTCTTCTCCTGGTATCCTAAAACTATATCTAACCCCATCTAACTCATCTTCACTATAACCCAGAGTTATCAGCATATCATTAACAATTATGACAGAAAACCGATCAGCATTAACATAGTCAACATAAGAGACTTTGCCCTTGTATCCTATTTGTGGAGTATCAACCAGTTCACCACTATGATGAAACTCTATTGTGAAGGAATCCGGATCACCAACTGAAAAACACATCAAAACATACCAAAATTCAACATTAGGGCTCGTATAATTTAACCAAAACAGGGGTTCAAATTAGGGCTTGTATAACGACTTACCATACTCGATCTTAGGGTCAAAATCAGATCCAGGTTCTTGAACTCTCCACATTGTAGATCAATCGTCACTGATGATTAGATGATTTGCTGTAATCGTGTGTTTGAATGAAGGTTTGGTGTTGTGTTATTGTTAGGGTTTATAACGTTATAATCCAGATGTTAAAAAGGGGTGAAAAAGTTAGGGTTAAAAAAAGTTTGGTGTGTATGGACAAAAATGCCCCTGACTTAACTGGGTTTTTGTTAACTGAGTTAGTACTGATGACTAAAATGGCAAAGAAATGAAACCTCAGGAACACAGATGTAACAAAAAAAAAAGATTTGGATGAAAGTGGCAATTTTTGACAAACCTCAGGGACTAAATTGGCAATTAACTCTTTAGAAAACACAATAAGATATGATCACTCAAAATAACACGTTGGCTAAGAGCAACCATCGTTGACATCTAGTCAAGCCAATAAGAAAGTGGTTTTTTTATTTTTGTAAAGAAAATAAATAAAAGAAGATAGGATTTGTAATTAGTTATAAGAAAACGGGTGTTTGGCTTCTTACTATCCCATGATGCTTCATTAGTTAAACTCCACTATGGATCACAAACGCTCACTTTAAATGACTGTCATACATCTTTTGAGGGAAATACTGAGTACTCTGCGAGACAACCCATCATTCTTTTAAGACCTACAAAGTAGTTGTATTATATTAATGCATAAAGTCATGGGCTCCTTAGTTAGTGGCCATCCTGCATCTCAACCATGTTGGATAGAATCAGCCAGGAAACTCTCCGCAAGGTTGGAATCAAATCCCAACTTGTTAATAGAATCAGCACGAGAACTATTCAAACATTGGGATTTAGTATTAAGTAAAAAGTAGTCATAAAGGGTTTATCTAACCCAATTTGTAAACAGAAGTCACATGAAGACTATTCAAACGCTAAGTTTTAGTATTTAAATGTTGATTATAATTGTTAATACACCAAGTCTTTAGCGCTTTGATTTTATCTCTACGCTTTGACAAGAATTTACCAAAACAAAAGTCCAAGACCAACACCTCTAACCCTATATTAAAGCAAATTTACATGACATTGCTACATAGGCATAGAAAATATGAATGTTTTGAAATGGAAACCATGAGGCTATTAGTTTGTTTTTAAGGATTTAGGAAACTCAATTTTAATATGGTATTTAATATTTAAAATTATTAACACACACACGTACACACACTCTCTCTCCCCCTCCCCTCCCCTCCCCTCTCTCCCCCCCCCCTCTCTCTCTCTCTCTCTCTCTCTCTCTCTCTCTTATGGGCCCCACTAGATCTTCAAAAATCTGTAGACTTTTATTTTTGTCGTTCACTGGTGCCTTGAATTTATGGCAACATATCTTTAATTTTTGTCTAGAATTGTTTCGTTTGTTCATTTTGTGCCCGATTTATCCTCAAAGTACAAAATAAACTAATTTAAGCTTATTTCAAACATTATTTCAAGAAAACCATTAAAACTGGGATTACTGACATGTATATTTATGCGTGTATCAAATATTCCCACACTTAAAGCTTTGCTTGTCGTTAAGCAAAACTCTATGATATTTGCTTTATGGTACACCCACACGGAATAGGTGGAGGAGAAGTTCAATCCGTTGGCTACAATCTCAAGCATTTTAAAGGCTTTCGCTTAATTGCCTCCACCTAGTTCCTTCATTTTTTATTTATTTATTCAAAAGAAACATAAAAATATAACAAGCCTATGAAAAGTTCTATTAAAAAAAATCACACCCCTTACAAGATTGTTCGCTTAGCACTCGTCATATAATTATGTCAAATGAAACTCTCGAGTCAAAACGAACCAAGCAAGTATCATAAGCTTGACAACCGACCAAACATCAACCTAAACAAATAATAAGCATCAAGTGTCTTTTAATCCCGCTCTTCAAGGTGCAGGTTTTTATGGAGAGAAGTAAAACTAACACTTGTCTTCAAAAGACTACATTTTTGCTATTTGTGGTTTAGAGAATGAGAGGTGTTTTTTGTGCTTGTGCTTAGAGTTCTTTGTTAACGTACAACTTAAGTAGAGCAGGGTATTTCGTACGCGGCTCTCAATGGCTAAAAGAACCCTAGCCGGCCTTTACCTAGACAGACGGAGCCCTTGACCCACCAGCCACCAGTTTTGGGGAAAACCCGACCATCCACCCGCCCGAAGGCACGACAATGGAATAATAGGTAAAACCCGACGCCCTTAAGAATAGAACCCATTAGCTTTTAACCATAGATCTTCTATCATTGAACCCCCATACCACTCCACCATAAGGTGGATGGTTTGTACTTAGAGTTTTGGGTTTGAGAAATGAAAGGGATTTGGCTTGAAGTGGTTTACTAGTGGATTTATTTAAAGTGGGTTGGTTTTGAAAAGAATTTGGGCTAAAAAATAAAAATCATGTTCCATCTATCATTTGTTTACTCGCATTCGATTTTGTTTTCTGGAACGTAGGCACTTATCAGGTTCTACGTTTGCAGGGAACGTTCAACTATCACACTGGGACTCTGGGAGGCAAATCCCATGCCTGGATGACTGCAACCGAGAGCCAAGCACAGGACGTGGTACTGAGACATGGCTCGTGGTCCGCTCTTGTAGCCCCATTGGATCTTTGAAAATCTGCATATTTTTTTTTCGCTTAGTGGTCGATGCACGGGGCATGTCTCGACTCCGTGGCAGCAAAAATCTAGAATTGCTCCTGTTTATTTTAGGCCCAATTTGTCATGAAAGTAAAAAAATAAACTAATTTAAGCTCATTTCAAATATTATTTCAAGATAACCATAAAAAAATGGGTTTATTTTGATACAAGCATGTATATTTATACGTGTATCAATGCACTAGAATATACATATGCACCAAAACTCATTATAAACTTTGATGCACCCACTGGCGAAGCATAGTAAGGGCGGGGAGGGGCGGCCGACCCCCCCCCCCCCCCCCCGGATTTTCGCGCAGAAGTTTCGATTATATAGTATTCGTATAGAAAATTTTGAAAATATAGGGTTTCGACCCGCCGAAACGGGTTTTCGACCCCCCGAAACTAGTGACTTCCGACCCTCCGGTGACTTCCGACCCCCCGAACCTTCACACAGTCATGTGTGTCACAACCCATTACAAAAACAAATCAAAGTTTGTAAAGTTTGACACACTCATACAAGAATACACATCAAAACCCATAATTTGTGCATTAAATTCCGTTACATAAGTGAATCAAACTTTGCAAACGTTGACTATTTATAAAATTCTATTTAAGAACTCATATCATATTGGATTAAACTTGTAACATTATACGTATTTTTGTATTGGGTTTTTCATTACAGTTATAATACGTTGGGAGTCCATGGCTTCCCATATGACGTGGATAGATAGAAATTATATAATATAATATGTATTAAAGGAAAGTTAAGTTAAAAGAGTGTCTGTAGTAAGATCACCAATGCTCCGACCTACCTAAATAGAGCAGAACCAATGTTTTAAAAACTGGTTTTTAAATCGTACCGGGTTAAGCTTAAAAACGGTTCAATCGTTTATATCAAGCAGTTCAACCGGGTTGATAACTTTACCCTGAAAACTCCTTAAAAATTAAAACAACTTTAACTCAAAAAATAATTCAAAACACTTAATTTCATGATCAAAAAATTAATTTTCCAACAAAGTTTTCTTAAATAAGAGTCTACAGGATCGGTAATAACTGAAAGTTTAGACCGTTCTAAAGCATTGAGTGGAACTACAGTACACTAAAAGAACAACTTTTATAAACAATAGTACAATACTAGATTTTCCCCACATATAACGATTCATCGGATATTTAATAATACATTTAACTAATTGTCCTTTCCTTGTACTACACTACCACTGCAAGGTCGCTATATGGTACGACGCATTAACTTTTTGAATGCATTAATTTTGTTGGTAAATACATAAAGAAAATAGCTGAAAAGTTCTAAAGAGATTATACTTTTTTTTTTTTTTTTTTTTTGATCGGCAAAGAGATTATACTTACTTGAACAAAGACAACTGACAAGTGGAATAACCGGAAATCTAATTCAGGAATCGCTTTTGGACTTATGTTGATAAGTTTCTTATACTTTTAACCATGTTTATTTTATATATCGAAATTCGAAACACTTTTATTACATTCGTGGCAAAGAAACATTATATATGATTATCACTTAAAAATTATCGCAGATAACGACTAGATGTTTGAACGTATCAAGTTTTTTTTTTGGTCATATTATTTGGATACCTAGTTAAAGAATGACAAAACCGGTGTTAAGACCATGTGTAGTGAGGCTTGAAAAACATAAGGCTCATGTTTTTTATTGGTTTACGTGACAGCTGAGTCAGCATGGGGCTTGAAGTAAAAATGGGTGTAGTGATGGGGTGAAAAATATAAGGCCTCTGTTTTTTATTGGTTGTTTATTTTATTATTTTTTTAAAACTATTTAACTAAAAGTAAAAAAAAAAAGGACAAATATTTAAAAAAAAAAAAAAAGCTACAAATAATATTAAAACACACAACTAATATTAATTAAAACATTACAAATCCTAAATTACTTATTAAAAAAACATTACATAATCATAAATTACTTATTAAAAAAACATTATATAATCCTAAACTACTTATTAAAACATTACGGAGAATAATTATTCTAGTCCTCTAGTGTGTACTCCAGCGGGGACACGGAACGATCGCTATCACGACTGTCGGACCTACCATCCCAGCGGATGCGCCCATAGTCAGGAGTTGATAAATAGTATGGTTCGTCATCCATACTCGATCCTAGCTGCTTCATACTCCTCCTCAGTTGGCTCCCGAGCAGGAGGGTTTGGGGTTGGGTCTCCACCAGTCGTAGCCGCCCCAATCCCATGACAGCAATGGTATAATCCAAAGCCCATATGCATTCCTCATCAGTGAGAGGAGCATCTGGAGTTGGGGGAGTCTACCCTGGTAGAGGAGGAATGAGGGTGGAGATTAGTTGAGTAAGAGGAGGAGGAGGAGGAGGAGGAGGAGGAGGAGAGAACATTGGTTGAGGAGGAGGAGGAGGAGGAGAAGAAGAGAACATTTGTTGAGGAGGAGGAGGAGGATGAGATGAAAATGGTAGACGACATCTCCGGCGAGAGTATCGCCAGAAATTGGAAAGTCCAGCAGGCTCGTTAGGATATCCACCACCCATATCTTTAAATATTGTGTGGTTTGTAGTTGGGTTTTTATTTGATAGTAGGTATAAAATTGTGATTTTGTAGCTGGGTTTGTAATTGGTTTTGTAGTTGGGTTAAAAAAATGTTTATATATATATATATATACACACTTAAAAAAAATTACCGTTTCAAAAAAAAAAAGTTAACCGTTGCCTCATTTTAAAATTTTTGACCATTCAAACTCAAATTAAAGACACGTGAATCGATTTTGTTGGTTGAGGAACTTGGTCTTTAATGTTAAGAAAATAACGCTTTGGCTGCAAATTCGTGCATAACGCCTCACCGTAGTGGTGTGTGGGGCGCGAAAATGGTGATAATGCCCCCAATAGCGCTGCATTACGGGTGGTCTAAGATACAATGTAGTTTAAGAATCTAGGGTTTGGTTCAGTTGAGAACAAACTTCAGTTGTCAGAACTCTAACGTAAAATGTGAATTTTTAATTTTTTTTACAATGATTTAAAAATGGCTAATTAAGAAATATACAAAAAATGAAGAAAAAAAAATTATGTAGTCCCTACACCGGTGTAACAAAAGTGACACAAATGCCTACACCGGTGTACTTTATTACGGTTTAATCAAAACCACAAATCTATTACACAATTAATTAAATGTGTGGCTAAGAGCATTCACAATAGCTTCCCCATCCCCTATCCACTCACAACCAATCACAACTGCATATTACACTAAAAATCAATATGGTTTTTCTTTCCTCCACTCACAACCACTTTCAACAAATATTAAAAAATAGATACAAGAAAACTGTTTTCTCCAAAATATTCTCAAATATCCTCATATACCGATAAACAGTAGGTTCCTTATTTTCTCCACTCACAACAACTCACAAGTACCCCATAAAAAATATGGGGTTTTGTCTCACAATATTATGGGGGGCCAAATGTGAATGCTCTTATAAATGAGTTCTTATGGTTCTCACAACTCAATTTAGTTCTCATTTTAACTCATCTCTAAGAATTGATATCTATATCTATGTATATAATAAAGTAATAGCGGTGGGACACATGACATTATAAGGTCGTCCTCACCCTTGAATTCCCTTCAAAACTATTAAAGTCGTCTTTGTTTCTCTCATTTGCATGACACATACACTTTCCTCCATGATTCTTAAACGTTTACTACTTTTTTATGACATTTTAAAAAAATTGAACCAAATTAACGATCGTTTTATTATCTTTCTAATGAGTAACATAGTGCTATACAAAAAAACAAAAAAAAAATGAATTTTTATAGGGTTTTTGTTCATACTAGAAAAAAAAAACACAATACACGATACATTAAAAAACACAAATCCGCAACAAAAAAACCCAATATGTTATTTCGCCTGTCCATTGTGTTATTTTCATCTGTTAATTGTGTGTTTTTTGTCCTGTTCGTTGTGTTTTTCAGTTCTGTTCATTGTGTTTTTTTGTTGCAGATTGTGTTTTTCCTCTAATATGGTGTTTTTTATACTATGCATTTGTGTGTTTTTATATTAAAGTCATATTTTGGACTCAATAGTTGTCACACCCTCAAATTTCCACTTGTGGGGTTTTACCGCGAGGCGCATGACAAACCAGGATCCAAGTCAACGATCACAATAAACGACACTATATGAAGTACGTAAACCCAAAAACATAAATTTCATAAGCGAAAGCATTTAAAGAATTTAATCTCTACAAAACAGTGTTCCCAAGTATCCAAGACACTTATTACAAAACGTGCACTAAAATCTAGACGCCAATGCAGACCCGTGCGCCTAGTTCCGTTCATTGCTACCTTAGCGACCTGAGAAAAACATGCCAAAAACGTTTCTTCTGACGATGAGAAGAAGATCGAGGATATTCCGGTGGTTCGTGACTTTTCTGATGTGTTTCCTGATGATTTACCTGGTCTTCCTCCCCATCGTCAGGTTGAGTTTGGTATTGATCTCACTCCGGGCGCAGCTCCTATTGCCCGAGCTCCGTATCGTCTTGCACCACCCGAGATGCAAGAGTTGTCCAGCCAGTTACAGGAACTCTTGGAAAAGGGTTTCATTCGACCGAGTTCTTCCCCGTGGGGAGCTCCTATCTTGTTTGTGAAGAAGAAGGACGGAAGTCTTCGTATGTGTATTGATTATCGTGAGCTGAACAAAGTGACCATCAAGAATCGTTATCCTCTTCCTCGCATTGATGATCTCTTTGACCAGCTTCAGGGCTCTAGCTACTATTCGAAGATTGATTTGCGGTCCGGTTATCACCAGTTGCGCGTCAGGGAAGCTGACATTCAGAAGACTGCTTTTCGCACTCGTTATGGCCATTTTGAGTTCTTGGTCATGCCTTTCGGTCTCACTAACGCACCGGCGGTGTTCTTGGATTTGATGAACCGCGTTTGCAAGCCTTACCTTGATAAGTTCGTCATCGTGTTTATTGACGACATTCTGATCTATTCCAAGAACAAGGCGGATCATGAGGAACACCTGCGGTTGGTCTTGGAACTTTTGAGACAGGAGCAGTTGTATGCTAAGTTCTCGAAGTGTGATTTTTGGTTGCGTGAAGTTCAATTCCTAGGACATGTGGTGAACGAACTGGGAATTCATGTCGATCCGGCTAAGATCGAAGCTATTAAAGACTGGGAAGCACCAAAGACGCCATCTGAGGTGCGGCAATTCCTAGGTCTTGCGGGTTATTATCGTCGTTTCATCGAGGGATTTTCGAAGATCGCTCAACCCCTCACTGCTCTTACCCAGAAGGATCGAAAGTTCGACTGGGATGAACCACAAGAATCAGCATTTCAGATGCTGAAGCTTAAACTTTGCTCTGCACCTATTTTATCCTTGCCGGAAGGCACTGATGATTTCGTTGTGTACTGTGATGCTTCTATTCGTGGTCTCGGTTGCGTGTTGATGCAGCGCGGGAAGGTTATTGCTTATGCTTCTCGACAACTCAAAGTTCATGAGAAGAACTACACTACTCATGACTTGGAACTGGGAGCAGTGGTCTTTGCGTTGAAAATCTGGAGACATTACTTGTACGGTACCAAGTACGAAGTATATACCGATCACAAGAGTCTTCAGCATATTTTCGACCAGAAGGTGTTGAACATGCGGCAGCGTCGCTGGGTTGAACTCCTGAACGATTATGACTGTGCCATCAAATACCATCCTGGCAAGGCAAACGTTGTGGCGGACGCCTTGAGCAGGAATGAGTCTGCGAACCCTCGCCGTGTTCGAGCCTTACAGCTCACCATTCATTCGTCATTGCCTGACCGGATCCGTTCTGCACAGTTAGAAGCCTTGAAGGAGGAAAACCTTAGGGTTGAGACTATGCACAGTGCTGACAAGCATCTTGAGCTCAGGACTGATGGCTTACACTATTTTGCGGGACGTGTTTGGGTCCAATTGTTCGGGGGATTACGCGAGCTTGTTCTGGAAGAAGCTCACAAATCCCGGTATTCTATTCACCCTGGCTCCGATAAGATGTATCAGGATTTGAAGATACTTTATTGGTGGCCGAACATGAAAGCTGACATAGCTTCTTACGTCAGCAAATGTTTGACTTGTGCTAAAGTCAAGGTGGAGTATCAGAGGCCGTCTGGTCTCCTGCAACAACCAGAAGTTCCAGAATGGAAGTGGGAACGAATCACGATGGATTTTGTCACCAAGCTGCCAAGGTCACCTAGTGGTTATGATATGATTTGGGTGATTGTTGACCGGCTGACGAAATCGGCACGTTTTATACCTATTAAGGAAACCGATGGACTCGAGCGGTTAGCTCGACTTTACCTTAAGGAAGTGGTTGCTTGGCACGGGGTGCCTGTTTCTATTATCTCTGATCGTGATTCTCGTTTCGCTTCGCGTTTCTGGAAGGCTCTGCACAAAGCTTTGGGTACTCAGTTGGATATGAGTACGGCTTATCATCCACAAACTGATGGACAGAGTGAGCGGACGATTCAAACCTTGGAAGACATGCTTCGGGCATGTGTTATCGATTTTGGCAAAAGTTGGGAGATCCACCTGTAACACCCCGCCCCTCTCATCACCAATATTGTCCGCTTTGCCCATTCAGAGATCACGGATTTGTTTTTGGTTGCCCAAGTGGAGACTTCCCAGGAGGTCACCCATCCTGAAATTTCTCCTACCTGAGCACGCTTAACTGTGGAGTTCTCCTCTCATCCACTAGCATTAAGCCCAAAAGGCGTTGTGTTACACCACCTGCCGTTAGTGGAGTTCTCCTACAACAACAGCTATCACTCTAGCATCAAGGCAGCTCCGTTCGAGGCTCTTTACGGACGGAAATGTCGATCACCACTTTGTTGGGCCGAGGTGGGCGAGAGCCAGCTCACTGGTCCGGAACTCGTGTACGAAACTTCGGAGAAAATCGTACAGATCCGTCAACGTTTGGCTGCTGCACGGGATCGTCAGAAGAGCTATGCCGATCGCCGTCGAAAACCTTTAGAGTTCCAGGTTGGGGACAAGGTACTTCTGAAAGTCTCACCATGGAAGGGCGTCATACGCTTTGGAAAGCGTGGCAAGCTTAACCCTCGTTATGTCGGACCGTTCACAATCCTGGATCGGATTGGACCGGTGGCATACAGACTTGACTTACCGGCGGAGCTCGGTAGTGTACACAACGTCTTCCATGTGTCTAACCTGAAGAAGTGTTTGGCTGATGAATCTCTCATTGTACCACTGGAAGAGATCAAGGTTGATGATCGTCTTCGCATTGTGGAGGAACCTGTCGAGATTCTCGACTACAAGATTCGTAGCCTTCGTCGGAGTAAAATCCGCATCGTTAAAGTCCGTTGGAACTCGAACCGTGGACCTGAGTTCACATGGGAACGGGAGGATCAGATGAAATCTAAGTATCCTCATCTCTTTCCGAAACGCGCGTTCGAATCGAGGCATGTTACTGCTGAAGCGGAATGAATCTCGGGTCGAGATTCCTTTCAACGTGGGGATGATGTGACATCCGGTAAGTTTCTTTTTTTCTGTTCTTTTCGTTTCTTTCTTTTTAGGCTTTGCGCAATTTTCGGGACGAAAATTCTTTCAACGGGGGGATGATGTGACACCCGGCATGTTCGGCTTAAACATATTAGTAACATCTAAGTCTACCTTAGCGAGAAACGTTTATAAACAAACTTAACTGGGTTAGGTGAGTAGGGTCAAGTTAGGATTGTCCAGGGTACAATGATCTGGAGGATCATTGGGAGTCGTTTTGGTAATACACTAGTACCGGGTTCCGTTGTTGGTGACATTACATGAACTAATTAAGTATATGTGTAAATTATGGGTTGTATGGTGGATTATATACATAGATATGTTTATATGATGTGTAAATGATTATCTGTGCCTAAATGTGTTAAATATGGACTAAGGATGCATGCTTATGTGTTAGGATGTGTTAGAATGCGTTAAACACGACAAACTGGAAAACTAGTTTGAAAGAAGTCTTGGTTCGACCACTAGGAGAATAAAAATGTCTGGTTCGACCCATGCAAGTAGGCGAACCAGGGAAGTGGAAATTGAGAAATTTCCTTCGACCAAACAGGGCTCATTCGACCCTGTGAAAGGGGCGAAAGAGCCTACATTCGACCAATGTATTGGTGCGAAGGAAGACTAGTATAAATACCAACCTTTGTCATTTTTTCATCATTTCACAAACCCTAACCGTCCCAAAACGCTCTCAAACGATCTTAAACACTAAGGAAGGAGTTTTTGCTCTTCTTTTTCATAATCCAACCCATCTACAACATCTAAACAAGAATCCAAGGTGTGTTCATAATCCTAAATCTTTAAAAAAGCATTTTAATTCGTTTTCATCTAACCCAAATTGTCCGGATCTGTTCTAAGGGTGTTTTTTATGATTAAAAACCTTTTAAACATCTTTCTAAATCAAAACATGATCATTTAACATAGGTTTTCATAATGAATAACATGTGTTAGTTGTGTGTTATGTAGTGTTATGTGTTGTTCACTGATTTGTTGCTATATCTATGATAGAAACATGATATAGGATTGTTGTTAATGATTGGATTATGGTTGTCTAGGGTTAGGATTGGGTATATTGATATTTGGGGGTTTTATTGGATTAATACTTGATGCATGAATATTTATGATCAATAGAATGAATAAGAAAGATCGGATAATCGACAAACTGAGTATTTTAAGCTAAACATGAATCGATTTCAAAAGTTTCCAAATTGGGTAAATAATTCATGCATGAAAGTGATGTTTCCATAATCTTTACCATTTTGGGAAAGGGCTGAAACGGACGTATTATCGGGGGAAATCGATGGGGTTTTGTAGGGATAAGTTATTCATGCTTGACTGCTGTGTTTGATGATGTTTCGGGTCGTTTTGAAAGTGTTTGAAGCGTTTTTAGGAAAAATAATACAACAGGGGCGAACCTGGCCTCCTTCGACCAGTCGATGGTGCGAAGGAGGGATCCAGGGTCGAACCTAGGATTTTTATTGGACGAATGTGAATAAACGGGCGAAGGAAGCATCAAACGGTCGAACGTACTGTAAATGGTGCGAAGGAGACAAAAAGGTGCGAAGGAGACTTAAAACTGACAGGTTCGACCGTTCTGATGCAGAAATGAGATTTTTGATACAAACTAAGTGTTTTATGCTTGAACCTTGTGTGTAATCTATATGTACTTGATTAGTTAGGGTAATGGGTCACCAACGGGATGTCGGATCGGTCTGGTGTGTCTGTTAAACATTTAAACACGTTTTAAAACATACTTGGTTACGATCTGGACAATCAGGGACTAGATAACCTTATGGTTATTAGTCGGAACACTTATGTGAACATTTTGATAGATCTCCGGTAGAGGGATTATCGAGGGCTAAACATCTTTACTTATATTTGAAGAACGCAACTTAAGGTGAGTTCACGGCCCCACTTTTACTGCTTTAACTTTTGGGGGAGAAAACATGCGCTAAACGGTTTTGGTAACATATGTCATACTATGGTTTTAACTTTATATTGCTATACGATCTTTTGGAAAGTCCCGGGGGAAACCATGAATGTGCGGGTTTGCACAACGGGGGAAATGTGGATAGATCTATTGGGCGTGACCTGCCCCACTCGTCGGCTTGGAGGGCCGGGCGGGTGCATATTGTCTCGAACAGGTACATTGGTATCATGCTGAACATACGGGCTGCTTAAACATGCTGAACATTGCTAAACGTGTCTAGTAATGGTTTCCAATCGTAGTAGTAATGAAACATACGCCTAGCTAGCGTACTTGGTAACATTGATATAGTATGGACATGGTAACACTTTGGTAACATTTTGAAATCGATTCATGTTTAGCTTAAAATACTCAGTTTGTCGATTATCCGATCTTTCTTATTCATTCTATTGATCATAAATATTCATGCATCAAGTATTAATCCAATAAAACCCCCAAATATCAATATACCCAATCCTAACCCTAGACAACCATAATCCAATCATTAACAACAATCCTATATCATGTTTCTATCATAGATATAGCAGCAAATCAGTGAACAACACATAACACTACATAACACACAACTAACACATGTTATTCATTATGAAAACCTATGTTAAATGATCATGTTTTGATTTAGAAAGATGTTTAAAAGGTTTTTAATCATAAAAACACCCTTAGAACAGATCCGGACAATTTGGGTTAGATGAAAACGAATTAAAATGCTTTTAAAAGATTTAGGATTATGAACACACCTTGGATTCTTGTTTAGATGTTGTAGATGGGTTGGATTATGAAAAGAAGAGCAAAAACTCCTTCCTTAGTGTTTAAGATCGTTTGAGAGCGTTTTGGGACGGTTAGGGTTTGTGAAATGAAGAAAAAATGACAAAGGTTGGTATTTATACTAGTCTTCCTTCGCACCAATACATTTGTCGAATGTAGGCTCCTTCGCCCCTTTCACAGGGTCGAATGAGCCCTGTTTGGTCGAAGGAAATTTCTCAATTTCCACTTCCCTGGTTCGCCTACTTGCATGGGTCGAACCAGACATTTTTATTCTCCTTCGACCACTCGAAGTGGTCGAACCAAGACTTCTTTCAAACTAGTTTTCCAGTTTGTCGTGTTTAACGCATTCTAACACATCCTAACACATAAGCATGCATCCTTAGTCCATATTTAACACATTTAGGCACAGATAATCATTTACACATCATATAAACATATCTATGTATATAATCCACCATACAACCCATAATCTACACATATACTTAATTAGTTCATGTAATGTCACCAACAACGGAACCCGGTACTAGTGTATTACCAAAACGACTCCCAATGATCCTCCAGATCATTGTACCCTGGACAATCCTAACTTGACCCTACTCACCTAACCCAGTTAAGTTTGTTTATAAACGTTTCTCGCTAAGGTAGACTTAGATGTTACTAATATGTTTAAGCCGAACATGCCGGGTGTCACATCATCCCCCCGTTGAAAGAATTTTCGTCCCGAAAATTGCGCAAAGCCCAAAAAGAAAGAAACGAAAATAACAGAACAAAAGAAACTTACCGGATGTCACAATAGTTAATTTAGTTTTGGATGCTCATGTGTTTTATGTTATTTATATATTCAGATAAGTGAAAAAAAATACCAAAGTGTAGTTTTTTTATACCCTAATATTATGCTTTGACTTAATTTATCAAAATTCAAACCTATTTAAGTTGGTTTTTGGATGATTGTTTTCATTTTTGTCACTTTGTCTTACAACTTTTTACTTTGGCTAATATTTTCTTTTTATTTAAAGTTTAGGTTGTGGCTATGATGGCTTTGTACATGTATTCACCATGTTTGTGTTAAGATAATTCATTAATCATGTATAGAAAAGTCACTAATCATGTTTAGGCAAGTCACCAATCATGTTAAAATAGTATATATGTTTTTAAACTTACTGTTACATGCATATAAGAACCAACTAACTACATGTATATTCATATATGTAGTCAATTTGGTAAGAATATTGTTTTATTCGATGTCACCAAAGCTGATCGATTGTATATACATCATAAAGCTTGAACAGGTATGTCATTTTTTCACATATGCTCACTTTACACATTAGAATCGCCTATCATAATCATCCTGACATATCATTTGATACCAATTTGGTTGTTTTTGTTTCAGGTTCACATCGTAACTTTAGAGTGTATTAAGGAAGTGCCAAAGTTGTACAACGACTTCACTCGAGCAATAAGTGCACACATAGAACTAGAAGCAAGATTTATAAGTTATCGAGTGTTGATCCTTTACAAAAACAAATTTTGAAAAAAAAAAAACGGTTTATTCCCTTTTATGGTACACATACTTTATTATTTCATATTAAATATGTCTATCCCAAGAAGCTCTCTATGATAAACTAGTGAAAGATATCCTCAAACAACCGATGATAACTCTATAGTTTTAATTATTATTAAAGTAGTCATTTGTATTTTGTTTTTCTAAAAAATATTGAGAAAATAACTCTTGGTTTATAAAATATATATTTTTTTAATTTCTATCATTTGTATTTTTTTAGTTTTTAAAATAAATATTCCTTTTTTTTTCCTAAAACAAAGCTTATAATATATTTAAAAACCTTAGAAGGGCAATTTCTGACATGTAGTTATATAAACAAGCTAAACCACATGTAAGCTAATCTAAATTGCCTCGAGTGAAAATAAGAACTCTTTTAATTAACTAGGCAAGGGCTGTACACGAGCCGAGTCGAGCCGAGCCAGCCCAGCTCGAGCTCGAGCTCGAACCTAAACCGAGCCAGCTCGGCTCGGCTCATTTTTCTGATCGAGCTCGAGCTCGTAAATGTTCGAGCCGAACTCGAGCTGGCTCGTAAATGTTCGAGCCGAACTCGAGCTGGCTCGAGCCAGCTCGATATATATATTTTTTATTTCTTTACAAATATTTATTAAATAAAAAACAATAAAATTAAATAAAATTACACATAATCATGTATATTTTTTTTTATTTTTCTAAGTTATGGTTTATTTATCATGTATATTTTTTTTATTTTTCTAAATTACACAAGCCTAAGTCGAGCCATCGAGCCGAGCCACGAGTCGAGCCATCGAGCCGAGCCACGAGCTGAACACCCCTGGCTCGAGCTCGGCTCGATTACAAAACGAGCCAGCTCGGCTCGGCTCGAAAACAAAACGAGCCTCTTCGAGCCGAGCTTTTTTCGAGCTTTTTTCGAGCGAGTTTCGAGCGAGCCTCAAGTCGCGAGCTTTTTGTACACCCCTAAGGCAAATGAGTCTAAACAAACAAATTAAAATAAGAACTTCTTTAATTAGCTAGGCAAATAGTCTAAACAAACCAATTATTCTTACAAATATAATGTTTTATATGTTATTTGGTGTGTGTATGTATATATACATTAAAAAATATTGTGTAAAATTACGATAATAACGTATAAATATAATCTAGTTTATCTATGCTATATAATGAAAGAAAACTATGAGAAACACGTGTTATTCAATGAAACTATTTATTTTTTTTAATTTTTCCGTATCTTTCTCTTACTTAGTTACGGATACTTATTTTTTTAATTATTTTTTTTTTTTGTTTCTCTCCTACTTAATTATGGATAATTATGTTTATAATTAAATACAGTTATTATATTATCAACCAAATAAATTTAATATGAAATTATTTATTGAATAAACTTATATTTTTTTTTACTTAAAACTTTAACCAAGTTCAAAATTATGTTAATTATATAAAATGTGGTTAGATGGTAAAGAATAGTAAAATACAATGTGTTAAATAATAATAAATTTTGTGGCATTAAAAGATCAATGTTAATTACTAGTTGAAGAAATAATATTTTAAAAATGAACTAAAAAAATTTAAAATTGTTACATCAACATTCATTTTCTTAAATACATATCTTGAAGACTATATATGTTAACGAATTACATTATTTTTAATTTTGTTATTATAATACATAAGTTTATACACCAGTGAAATGTATATATTTTTTAAACATAAATTTTTATTATTAATTCTATAATATTACATTTGTCACCTCATCCTCATGTCATACACAGGATTATAACTTAGTTTCTTATATATAAAAAACTAATTCAAGGTCAAGGGTGGTCTCAGATATTCACTCGGGTAGAAACGATTGGGAAATGCTTTCTGTTTGGAAAACATTAGGCGGGGTGTGGTTTAATATTGTTAAGCTGGTAACAAGAACTTTGATTGATGGCGTGCCGTTATTAAATTTCTTTAAATGAGCAAGAAGAAGAGGCGATAACATAGACTTTTGGTTAGAACTTTGGCTTGACAATGAACCGCTAAAAGATAAGTTCCTTGATATTTTCAGGTTAGAGTTGAGCAAGAAATGCAAGGTTAAAGATAAGTTTGCGGACCGCGATAACTTAGCAATGGAGCAAGAGTCCAGTGTCAAACATGGAGATGGATGGATTGATTTTGCTAGATTCTTTTTTGGGCGAAGTTGCGGTTTGGACAAAAGTGACAAGCGTGATTTTGCTAGATTCCAGTGTCAAAGATAAGTTTGCAGACCGCGGTAACTTGGTAATGGAGCAAGAGTCTAGTGTCAAACATGGAGATGGATGGATTGATTTTGCTAGATTCTTTTTTGGGCGAAGTTGCGGTTTGGACAGAAGTGACAAGTGTGAATGGAGAAGTGAGGCGTCTGGTGTTCTCAGTGTGTGGGCTGATAAAAAGCTTCTAAACTCGGTTATGGATCATAATAACTATTATGTGTTTGAGTGGTGCAAGTGGATTCCGCTTAAATGCAATATTTTCGCTTTGATGGCAGAAATAGGGAAAATCCATATGGTGGTTGTGCATAGAAACAAGAATGTGCTATTGGAAGATGTCATGAGCCCATTTTGCGACTTTGGGGAGGAGAAAGCGGTTCACCTCTTGCATATTGGCATCGGTTCTTTGGTAATCTGTATCTTTATGGTGCCGGTTTCAAAACTTTTATGCATTCTACTTTAGAGGCCTTCTTGAAATACATAACCATTTTGGGTTATCGGGCCGACTAAAGGTGTTTCGAGGCATAGTAATTATACGGTAATGGAGTCTTTGGAAAGCTACGAATGATTTTAAATTTAACAACAAGGTGGTGCGGATAGAGATATCATCGGTGAAGTCAAGTCGGTTGTATTTTTATGGTTGAATAGTAGATCGAAAGTTAAGCTGGTTTCTTGAGCTAATCGGTGTAAATTTATAATTATATAATGTTGTGTTTTGTTGTTGCCCTGATTTTGAGGTTGGAGTTTTCTAATATAGTTCATCTTCCAAAAGAAAAAAGCTCAAGGCTAGAACACTGCCCTGATAACATAGACTTTTGGTTAGACCTTTGGCTTGACAATGAACCGTTAAAAGATAAGTTCCCTGATATTTCCAGGTTAGAGTTGAGCAAGAAATGCAAGGTTAAAGATAAGTTTGCGGACCGCGGTAACTTAGCAATGGAGCAAGAGTCCCGTGTCAAACATGGAGATGGATGGATTGATTTTGCTAGATTCTTTTTTGGGCGAAGTTGCGGTTTGGACAAAAGTGACAAGCGTGATTTTGCTAGATTCCAATGTCAAAGATAAGTTTGCGGACCGCGGTAACTTGGCAGTGGAGCAAGAGTTTAGTGTCAAACATGGAGATGGATGGATTGATTTTGCTAGATTCTTTTTTGGGCGAAGTTGCGGTTTGGACAGAAGTGACAAGTGTGAATGGAGAAGTGGGGCGTCTGGTGTTCTCAGTTTGTGGGCTGATAAAAAGCTTCTAAACTCGGTTATGGATCATAATAACTATTATGTGTTTGAGTGGTGCAAGTGGATTCCGCTTAAATGCAATATTTTCGCTTTGATGGCAAAAATAGGGAAAATCCATATGGTGGTTGCGCATAGAAACATGAATGTGCTATTGGAAGATGTCATGAGCACATTTTGCGACTTTGGGGAGGTTAAAGCGATTCACCTCTTGCATATTGGCATCGGTTCTTTGGTAATCTGTATCTTTATGGTTCCGGTTTCAAAACTTTTATGCATTCTCCTTTAGAGGCCTTCCTAAAATACATAACCATTTTGGGTTATCGAGCCGACTAAAGGTGTTTCGAGGCATAGTAATTATATGGTAGTGGAGTCTTTGGAAAGTTACGAATGATTTTAAATTTAACAACAAGGAGGTGCGGATAGAGATATCATCGGTGAAGTTAAGTCAGTTGTATTTTTATGGTTGAATAGTAGATCGAAAGTTAAGCTGGTTTCTTGAGCTAATCGGTGTAAATTTATAATTATATAATGTTGTGTTTTGTTGCTGCCCTAATTTTGAGGTTGGAGTTTTTCTAAGAGGGTGTTTGGGATTGAGTTTCAAAACAACTTATTGACTTATTGGCTTTTTCAAAAAGCCAATAAGTCAATAAGCTGTTTGTGTAACTCAAAAGCACTTTCTGTTTTGACTTTTGGCTTTTGGCTTTTAAGGGTGGAAAAGTTGTTTTTGAAAAGTTAGAAATCCTGGCTTTTGGCTTTTGACTTTTGGAAAAAAATTTCAAATATACCACCCATACAACCAATATTCACAATAAGTTAAGCAAAACACTTAAAAAAACAACAATTTATTGACTTTTTGACGTTTCTTATCTCAAAAGCTAATCCAAACACTTTTTTTAAAACTCCTTTTCAAAAAGTCATAAGCCAATAAGCACTTTTGACCAAAAGCACTTTTGCATCTCCAAACTCAATCCCAAACACCCTCTAATATAGTTCATCTTCCAAAAGAAAAAAAGCTCAAGGCTAGAGTACGAGTTCTTTTAAATCATAAGAGCTAAGCTCAAACTTCATCCATCTCACTTATACCCCTACCAACATAATATATACTCTTATTAAACGAGCTATGTTTAGAATATATTTCTTACACATACATAGAGATTATTAAGACTATACGATGTGGAGAACGGCCTAGGGACGGCGACGGCCGTCTAAGGTTGGCCACACCGTCCCTTAGGCCCGCCCCTCCTCTCCATCCTCCCCACGACGTCAGCAACGGACCTACTCACTTAGTGAATTGCTTCTTTTTGGGAGGTCCATCTCCCACTTCCTTGCTTCATCCCTATCTTAACCAGCCTACCCCACAATAACATGGCGCTTTTATGACGGCCCATCCCCGAAAGACTACCCTCCTCCTCACCCCATAGCCTAACAAGCCTCGATATTTCCAAATCGTTTAATACCGGTATCAGCCAGTGCGCACTGTACACCTGTCATTCACTAAACACTCATATGAACATGAACGGCTTTCCCCGCTAAGGGCATGTGTAGTGGGGGGGGGGGGGAGCTCCATAGGGCTTTATAGGGAATAAAATATTATAAAGTAATAGAAGGGGCTCCATGAGGCTTTATGGGAAAAGAGGAGTGTAGTGAGAAGGGGCTTCATGGGGCTTTAAAAATGATTGGGTAATCATTGCTTAATTATTGGTTTTTTATTTAAATAATAATATTAAATATTAAATAATATTTCATTAAATAAATAAAAAAATTACAAATACTAAAAAAATAGAAATACTAAAAATAAGTTGCAAATACTAAAATAAAAATTACAAATACTAAAAATATAAATTACTACTCGTCGTCGTCTTCTTCTTCGTCTTCTTCATTTTCTCCTTCTTCTTCGTTGTTGTTTTGAATCGGGCGAATCGCCCATGCTTCCTCGATCAAATCCGCCTTCAACGCGTTATGTATATCCTTGGAACGCAACATGGTACTGTTTTGCATTCTCTGCTCCATTGTCGCTTGCGTCCCTTGAACAACATCTTCCAGAAAATAGTTTTGGCATATTGTTTTTCCTTCGTCTTCAAGTATCATATTATGCATTACGATACAAGCATCCATCACTATTCTAATTCTTTCTTTTTTCCCACACAGGACAAGGATTTCTAACAAAATGTCATCGTTGTTGAAGAACGCCAAAACACCTCTCGATGTCCTATCTTGCGGACTCATGAAGTGTCTTAAAATATTTTCTTTTTTGATCGACTGTTTGAGTAAACGTTTTGACGAGCATTGAATACTCCGGATATATACCATCCGCCAAGTATTATCCATGCTCGTAGTAACTATTATTTGCATAAAACCCAACTTTCGGTATTGCTCCGCCAATATAAGACTCTAGCAATGGCGAAAACTGAAAAGTATTTATGTCGTTCATACACCCTGCGAGACCAAAGAAGGCCGACCAAACCCACAGGTCTTATGAGGCAACTACTTGTAAAACCAACGTTGGTCCCTTTTGGTCACCGCGTGTATGCTGACCTCGCCATGCGGTTGGACAACTATACCACCGCCATTGACGACAGTCTATACTACCAATCATGCCGGGTAAGCCATGTTTTTGTAAATGCGCTTCGAATAATTGTTGAAGGTCGTTCCATGTCGGGTTTCTCAAGTATCGTTTTCCATATAATTGGCATATCCCTAAAAAATAGAATATTTATATAAAATGTAACTATTAATTATAAATATATGTAAATTTGTAAATATGCCGTATCAGAATTAAAATATATAAAATGTAACTACTAATTATAAATATATACCGTAGCAGAAATACTCCAAGGTATTGCGTGTGCTTTTCTCCGCCATCTTCAAATACACATCATTGATATCGTATGTGTTCTCGTAGGCAAGTACACGTAATGTGGAAGTGACCTTTGGAATTGGGGTGAATCCTAAACACCCTCTAGCGTCGAGTTTTTACTTAAAGTAGTCATAAGTTGACTCTAAATCTTCGGTAATGCGCAAAAATAACCTTTTACTCATTCGAAATCTTCGCCTAAACATATCACGGCCGTAAACCGGATTCGCATTGAAATAATCATTCATTAAACGCTCATTGGCGGATAAACGGTCTCGCTATATATATTCCCTAGACAATTTCGGCCGTTGGGGGGATTATTTATATGATGCATGGCGCTCGACGCTAGCATAACCGCACTCGTAACGGCTTGTTCATCTTCCGCGCCGTCTTCGTGAAAAAACCTATGATAAAGATCGGTAAATGAGTCTTCGGAGGGAGGAGACGACATTGTGGTGATTAGTGTGTATATTTGTTTCTGGTTGAATTGTATGTGTGTGTATATTTGTTTGTGTGTGGAGTTGTATGTATTTGGTTGTGTAATGTAATATATATATATATATATATATATAAATAGTGGTAATGTTTTTTCTTTTTTCTTTTTTTATTAAAAAGTAACCGTTATGTAATGGTCAAGTCCTCACCAACGTTCTTCTTCTCTCCCACAACGCTCGTTAAGATCATCACCCTCATAGGCATAGCACCCCCATAGCGTCGGGCCGTCGGTGGTGGCGGTGTGCTAAGCGCTATAGGGCCCTAAACGCCCTAAACACCCTAATAACGCTATCACTACACACTAAAAGGAATCGAACCAAGTAGGTCCCACGTCGGACCCACACACCAATCAATCATACAAACATATCGTTTTCCAATTCTAAAATGTAAAAACCCAAACATGAATACTTATTTCAATCAACTTCGTACAAGTCGATACAGAGTTATGGTTCTGGAATTAACAATTTGTTTTCTGGAAGAAGAAATTTTCTTTTTTATTTAGTAAACAAAAACTTTTTTGGACTTTATTTTAATAAAGCCGTGTAGGACGCAACTCCACGATAGAGATAGA